>JAZHFQ010000269.1:600000-1200000 GCA_038387885.1 Spodoptera picta
CTATATATGTGTACTATCGTTCTTTATAAGATATTGTGTCAAATAAATTCATGTTCTAACCTAACTATCGATTCTAGTCCAAGTCAACTGTATGAAAATGTCTACCAGTTATTAAACTACTTACTTAATTCTATATCCATTAAAATATCATAATATACCGTCAAACAACTCAACGCATATAACCGATACACCAAACCCAAAACATGCCAGAAGATTACATTATCAAAGGTTATTGACCTGAAACAGCTAACATAATTGACACTTCTACCTCAATTGTACTTTTTACTCAAAAGACTTTCCCACAGACAATCTTTAATTCCAAAATTATAGACTGTTTGTAATGATCGTTACAGAGACTTGTGATTAAAATTAATGTTTCCAATTTTACTTTCTTTTCTATGTAAGTTCCTAAAAAAGAATAACGGCTATAATAAATCAAATGCTACTCTACAAGGAAGACGCGTTTACAAATGCAACTCAATTGCCAAGGTTAAGTAAGTTCTGTCTTAGTGAATTCCGTGATTTTAAAACCTAAATCGGTTCCTCAAAATCAATCAATGCGCAGGTGTAAAGAGATTGATGAAGTGAAAGTGGTATACCATCATTGTGATATTTGGTGGTCCTATATCTCTGCCTATCTATGGTCTAACCAAATTGTGTGTCACCTTTGGCAGTAGAATCGTCACCCTTAACAATTGATCCTGTTGCTTCTTCATCGAAAAAATTGATATTTAGTTACAGCAAGTTCAGATTCACCGACATAAATATACATAACATAAATTCATCATCATCAACAGCCAGAAGACGTCCACCGCCGGATAAAGACTCGCCACCTACATACACTGGTAATTTTTTTTTTTTCGAATAGACCATACCTCACACTAGGATTTTCTCCTCTGTCGTGGATGCGCTTACAAACATACAAGTTCGCGCACATGACACCCAGACCCGAAACAACAATCTGTGAATCACACAAAGAGCTGCATAGCAGCCAGTTGCCCACCCACCACGCCAACAATGCAGTCAAATATACAAAAACATATAAATAAATAGCATAAATTCGGTACCCTACCATAATAAGACTAATTTACGTGGGATAATTAAGTTTTCCATCTGTTAAATTTTAACCCTATACTTGGCAGGACTTTTTTTTGTTGAAATGTTGAAAAATTTTGCATAAAATGGGTTCATAGGTATTTGTAGAAGGTGTAAAAAATAAAATAAAAAATATATATGTAATAATTTGCCATATATTTAATGTATCATATTTGGTACATTGCCAGATCAACAACAATCAACCTTATAATATCTATGTGTCATATTTGCCACATTGCCAGGCTTCCCACAAGGAAAATCAAAAACAAAAATATTACATTCTAACGTGAAATAACATAAATACTACAACAATTATTTTGTTTTATCATAAAATTATAAAAAAAAATCAACAATTATCATATTATCAGCTTTTAAAGCTTATTTACTTACATCTATTCAAATCAATATTATTGAGATACTGAGATCAATCACAAGTAGGTACTAAAATATCAGACTTTTAAATAATATTTATTATATTTATAATATAATAATATTTATTATATATAAAGATTTCGCCAAAGCTAAAACTACTTTTGCTCCGAGACCCATAGTATTTTCTTCGTCTGTAAATGAGTGAAACCTAAATGTGTAATCTCCATAGATCAGGAAATCATAAACTATTCCGGATATACCAGCGCGAACAAATATTTTATACCCCCATTTTTTCGGTTTATTTTTTATATATTGTCTGCGGCTTCCTGCTCTGGTACCTTTATGGGGAACCATCATTTCATCGACGCTGAAACGCGTCTCTTCTTCTACTTGTAGACAGTTCTCATGAATTCTTTGAAGAAGCGGCCTCACCTTGTGATATCTATCGCCATCGTCTTTCAAATTGTCGTTAAAATGTAAGTAGATATCGCCTTAGTAACTGAAACTTCTTCAGAGTCATTATATCAGCTACTTTGCCGTAGCGTAAAATTTTGGACCAATAATCTGTATACGCGTGCATTTTAACAACTCCCATAAGTAAAAGGATTGCAAGAAAATCTTTTATATCATCCTCCGTAATATTTATTGAGCTGCCATTTGTTTGTGTACTATATATATTTGTTTGTTGCACCATGTGAGAGATAATGTCATCTGAAAAAAACAGCTTGAAGTATTCAATAGCAGTTTTCTCTTCACGCAACATAAATGCGTTATTTTCGACTTCGGCGGAGCCGGTAAATCTAGAGTAACGCCAAGTAGGCTGCAGTCTTTTGGGTGGTAATACTTTATGTTTTACCACGACAACTCGGGGTCTTTTTGAGCGAGTAGCCGCTGAGGGAGAAGGTGCAAATAGTGGTGATGGCACCTGATTACGACGTGTCAAGTTGCTAGCTTGTGGGGAAAGTATTTGCGAAGAGCATGCTCGAGGAGACAGTGGACTTGCTTCATGTGAGTGGAAAGTGGTGAGTGGTTCTGGAGACAATAGACTGGCCCCAGCACAATGTATTTGTCTTGTTATAGATAAACTGGGCGATAATATTGATGGCGAACAGGCACTAATTGACGGTGATGACTGTTGGTATAGGGCCAAAGATTTTGAAGCAACCACTTCATTTACCACATTATCATCATCGGCTAATAGGTTAAGGTTCTCTATTGAAGACGGCAGTGATGGAGGTGGTGAACTACTATCCGAATACCTTGAATGGAAGCAATATTGTAACTCGTCTTCAGATCGTCTCACTTTCGTCTTGATCCGATTTAGCCCCCGGTTTTGGAACAAGAGCCACGAGCTGTCTGGCTCTTCTTTGCTATTGCATACTAAGCTGCTGAACCACCTGCAACAGATAAATACAATTAAAATATAAAAATATCAGTATCTACACGAGTGGCAATGTCACAAATTTGATACATATAAAAAAATATGTTGAATTTTGGCTATCTGGCAATGTATCAGATTTGCCACACTCGAAAAAAACAATGTGAAACTTACGGTTAAAACCTATTTTCTTTCACGATACTGTCTTTTTCAATTAGTAAATACATTCAAATCTTTGAATTATACCACTTTTTAACAAAATAAAGTGAAAATGTAATAAAAAAACAATTTTTGTTTACCTTGCGTTGCGCAGACGCCTGCGACCGGTCCGCCCTCTTGCGTTCTACTGTTGTTTGAATGTCGTAAACGGTAAAAAACATTTTTTTGTAGAATAAATATCATATTTGCTAGCATGGTAGATAATAAAATATGTCTCTTCACGTCTCCTCTCATCTCTAGATTTTCTAAAAGTTGAATGTATCAAATTGTACACCCTGCCAAGAATAGGGTTAATGAAGCTCTTAATTAATCTAACTTTATTCTATGTTGGATAAGCCGGGATTTAAAAGGGTGTAAATCTAAAGCGCGTTTTCTACGAAACTATGTGTTTACGTCCTGAACTAGAAGCCGTATATTGCCCTTTAAAGTTTAATATTATTTATTAGGGTACTATAAAATAGAAATAATATTAGATACGTACCTGGAAGTTCTATTCTTCTTTTCATCGCACTAAGTAGTTAACAAAAGCTAAAATGGCAATAAAACAATGCTTTTTTTTTAAGGGGGAATCATCCAATGGCTTCGTCTGCCTTGTGTTAGGCGAGAGGGAGTGTCAGACTCTTACTGACTAAAAGCTCCGGAGCCCTGGCAACCCGTTAGATGCCCGTATCGGGCATCAGCCTTACTGGGCCTCATTTAGTGGTCTGATGGCTCTTTGAGGCGCGCGCGGAACGCGACGAATCGACGTCAGAAATGATGTATACTGGCGGCATTATTGTAGAATACGTTAGGAGACCCCTTTTCTTCCAACGGGTTTATCAGGGGAACTAACTCGGGGAGAAAGATCGGGCAACAGCGGTCTCTGTTGAATCTTTAAAACTGTAGTCTCCCACCCGGTAGGTAAACGTGGTAGATTACAAAACTGAGAAAACGCTCTTATGTATAAGAGGTCAATTATATACTCTAGCTGCAACAGTGGCCTAATTGCGACACCTATGCCATAATTGCATAACAAGTGAGGGAACTACTAACAGCTACTAAATCCAAAATTTAAAAGAAATAAATCTAAGAATCAATAATATCTCTAAAGATCACAGCAACTACCAATAGATAGTGAAACTCTCGCATTGGCTACGGTTAATCTTCACGCGTATTACGTCCGGAGCGACGTTAATTGTAAAATTAAGTTCTCAGAGTGTACCGAGTAGCCGACTCATTCATCTGAGTCCGTCCAAGGCGAACGACACCCGGAATCAAAGTGATTCTGTGGTACAAATCTATGAGAGCTAGCGATTTAGTGAAAATGAGGAAGATTCTTTATTTTTATACATTACATAACATCACGCCTTTTTATCCCCGAAGGGGTAGATACAGTGTAACACCAACTTTTCACTATTGATAACATCAATCCCATGCAATACCGGGCACAAATTTAGACTCCGTGCTACTACTGAGATTTTTTTAAAAACCCAGTAACGCTATCTAATAATCCTTTGATCTCCATCACCCGCAGGCTTTGAGATTATGGCAAACCTCTGTTGCAGAGGCGTATATTCCAATAGTGTGCACTATTGGAATATACGCCTCTGCAACAGTTAAGGGTTCTCTCTGTTAAGGGTTGTTGATTATGATCATGATAAAATATAGTTTTCGTCCATTGGCAGGACGTAACCTCAAACTCACAAAGCGTTTTACTTATACCACACATTAAGAGCATTTATCACATATTCTTCCGGTCGGCGATGTAACTGATGCGGCTCTAACTGAGTTAAGAGTGAATTAATTATAAAATCACACTGACGACTAGATTGCGAGACTAATTCATTATTGTCTTTTACATTTAACATTTAGAAGGAAGAGGATGTAAGTTTTAAAGAAATAATACTACGTCACGCCTTTATTTCACTAAATACTAGGTTTACACATATTGGCTTGCTAAGGAAAAGTGACCCTTAACCACTATCAAAATGTGTAATTGTTTGTTTGTTTCTTTAACCTCGCAATGTAGCGTTTTTATGGTATAATCTTAACTCTATAAGAGACTAAAAAGAGAGTCGATTTAGGCTACATGTTTTTTTTATGGAAAAGGAGGCAAACGAGCAGATGGATCACCTGATGGTAAGAGATCAGCGCCGCCCACGGACACCCGGGCGGACTATGTTCCTTGGGCCACACGGGTGAAAACCACAGGCTGCTGTAGCTATAACATTACTTATCTAGACTTCGTGCGACTAGTAGGTATTCTGAAGTAATTGCTAGACCATTATCGGAATTAAAACTCAATCATAGTTAATGATTGAGTTTTAGCGCTTTAAGAGTAGGCGCTCAAGTTTATTATTATTATACCAAGTAAGTAGGTAATTTACTTTTAGATTAAGCACATTAGTTAAACATGTGTTTCTTTAACCAGTTTCGTAGACTGTAATTATTTTTTTATGGGATAGATCGGTACACCAGCAGACGGATCACCTGATGGTAAGCAATCGTCGCCGCCCATGGACACCTGGAACATCAGAGGCGTTACCAGCGTTTGGGGATTAGGAATTTAAAGATTGGTGGAGATTCAGGAATTGGGGAGATTGGGTAGGGGAGGTAATTGAGCCTCTGATAGCCTTAGTCACACGTCGAAACACAACGCAAGCGTTATTTCACGTCTGTTTTCTGTGAGGCCGTGTTATCACTCCCGTCGAGCCGGCCCATTCGTACCGAAGCATGGCTCTCACACACTTATCATCTGGTTTTATTAATGCCATTATCTATTACTTAATATGTACCTATTATACTCATAAATTTAACATAATAGAATATCTACACATTAACAACAATCATGTAGTTTTTTTATACCGTGTCTGATTGACCATAGTCTATTTTAGGATAAAACTGGTTAGGAGGAACAAGTTGCCACATGTTTTGAAATAACTTATTTCTATAATATTCATTGTAACTAGTATCCATGCCAATTAATTATTACGTTATATTCCTTTATAAAACCAATTGAAGCTAGTTGTTCTACTTCACGTTTTTTTGGCATTTTGTCCTCCGTTTTTAATTAGTGCCTAAAGTTACTTAAATATGCCTTGACAGTTAACTTATTTGTGTACTGAGTCCATTCTAAGCCCCCATGATAACAATACCGAGATATTTTCTCGTGTTATGATATTTGCGTAGGTGTCAATCAACATTATCTTAAGATTACTATTTATAGCATATTTACTCACCTAAAACAGACATATCATAAGATTAAGACATAAAAATAGAAGCCACTAATGTGATAAACATCCACAGAAAATACCCCTTACTTTATGGAGCATTATTAAAAACAACAACATTCACTCGAAAACAATAAAAGTAAGTAATGCAAAGAAAAAACTAAATTTACTGAAAACAACCAATAAGAGGAACAATTTCAGTTATTCATGGCCCCCGTATTGCCCCACGTAGTTGTAACTTCATACGCTCGCTATTGTATTCCACTCAGTTTATGAACGGAATATTTCAGGTTCTCATACCAACACAGCAATTTTCTTTTACGTTTCGACCCTAACGGAATGATTTATTGTTTCAGATGCCAACGATGTAGACTGAGCAACTTCAAAACAGAACCGTGAAGTTTGATGAGCTAGTGAACGTTTTTGAAATTCCCATCCTTGTTTGTGCTGTGGCGTTTAAGCTCCAAATTTAAAATGCGCGACGGTGATTGGCCATTGCGCCGAGTGTTAATGTGATTAGTGATGTGTTGTGTCGATAGTGGATATCGATAGCCGTCAAAATGGCGACGATGGATCTCACCAACGAGGTTATCCGCCTGCGGGCGGAGCTGGAGAAGGTGTCCACGGAGAGAGATATGCTCCTCTGTGAAGTCTCCAACTTGAGACGGGAGCTGGAACTGAGCGAGTTGAAACACTTGCAAGATGACGTCAGGTAAGTCATTATAACTTCATAATTTAATAAAACGGTCTTGGAAGGTAACGTTCACATAGAAGATAACGTTCCACATACAATCTTTGTACATAACAACCGTTTCCGTGCAAACAAAGGGTGCCTTCGTCTTGTAGGTCCTTTCAATAGCTCGACAGTTCGTCGGGGACCTCTCATGCCACAGACAATGATGAGGTCCAAGTGACATACTGAAAGCAAATAACACACATTTAAATATTAAAGCAATTTATAGAAATTATTCACTACAATTTGAGATCGAAGTCATATCATGTCTTTCTGTAAACTGATACTAAGTGAAGATTCTAGGAGTTTTCATCGAATTAACATAACACAGTAGATACAAACAAGTTACTCTTCTAGAACTACTGAACATTTCTTAACCCTATTGAATCCGCCCCATTAGAAAGATCCGCGTCTTTACATACGCTATCGCTTCCTCCTTACGCCAAGCTCCCTTGCGTACCTATTACTCCCATTGTTAAAGAGGTTTCCATCGACTGTGACGTCAGAAGGTCCTCCCTGACTTTGAAAAGAGTCTTTTACACAAGTCGACGTGAACATCGTATAAAGGCGATGTTGACGTGGCCGCGTATCGCTAGCATAGGAACACAATGAACGACCGATGAGTATTATAATTCGCATCGTAAACTTTGACGAATTGTAGAGGTAATTACTTTTTTTGGTGGAGATTTTTGGAGTACTTACCTTATCATTGTGTGTAAGACGTAATAATTCTATCTATCAGACGTAAAATATTGTGTTAAATTTGATTTGTTTCGTTGTATCAGTTCTGAGTTTCAGTAAGAATTAGGAAAGTTGAAAGTAATGGTGATATAAATTGCAATGTCATCATTATATATATATATAATAATTAGCCACAAAATGTCCTCTTCTGAACTGAAATTAATAACTGATATCATTCCCAGTCACTTTTGATGGGAACTCCATACAACTGATGTCAAAAATCGATCCATATCACAGTTTTTGCATTTGGGGAACCTATCTCTAATACAAATTTGAAATAAACCTTATTTCGGCCATAGATCGGCCAGTTGGAAGCAATCTGCATATCTCCTAGTACTCATAATTTCCTAAGGTACTAGCCAACTAGTCAAATTTAATACTTTTTTCTAACTCTCAAAAACGACAGTTTTCCATGAATTTTGTACGAGATTGTGTATTATGACGTCATGTTTTTTCAGTGTCAAACAGCATACTTATTTCTTAAAAATTTGCTGGAAATATACTAAAATAATGTTGGTCATAATATCAATTAATGAAAGTGTGATTATTTTTTTAATATTTTATTATATTGAACTGTCGAAATAATTTATTTTTGATCAAGTAAAGTGCTTAATTGCGACATAACCCACTACGATTTCTTGCAGTTTTCCTACTTCATTATTATATAGGTATTCTAGTTAATATTTTCTATTAATAATAGGTATTGTTTCCACCATTACTTACTCAAGAAATAATTAAAGCTGTTGCTGTAATAACTAACGCTGTTACCGTGTAAAAGATCATAGTTTAAAAATAATAACAGTAACTATGTAGGTACATGGGTTGTTTTCCTCAACTGAGTCATTATTGCATGGGAAGATAAAATATAGCTTGCATTGTATTTACCTCTATATTTCTATAGTTTCATCTTAAAATGACTTCGAAGAATTGTTTTAAGTATGTTTATTTAGAGGTGTACTAAACGAGCAATGTTTTTCTCTAATACAATGCTAAGTTATTGCGCAGTCATAGCTGCCATATGTATTTTATTGACAAATTCAGAAACACATCAAATTAGGAATAAGATCTCAAAGATTTTAGAGTTTGATTGATTTTTGACATCAGTTCAAATTACTGTCAAAAAATAAGGTTGATCCAGAAGTTTAGGATTAAAATCGTTTGCAATATAACGTTGCAAGCAGGTAAATAACATAATAACTCGCCTTTTACACTTAATGCCACTGTACAATGTAACATCCACTTTTCACTATTTATGTTTTGAGTCCCATGTAACAGGGGGTGAGCCTATTGCTATGGGGCACATTTCCAGACTCCTCATGCTACTACTGAAATTGTTTTTAAAATATTGATGTAGTAGGTAATTATGTAGAAAAATTTAGCCACTTTGGAAATACTTATAACTAAATACTATTTTTGTGTTCATCAGTGCCCCTCAGAAACAGCTGTTGATATACCGTGGCATATAACTCGAAGAAGCCACGAGGATAATGCAGACTCCCTTTAAGATTCACCCCTGCGATAGGGACTTATTATGCATTAACCTTTGTGACTCTCTTGTTTTAAATTTTTCCTTCTTTTTTGTCTTTTGAATTTATAATTTGTCCCTCTTTTTCCTTAAAGGTAGACAATGATATACATATATTATATTCCATAATAATAATGGTATTCAACTAACCCGAATTTGGTCTTTGGACACTTGATCTCGTTCATTTAGACAATTTTAGGATCTTGTCATATGTCGTGAATGCGTTTACAAACAATACAAGTTCACATGCCACCCAGACGCGAACAACAATTTATGGATCACACAAAGAGTTGCTTCGTGCGGGAATCGAACCCGCTACACGTTGCGCGGCAGCCGGTTTTCCAGCCACTTTTTTGTAGACGACAGGATCTTTGCTTTTATAGGTGAATCGCAGCAGCATGTCATGTTTAGCACTTTCGACGCCAGTCAAACGCTAAAACATGAAATCATAATAAAACCAAAATAATTACCAACCCAATAAGCATTTAAATGGCTCACTAATAACATTTAATTCATGAATTACTTTGAATAAATAGTATCTACCTGCCTAAGAGACTTTCTCCTTGCATTGCTTGATTTACATAGTTCCCCGTGAAAGTGAAACTATGGTGTTATGCTTTTATATCACGTAATATGTCACTTGACGTATGGACATTTTTATATGGGTACATCACGGCTCCATCTCAGGGCAGTGTATCATGGTCCCGGTTTGTATGACCGTTTTATAGTTTCGAGGGTCAGCTTATACTGGTGTTGCATAGCTTGATTAGATTATACGAATAATTGTCGTCACGGTGGTTATACGAGGAAAGTATTAAGAGAAAAATTGCAGACAAAGAAAATGGCTGCCTTAATGGTGTATAATTAAATGATTATTTTTATGTAGTCTTCGTAAATGGTATGTTATTTTGTATAAAAAAACAGATTACCTATCTGCAAAACTGTTGTTAGAAAGATTAGTTGTCATCAATTGTTATTTAGATAACTCTGTTAATTCACTGCATCTTTGTTGTTTTTTTTTTGTAAGTAAAAATCACCTAATGACTAATGAAAATTCCCTTGGGTGAGGTGGGAGGGAAAGTCTGAATCTTATTGGCTAAAAACCAACCCGTTCTTTCTGCTGTTTTGAGCCGGACCCGCTAAGTTCACAGCAGATTGTCCAAGCAAGAATTAATCTTAGTTGTTCTGAGATTACAACTCATGTTCTGTGTCAAATGCATTAATTTATAAAAATATTGAAACATAACATAACATAACCTTTTACCCCCGAACCTTTTATCCGGAAGAGGTGTAAATAACGGCACTTAATGCCACTGTACAATGTAACACCCACTTTTCACTATTTATGTTATGAGTCCCATGTAATAGAGGGTGAGTCTATTGCCATATACCGGGCACAATTCCAGACTCCGTGCTACTACTGACATTTTTTGACAAAAAGCCCAGTAATACTTTGCCCGACCCGGGAATCGAACCCGAAATGGTCGCAAATGCGACTATCGGCCAACGAGCCCGGCAAAAATGTTGAAAATAACAAACAATTTGCTCCCTTTTTAATAATGGTCTTTTGGTACACAATAACATAATACCTATTGGTAAACTGTATAATTTTATTTAGTAATCATGTGAATTTAAATAGGAAATGTTAATAGACTGGCCGTAGTGTCCCATATTGCTGTAAAGTGGATGTGTAAAGCAATAACATTAATTCTACTACCCACTTATCTGTTAATAGTTCTATACTCATTATGGAAACGAAACAGATGATTCAGAAGATTTGTCTTTAGGTACTTCTTCGTTTCCCTTAAAAGGGAAAAAATCGGCTTGAAATTAAATATGATGTCACAATTTCGACCGGCAGTTTAGTAATATGTCGCTGGTATGGTTCCCGAATGAAACAATTCTAAATGTAATCCAAAAATTGGTATTCTGAATTTGTGTGCCAAATCTATTGTCTTTAGAACATGACCTTATTTTGCACAGAGATAAGGCAATATCTATCTTAATATTTGAAAAATAGATTCTTTATTCCAATGTTCTGTCCTAAATATTCAATACCTCATTTAGTTAAATGTGTAGTCTTTCTACAATTCTACACGATATAGAGACGCGGTATCTACGCAATGTACACTCTAAATACAGAGCCAGAGGCTTTTAATTTCCTTAAACGAGCTCAAAATAATTTCACTTTTTGCTAACATCCCTTCTGTATATCTTTCATCGTATGTGTACATATTGTGGCAAAGAGAACAACCGCCCCCGCGTATGACGTCACACAGCTTGTTTAAAACGTGGGCAGGTTGCAATTACGTCATATGTTTCAACCTTGTGTGTTGGACATTAGAATCGCTTTTTGATTGATGATGTTTGTATGCAGTTTTGACATTGTTTAACTAATTTATTGTGCCTATTTTCAAATATTTAATAAACTATTATTCAGATTTTACTAAGAATTTAGATATTTTTGTTGTTTTTAGTAACAATTTTGAGATATATTTGTATTTTATGACGCATTTGCGTACGTAAAGACCGCGTCATTACTACAATTTGAGACTATAAATAGATGGATTGATTTAAATTATAAGTTCTTGTTTTAATTTATAAAGTATTTATAAAAATAAATAACTATACTATACTTTACGGTCTTGGTAATAAAGATGAGTAAAGATAAATTCAAAAGGCCGTAAAAAGTTGGCAACCTACTTACTCTTGACATTAATACCTCATTAGTCAAAATAGACCATGCGAATATCTAAGGCAGGTTGCATAAAATAATAAGGACAGAAACCATGTAATCTCGTAGCTATTCCTAATAAGAGATAATTAATTGAAATCAACAAGAGATTTGCAAATATAAAACCCACACATGGCCTTGTAGGACCCAGCATTTGAAGCCGAAAATATGTTCACAACTCGAGTATTATTTAAAACATAACTTATCAGTAAAACATGCGGGTTTCGACATTGTTTTTCGAAAATAACTTCAAAGGTTATAACAAAAAGGCTCACTTTTGACAATTGTAAAAGATTTGGTTTTGAATACGTAAGAGATTAAAATGAAGTATGTTAATGAAAATTATTCAATGTTAAGGAATTATCTAAAATGTCTTTCGAAACAATGGGAATGACTGCACGGTTGGCGCGGTCGCTGGAAAACTGGCTGCCGCGCATCGTGTCTCGGGTTAGATTTGACAACACGAACAACTCTTTGTATGATCCACAGATTGTTTTTCTGGGTCTAGGTTTCATGTGTATGTGAACTTGTATGTTTGTAAACGCACCCACGACACAGGAGAAAATCCCAGTATGGGGTGAATTAAAAAAAGGTTCCGAATTTCATCTTCAAAGAACTACAATCCAAACATTTCATTCCTCATAGTTGAAAATTGTAAGACCAATGAAAGAATAGAATATAACACTAAAAACCTTAATGCTTAAAAAATGAAACTCAAATTACAGTTGACATTTAATCTAGATTTTCATCTGCCCTAGACTAACTTCGAAATAGGCACATAAATTCAAAGAATAAAAAAATACAACCGCAGAAAGCCTAAGTAGGTCTTAAGCTCAAATAATCTTAAAAGTAAAGAAGAAAAGTTGTTAATAATTCCGATCGTAAGACTGCTTTGTCACCCGTCTGCTTACGAAATATAATGCCAAATAACTTATACTTAATTACTTATTTACAACAGCACACTATTTACATAACATAACATCACGCCTTTTATCCCCGAAGGGGAGGCAGATGTGCAAATTACGGCACCTAATACTACTGTACAATATAGCACCCACTTTTCACTATTTATGTTATGAGTTTCATGTAATAGGGGGTGATCCTATTGCCATATAGAGGTATATCGAGCACAATACCAGACTCACTGCTACTACTGAGATTTTTTTAAAAACCCAGTAATACTTTGCCAGACTCGGGAATCGAGACCGACACACCTTGCCCGGTAGTCACAGTTGCGACCACTCAGCCAAGGAGGCAGTCTAAAATATAAACTATTTAATAACGATGAATTAAACATTATGACTAGATGTGGTAACAATCTGACCATCTTTTTGCGGTCTTCGACCTTAGAAACACTTGCTAAACAGTAACCTCCAGTGTAATTATTCTCTCTTGACCTTTTGTGCCTACTGTCCGATTTTGTAATGTTTTTGATCTTTGGCAGGTGCAAATATTTTATTAATTGCATCATGTATATTTTAGGATTTTATTGTGACCTCTATTAGGCTAGTGCGATTTTTATCTGTATTTTTGAGTCCCTTAATTCTATTTTCGATTGTCCTAGATCTGCTTGGGATTAATGAATACAAAGTCTATATAATATGCTATAATACCTCTATTTTATTGTGTCCTCTCTGCCTTCTAGTAGGCTAGTGCGATTTTTATCTTTATTTTTGAGTCCCTTAATTCTATTTTCGATAGTCCTAGATCTGCTTGGGATTATTGATGACAAAGACTATATAATATATTACTTTTTAGGGTAGGGCTGACTGTATTCTGATATGATATGATCGACCTTAGTTCCTAACGAAGGGTGACCACTGCCCACGGATAGATGTCATGGTCCGGTTTGGACAAGGTAAAAATTAGATTTGTATGATGAAATTACTGACTGCCTTCTTGGCCGAGTAGTTGCAAGTGCGACTGCCAGGCAATGGGTCTCGGGTACAATTCCCGGGTCGGGCAAAGTAAACTAGGTTTAAAAAAAATTCTCAGTAGTAGGACGGAGTCTGGAATTATGTCCGGTATATAGCGATAGGTTCACCCCCTACATGGGACTCATAACATAAATAGTAAAAACTGAGTGTTACATTATACAGCGGCATTAAGTGCCGCAGGTAATGTGCACCTCTGCCTACTTCTTCGGGGATATTAGGCGTGATGATGTTATGATGAATTTAAAACTAAAATTAGTAGTTCTTTCTAATTTGTTAATTACAGAGTGAGACCAAAGATACTTTTTAAAAGACTCTCATCAAATCAGGATATAGGAGGATTTTTTTTTTTTTTTAAGGGGGGAAAATCATCGAATGACTGCTCCCGCCTGGGTGAGGCGGAAGGGAGTGTCAGACTCTTACTGACTAAAAACCACCCCGTTCCTTCTCCTGCACGTCGAGCCGGAGCCCCGGTTACCCGTTAGGTTCTCCGCGACTCCGAATCGGCATCGGCCCTATTGGGCCCCATCTGTGGTGGTCTGACGGCTCTTTGAGGCGCGCGCGGAACGCGACGCGCCGTACGCTCGGGTCTGTTTCTGGTCGGACGGGGAGCCACCCATGCTCGCCGTCCGCAGGCCCGCGCTTACGGTGGCCGGAGATCGTCTCGCGATCCCCGATGCCCAGTGTGTCCTTCGCGATGGCTGGGCCGTGAGGAGGCAGCGCTTCGCTGCCTCACGCGTCCCGCCTCCTCCTTAGCTAGCATGACTGCTTCGCAAAAGGAGGAGACGGCATCCCAATCCCTCTCGCTCCGCATCATGGCCTGCACTAGGCCCGGACGCGAGAGGAGGATATAGGATAGTAGAGTGTGGGAGAGCCATGCTTCGGCACGAATGGGCCGGCTCGACCGGAGCGATACCACGGCCTCACAGAAAACCGACGTGAAGCAACGCTTGCGTTGTGTTTCGTCGTGTGAGTGAGGTTACCGGAGGCCCAATTACCCTCCCCTTCCCCAATCTCCCCAATCCCTGAATCCCCAACGATCCTCAAACTCCTAATCCCCAAAAAGCCGGTAACGCACTTGTAACGCCTCTGGTGTTCCAGGTGTCCATGGGCGACGCCGATTG
This sequence comes from Spodoptera picta, assembly GCA_038387885.1. Taxonomy (NCBI): domain Eukaryota; kingdom Metazoa; phylum Arthropoda; class Insecta; order Lepidoptera; family Noctuidae; genus Spodoptera; species Spodoptera picta. The sequence continues at coordinate 615,065 of JAZHFQ010000269.1, forward strand.
CTTACCATCAGGTAATCCGTCTGCTCGTTTACCGGCTAAAAAAAGAGTTACGAAATTTAAACAAAAAAAAAAAAACCTTTTTAGCCTTATTATTATAAAATTCGTGGTTTATTACGATATAATCGAAGTCAATAGGCTGGTTTGAATATTTCTGCTTGAGTAACAGACTGTTATTCTTATATCTAAACTTCAGTTAGAATATCGAAGCATCTTTATTAATGAGATGAGAACTAACATCTTAAAATTACAAAATTAAATATTCAAGATGTCTGTTCGTCTGTTATACTAACTATTGGGGCGTAAGTTATTATTTAGCATAATATTTAGGTTGGTATTCTAGTAGGGCGTAGGCTTGCGCCAGATAAGTGCGTGGCGGGATGAGCTCCGGCGCGATCTCATGGCGGAATGGCAGCAACGACTGTCGCAACCGAGGGCTGGGCTCGCTGCCATCGCAGCGGTAAGTTCTTTGAGGAGTGGCTTGAAAGACGCTACGGCGTCCTCACCTACCGCCTGACGCAGGTCCTCACCGGACATGGGAGTTTCGGGAGGTACCTGTGTCTGATGGGGCGGGAGGAAACGCCCGGGTGTCATCACTGCGAGGACCGCCCTGAGGACACGGTGGAACACACGGTGGGAGAATGCCCTGCGTGGGCTGAGCACCGCCGTGCCCTCAGGGAAGTGATCGGCGATGGCGACCTCTCGCGTCCGGGCCTAGTGCAGGCCATGATGCGGAGCGAGGGGGATTGGGATGCCGTCTCCTCCTTTTGCGAAGCAGCCATGCTAGCTAAGGAGGAGGCGGGACGCGTGAGGCAGCGAAGCGCTGCCTCCTCGCAACCCAGCCATCGCGAAGGACACACCGGGCGTCGGGGATCGCGGGACGATCTCCGGCCACCGTAAGCGCGGGCCTGCGGACGGCGAGCATGGGTGGCTCCCCGTCCGACCAGAAACAGACCCGAGCGTACGGCGCGTCGCGTTCCGCGCGCGCCTCAAAGAGCCATCAGACCACCACAGATGGGGCCCAATAGGGCCGATGCCGATTCGGAGTCGCGGAGAACCTAACGGGTAACCGGGGCTCCGGCTCGACGTGCAGGAGAAGGAACGGGGTGGTTTTTAGTCAGTAAGAGTCTGACACTCCCTTCCGCCTCACCCAGGCGGGAGCAGTCATTCGATGATTTTCCCCCTTAAAAAAAAAAAAAATGGTTCTAGGAACTTAGGACCATGTTATAAGAGAAGTAACTGGTTTTGTAACCTGTGTTGCTGATGATGATGATGATGATGATGATGAATTTTGTCAGATACAAGCATTTTTTTATGGGGGGAAAATCATCGAATGACTGCTCTCGCCTGGGTGAGGCGGGAGGGAGTGTCAGTCTCTTACTGACTAAAAATCACCCCGTTCATTCTCCTGCACGTCCAGCCGGAGCCCCGGTAACCCGTTAGGTTGTCTCCGCGACAGATACAAGCATTAGCGTTGACTTTGAACTGCCTTGTTGGCCGAGTGGTCGCAACTGCGACTACTGGAGTCTAGAATTGGGCCCGGTATATGGCAATAGGTTCACCCCCTATTACATGGGACTCATAACATAAATAGTAAAAAGTGGGTGTTACATTGAACAGTGGCAATAAGAGCCGTAGGCAATGTGCACCACTGCCTACACCTTCGGGGATAAAGGCGTGATGTTACGTAAAGAATTAAAGTCTGGTCCTTATGGTCACCAGTCCTCTTGTTCTTTCGATTAACAATACAACTAAGCTCCAAACAAATGCAAAACAAAAGAAACAAAACATTTTCTCTAATTCTTCTGCATGAACCAAAAAGATACAAAACAGTCACCGTTTGACAGATAACCACTCAAGTCATCCATAATATCACTAAAATTCAATCAAAATATCACAAACGCCTAGCAGGACCTCTTTTAACGTGACCTCTGGATTGCCCGGGGCTTAATAAAAACATGTTGCCGGCCCAGGGATCGTCAAATACATTCCCCAGGGCAAGTTCCTTTGGACTCAAAACTAGATAAACAGAATACTCACGCTTTTGTAAAAGCAGCTAATATGCTGCTTTGTATACGATTTTCTTGTTAAATTAACTTGGTTAAATTAAATGTTTTGTATTCGCAGTTGTTATAAGTTTGTAACTATGGTGGGTGCTTTGTTCCTCTATAATGAATACTTAAGTACATATAGAAAATCATAAATCCTTTAGGGTTGGGTAAATAACTTCGCCGTTTCGCTATTTGGAATTTTGAGTTGACATTTCGTGAATAATTATAATTTTGACTGGGTGTGGAAGGTCTTTTTCGAATGTTACATTTCGAAAGGAAACTGCTTAGATATTAATATGGAATGTTTTCCTAATCAAGCGATGCCAATGAAATCCAAATGTAAATGATAACTTTATTGTCTCCTAATAAAATATGGGTATGATGCAATGAATCTTTTGAATTCTCAGTAATTTCAGTAAAATACGAGAACCAACTTTATCTATAATAGGTAGAGTAGGTTTTTGTTTGAAAGATAGATATTCGCAGTAGTCCATAGTAACAAAGTTATCTATATAACTTTATTTGATCGTCAATTTGTCGGTGTCTGTGACATAATTTGGTTCAACGCCCAAACTTTAACCAGAATTACGTAATCTTTTTTTAATGATACTTTAATCTGTGTTACTAAAACTTTGATAATTTTGTAATGAAACCTTAAATGTGAATCGTCGTGGGATAGCCGTTTAGACATTAGTATTTCTTGAGACTATTACAAAGTATAATAATATTGCTTGTTATGATCGTGAGACATGTTAAATGAATAAGGTTAAACAGCTTACTAACCTAGTCCAGGAAATTAATCGACGTCATTTATGGGTTCCGGGCGTGGTTTGAAACTGGTCGAGTAACCTGATCGAAAAGTTATGAGAGTAAGCATTATATAATTTACTGGTAACAATTTCTTTTAATAATGATATATTTTTAAACTATCCAAATTTTACCTTTCTCTAAATTTTGTTGATTTGATAATTTTAAAAGAAAGTTGGAATTCGTTTTTATAAATTTAAATCTTCTACAGTGACATTTTAGCTGACCTCAAAGAGTCCAGTGTTTGTCTAATAGTGGGCGAATATTAAATGTCTTATAAAATATTCGTATTGAAAAACCAAAAAGGACCAGAATCAAAGAACGATTGAGTTCAGATGAAAGTAGGTTGAAGATTGAAATTGTGCATAGTGCATTAGATTTCTTTTAGGTTAACCTTTTGAGAATACAGTAATTAGATAATTATAATATAAATTTCATTTTTATTTACTTATATAAAAACCTTTTTAGATGCTATAAACATTGATTCTTCGTCTTATTAAATGTTTGTGTCTACTTACACGTGGAGTTCTTCTCCTGCTCCTATTACTTTCGAAAACCAGATTTTCTGTTTTATATTAATACAAAAGTCCTTGTAACAACAATGTTATTATCAAATAACTACCTCTAGATAACCATTCGATTCTCATATAAAAACTTATCCTAACAACATTGGCAGGCTCCTTCAAAATTCACTTACTAGCTTTTTATTACTTTATCAAAACTTTCTTCCTTTAAGCCCATAAATAGAAGGCCATATTGGCTTCTCCTACATAATAAATACAAACGCCCATCCACCAGTAGCCATGTTGTGGCGTTTTTTGTTTTGAGGGGCACATACATATAATAACTACCGAGAGTGTCAAACTCTTACTGACTACTTCTTCTGCTCTTCGAGCCGGAGTCCCGGCAACCCGTTAGGTCCTCCGCGGCTCCGTATCGGCATGTAGTTACAGTAGAGAATACATTTGTCACAATCCCTAACCTAAAAGTCGAAATTTTGACCTACTACCTGTTGCCCGAGGCTTCGTCCGCTTAGAATATGATTCCTGTTTTATCCCATGAGAGCATTTAATCGGGATAAAAAATAAATGAATGCTCCCATCACCTAAGTCAGCCGGCTACAAGACCCGGATCAACTTGTTGTTACGGGTCTAGGTTTCATGTGTATGTGAACTTGTATGTTTGTAAACGCACCCACGCCATAGGAGAAAATCCTATTGTGGGAATGGAAAATCGTTTTATAACAACAAAAAAGAAATTGAAGATCCTTAGTCCAGTAGTGGTCTCTCGTGCTGTTGATGGTGATGCGAGTCCCTAAGTAGTCGGCCATTTTACTTCGCCCTAAATAATAAATACCCACCCCCTTAAGATTTCATTACTACTTACTATGACAAATGAATAGCTTAACACAGTCCACTCAGGCCTTTGACAAAATAAATTGGGTCCAAATAGACGTTATTAATTTGAGGTTATTATTGCTCGGGACGGAGTATTAATTAATGTCCAAACATCGATCACCTCTTGTGTAATATGACGGGTATTTCATATTTGTTGATGTGTTGTAGGGATGTAGTGATTTGCAAAGATATGTGACAAGGTTTTCCATACTTATTCGAATCTCATTACTTTCTTTAGTATTGCTAAAGTAGGTAAGTACCAAACTAAATGATTTATTAACCACTAGATTCGCTTCGATACAAAATAGTCTATGTGTTATCCCAAATCATAATCTGTTTCAAATTTTATCCCGATTTCACTACCGAGACTCTCCACCTATTCCATTATATACCCTAATTCCGATGTTTAGAGACTACTTTTGTTTAAACAAATGTTGTGGATTTTTCATAATCGTGGATTAAGAAGTTAAGCCGTTTGACGTCAAGGACTAACAATCAAACAAACATGCAAACTTTCGCATTTATAGTAATACTAGCTGAGCCCGCGACTCCTCCCCTATAGTTGATGGCATGATTATATGTAGCCAGTGGCGTGCACAGGTTTTCGAGACAGGGTAGGCAACTAAATATCGTATGATTAAACCCCTCCCCCCCACGCCGGTCATACAATCATACTCACACAAGACAGGTACATGTACATACATAATACATTTTGAAAAATGCGTTCAAGAATATTGTGGTGTATTCTTTCGCCAAATTACATACACTGACATCTCGCGTATTTTTTGTGAAGTACTTCATCACCTATTGATTAAGTCAACAAAACTTACAAATAATGAAGGATCTATTATTTATTTTAATAATGAAGCATAAATTTGATGAACCAAATTTCATTATGGGATTGTTAAGTTTAATCAATCTGTTCAAAATCATAATATATTACGAATTTAAGAGCGTAGGTACCTACATTGTGTCAACAAACAAAACAATAACAAGCGCGGCCGGCTGTGGCCGACCTGAGTCTATGCGGTACATTTGTTATTATTACATTACATAATTATTAAAAAGAATTAATATGTGAATCAGTACAACCCGAAGTCTAAGTTGATATTTTTAAGAATTATCAAACAATAAACAAGAAATCAAATAACAGATCCATTGTAGTAAGTACATATTTACATTACCTACCTTTTACTTGGGTCAATTCTCGTAACTCGAGTACACCTCTGCCTATGGTCATTACCTGAATCTAGTCCTATAAAGGACATTTTCTTGCGAAATCTTACTGTTTTTACTTTCAACAAACACATAAAATTACCTATTATTCACACAAACTTCACAATCGAATAATATAGGTACTTGTACTAGAAACTGATAAACAAATACACTATTTGAAAAACCTACACATATATTTAACTACTACTACACATTTATGCAACTTTATGTTTAAAACTATTTCCTAATAATTTAAACGAAAACATAAACAAAGCGATCGCACATCACATGAAAACAATATGGCCGAAAACATTGGAAATGAATTGAAGTCATTACCAATAGTCAATTGAGTGTTTATTATAATAAAAATGTAGCTTAAAAATTAAGGTAATGCAGCGTTTAATTTCAAAAAAACAAAGGTTAATTTAGTAAGTCAAATGAAATTGCATCATCGTCTTAAACCAATATTTCATACTAAAAAACATTCATTCATATAATTTGAAACGTTGTAAATGGCGCCATCTTGAAGTTTCAATAACTTCCTTTTAACTTTTATAAGAATAAAGACAACTCCTCGTTTAAAATTTCTATAAACCGACAAAGCGTAAAAAATTTTAGCTTTAATTAAAACACTTAAAACATATTTGTTAAATACGCAATTATAAAAATACATTCGCATTATATCGAACGAGTTCAGAAGTTTCAACAAAAAATTCAATAGATGGCGCTGGTGTACTCCATTCATCAGTACTTTACGATATACAGATTTTATCAATTTAAATCCTTTTATGATTTAATTGTTTTTAAAAATACAATAACTTGTTGCTGTTTTATTGTTTTAGAATTCTTAATAAAATACGATCGTTTTCCAAGTGATGAACAAACGGTCCCTCTAATTTTTTAGTTGCAAACATTTTGTCAAGCAAAAGGAATCGTGTAATATAATTATGAATGGTTATTCTGTACCGTGACCATGGTCGTGAACTTCACGCATGCGCGGTGCATACTTTTGGTACATTACTTTCGTGACGTCACAACTAGCAGCCAAGATTTAAGGAATAGCAGCGCATGCGTGGTGCGTGCGGGGCGCATTCATTGTTTTACAAAGGCGCGTATTTATGTTAGCCGTTTTTTTACAAACTTTTATTATATTATTGAATTTTAATAAACGCGTTTGTACATTTTATGTATGTTATATATTCACGATATTTATAGGTAGGCAAAGCCTTTTCGTCTATATGGACTGCACGCCACTGTATGTAGCCTATATGCTGACCCGACCTGTTAGTAAAATTCAAGAAAATTTGAAATAAATCCATGCAGCACTTTTTGAGTTCATCTCGGACATACATACAGACAAACAGAAATTCCTCTCCTCAAGTTGATCTCTCGCTGCTGAAGATTGCAACTTCGATGGAAGAGTTACAAACTTAAAAGATATGTTAAGACTTCTTTTACTTCTATCTTATGGAGAGAATGTGATACAGGTATCTGTAGTTCTATAGACACCTAATTACGTCATCATTGTAACCGTTATCAAAGTGGTCGGTTTCCATCCACCTGCCAGGTCACTGGTTTTCAAGTCGTCTTTACCTTGGCATGCATATTAATAAAAAAATGACGTCATACATCATGTACGTAAATTAAATAATTGCGTAGGTACCTATAATATTTTGCTATCTTGAACATTATGTACGTACAATATTAATTACTTTATTAAGATCAATCTACATTTTGTTTTAAAATATGTTATCTTTACTGTATCGATAAAAGTAAATTGTGAATGCTTCGAAGGCCAAAATTAAAATAAGATTCAAAATGGACGGACGGTATTTAGCGTCGACAATGCGATCAAAAAGCAAGTTCCCTTGGAAATGAGAGTGCTAAGTTCTTTGAAACTAACGTTAAAGAATTTTATTTATTAACTTTAACGAGTTTCAAGATAAAAATGTAGTTGAGATTTTACTTTTTCTTATGCGAAAGGACTTTCGCGTTGTGAAAATTGTGTTGTACCTCTATAATTAACATAATTACTGCCTCTTAGGTGTAGTGGTTGCGAATGCAATGGGTCTTATTTTGATTCCCGCAAGTCGGGTAAAATATTATTTTATTTGCGGCTTTTTTTAGTAGATGTTAGAACATCATAAAATATGAAACACTAATAGGTGTTATAAAAATCATAAATCCGTATTTAAAACATGACGTTGAATATCAAAATATTGTTGCAGCTATGAGGGTATAGTTATTTTTATATTAATGCCTTTTATCCCAATTTTAGGAGTTCGATTCTACAACATAACTATGTATAAGGCAGTAATTTTTTCCCCGGCTTTGTCCGCGTAAATTAGTCTTTTTAAGTAGCCTCAAAGATTATTAAAGTAGATGGATCATCTCAATTAGTTTAGCATTTATGATATTAGCGACCATCAATCTTGCAAATATTTTTCCAACCAAGACTAGTCAACACTTGTCAAACTGCAAAGGTAAACCAATACATCTCAACAAATACAAACAAAAAACCGCATTAAAAAGAAACTATCCATTGATAACTCGTCTTATCAAGAGATAGGGATCCGCCCACTGCCAGTGACGTCTGGGCACGTCCACCCACATAATTACACACTGTTATTGATTTTATATAAACCGACGGTCCTTCACACAGTTTGTATGGAATACGGAACCCAACGGATACGGGAAAACGGCTGGAAAAGTGAAACTTGATTGTAAATAATCAACAGTGGAATTTGTGTCCAAAAATGAGTGTAAGAAGTCTCAAAATGGCTAATAAGTTGTTTCCGTTTGTTTGTGTATCTGAGAAGTGTGAGTGTGGGTATAAGAGGTAAGTTTTATTTGTTTATTTTTGCTTTGAGACTTTTAACAGAAGGCGAGCTACAAGCGCACTATGATAACTTTTTCCACTATGAGCCTTTTTCACTCGTAAAGATTATAGCAAGCAAGATTATAATAGCAAGTCCATCGTATGTAGAGAAGGCTCATAGTCCAACAAAGGACATTTCTGTGCCACTGATGTGATGTGTTAAATGCTTATAAAAATATACATCAGAAGAATCACTTACTTCCATTTACTGAGTATTTAATCATTAAAGAATCACAAGCATTAATGGTGGACGCATTATATGTTTTTCTAATTGAATAAACCACATTTTTCCCAGACAGCCACTTCACCAGTTACGCAAAATATGACTGCAATATAATCTATTCAGACGAATAACTGATTACCTGTTGATTTTGATAACATGTCGCTAAACGATAAAGAAATTGCTTGAAAATTATGTAATATCAATCTTCTTTATGAAATCGCGACTCTCTGGTCGCTCAATCACTAGTGACATTGGATATGAATCAAACTTGTTCATTTCTGTTTTTCAATCATTTAAAACAATAAATATTGAGATGTATTTGAGTTTTTTGAAAAGATTTAAAATGATATACTGTAATCGTTGCCGTTATTGAACAGAGTTATACATTTAATTTTACGAATACTTTTTGCAATATATTTTCAAACATCTAAGGATTTGCTTAAGGCGTCTGGTCCTAAGTTCAGCAGATTAATAAAACCTTTAAAGATGACTGTTCAATCATTTAAATTTCAATGATTACTGGGTGTTTTTTGAGAAAAATTTTAACTTTTATTTAACAAATCATTATCCTCCCGCGTTGTTAAGGATAGCGGTATTTTATTAGCATGTGTATTTTTATTGGATTGGTTGAGAGTAACACGGCTCAATTTAATGAAACCACGCCTTTTGTCCCCGAAGGGGTAGGCAGAGCTGCACATTATGCCACTGTACTATGTAACACCCACTTTTCACTATTTATGTTATGAGTACCATGTAATAGGGTTTTTTTACGTTTTAATCAGCAGAATTGTTAACTTTGGATTTTTTTTCGTAGAATCACCTTACGCACATATTCTTTAGAAAGCCGTTAGCCATATGTTGTTTTAAGTAGTGTTTCTTAGTATTTAATCTTCTGTGAAAATGGTGTAAAGAAAACTTTGAGATTTATATTTATGTAATACTACTAATGAAACCTGTTCGTTCGTAACTGGAACGGTAACGTACCTCGAGGTGATATAAGATACGTTGGTAACTTGAGTCAAATACCTAAGCGTAGGTTACATGGTTCTAGTAAAAGTATTACTTAATTTACTGTTTATGTCTACGCATAAAGGACATAAATTAGTAATTGTCTTTTTTTAAAGTTATTTATACCTCTACAAACATAAGTCTTGTCTTGGTTTAAGATTTTGTGATTCAGCTTTCTATTCCATAGTAAATTCTTTTTAAGTCTTATTTTTGCCATATCAATCGTTCTATCATTATCATCATCATCATCATCTTTCATATAGTCAATTCAGTTGTCATGTATGGTTTCCAGCCATTACTACACAATCCTTCGATTCCATAGCGTCTTATTCCATTCGTCTTAGTCATTGCATTGACTAGAATCTGATCACGTATTTGCTACACCACAATGTAAAACAATATAAACAGCATTTAATATTAAAATTACTTTCCATTCCGCAATATATATGCCAAGCCCCGTTTAATCTAACTAGATAGTCTCAAAACTAGCACAGAGGCGCGTTTGCACCGAACTAATGTTAGTATTAGTGCTGGAACGTCCAGCTATTAATTACTTGGTCAATTTAAACTGAGCCTTATGCTATTTATATCAAGTCTCAACTTTTATCTTAAGTGATAAATTCACACCATAAATGACGTTGCAAGATGTAATGTCGTCAGAAATTGATGCTTAATTCTTATTTGGATTATTTCCGTGTAGGACGTAATAAAATATTGTCGACAGTTGTGCAACTGCTGTATGCTTTATTGGTTTGTAGCTAAAAGTGGTGATTGTAAGCCAGAGGTCTTAAGAAGGTATAATATGGATTATTTGAACGCAAGATGATAAAGTTTTAAAAATTAAAAAGAATTCAGAAGCTTGGCTTTTAAATTAGTGAACCTATTGAGGTTAAGAAGGGCATGATAAAATGACCTGATCTGGCAATGATTCGATTTAATGAAATAATTCAGGTATGGTGAAAACTATAATTAAAATTATGGTCGTGTAGCTTTTTGATTGGAATTCGCTGGGCTATATGAATTCTCAATAAGATTTGAGTGGTGAATGGCAGAAATAAAATCTCTAAAGTGCATCATACCACTTATTATTATTATTTATTTATTTATTTATCTTTATATCACACAGGTAAGTATTTTATAATCTAAGCCCCACAAAACCGTTGCAATGGTTTGACTGCGGGGTCGAGTCGCTAGACATTATAATTAAATGTACTTACATATATTTAAGTGTTATACAGGCGTTGAAACTTATACCTACTTACTTATTATTAGGACATTTCTAAATAATATGACTTTAATTTTCGTTTGAACCTATTTGAATTTGTTTCACTCCTTATGTCTGCCGGCAGACTGTTTAATAGATACGGTATTCTCTTTTTTAGTGTTCTATCACCAAAATAGTTGGTGACTCTGGGTACATTGTATCTACCAGCAGCCATAGTTCGTGTGTTATGGTTGTTCTTTACATAAGATAAGTCATGCTCCTGTGTACGGTGATGGTTAACTAATAATATATATTTATGTTTGTAAGTAATCGGTAGAACTTTGCATATTTTAAATAATTTTCTAGTCTCCCTTACAGCTGCTTTTAGTTTTTTTAGTAACAAGTAGTTTTAAGAATCTAATCTGGAGAGCTTCCAATTTATCTAAATGTATTTTAAATGTTAACCCATAGCTGTCAAGAGCATAGCTCATGATAGAATCAACCAATGACATATAAACGCATCTTAAAACATTAATAGGAATTTTAAAACTTAGGTGGTACATTTTACTCAATAAAATTCTTAGTTTACTAGAAATATAGTCTACATGTTGTGACCAGGAAAAGTTACTATCTATTTTCACACCAAGGTAGGTTACACAGTTAACTGTTTCAATAGGTTTACATTTACAATCCAGTAAATTATTATGGTGACATGTATAGTCGTGGCTAAATAAGGACGGAATCCCATTATGAGGTTGCAAATATGGCGAACGAATTAACATTAATTTAGTTTTACTTGCGTTTAATATAATGCCATTGTCATGTGACCATTTAACAACAGCGTCTATATCTTGTTGAACTAGCTGACAGACATCATCAATGCTAGTTCCGGATCGAAGTATGCACAGGTCATCTGCAAACATATAAGCTGAACAATGCTGCAGCACTCGGCACAGGCTGTTAACATGCATAAGGTAACAAATAGGTTACAAATTATTATATTAAATTGTTTGAAGTTACTGCAATAGAGTTTGATCACGGAAACGGTGGATATAGAGAACTGCTATACAATGTCCCCGAGGAAATAAAAAGAAACGTAAACTATTATTGTGTGGGAAGGAAGCAAAACTCGATAGCTTTTCAAAAACAACAAGCTTTTCAACTGTATATTTTTATGTCACAAGTTATATGTTGGAGTATAAAAACTTACTCTTAAGCAAATCCTGGTTACAAGTCATGAATCGTCTTAAAACAAGACATCGGCATTCCACCAAGCAGCACCATCGGCCAATATTACTTCTTATTACATGGGCAGCAAAGGAGCAGACGGTCTCATGCTAGTAAGCAATTGGCTCCACCCATGGATACTGGTATCACCAGAGGAGTTTAAAGTAGTCCCATTTGGAGCTGAGGACTGCAAGGAGGATTGAATTCCCGAGAATCTCACGTCAAAATAAAAAAAAACATTAAGAACATACTTCATATGAAAAAAATCAGTAATGTAAATGTATTTTGTTATAACAGTAACAACTACTTACACAAAAAACAATTCTTGAATGTTAACCACGAAAATGGTGCTAATTCTAACAGTACATTAGAGTGTGAACCACAACTTCTGTGCAGTCTCACCTTGAGATCGAGATCGTATTTCGATATGTCCAAACGGTTGTGAGACACTCAAATGTCACCTAATTAATACTTGTAATTAGATATGCGTTAAGTTGCGGAGTACTGTTATTTCATTTAGTGCACGAGGTCTCTCTAAGACGTATGACGGTATAGCAGAAAAAAATTGTTACTAACTCTACTCCTTCTTCGGTCGTAAGCGATTATAGGGTCCTTATTTGACAAAGACCGGGAACAAGCGCTATTTTATAAACTTGACTTCTATCACCATATCGCCCACCTACCAAGCGTGGACGTTATGGCAAACCCTCTTACAGAGTAAGCTCGTAGTTCAGCAATGTGCTACTTATTTTACTTGTGTTTTTTATATTGTAAAATCCAGACATAATGTAATTTGTTAAATGATTAAAAGAAATAAACTAGCGTGCTGTGATTTTACTTGTATGCAAATTATGCAAGATATTCGGGCTTTAAATCTCTAGGCCCTGTAATAATAGTTAGAACACTTATATTGTTGGAATCTATATTCTCATATATACCTCATGATACCACCGTCCATAATTCCAAATTCCGTACCACTACTATGAATAGACACAACCTACCGTTGAGAAGTAATTAATGCACCATTCGAGGTGATCTGAATTTTGATGGTTGCGATCACGAACATGCCTCCATATTGCTGTTATACGGGACACTTGTTACTACGTTTCCGCTAGAAATTCTTGGATTTTAAACGAAGCCTAAGCTTTTGTGTTTGTTACAAATATGCTTTGACATACTTTTATAGCAATGCGAAGCTCGTTAGAACTGTAACTAGCTGGTTTAGTACAAGTAACATACATACATTTACATTCCTATTCTTTGCATTTCAACCACTCTGATAACTATCTGAGTTTTATTTAATAAATATATTTATGTATATAATAAATATTTGGTGTCTGAAATCTGGACTTCTTCATTAAAATTCTGCAACAGCAAATCTAATAATATTACTCGATTCAAGAATCGAAAACCCTATTATTTAGTAGTCACTTGCTACCACTACTTAGACTAACGAGGCACACACAACTTGAATACTTATGTCTCACTTAAAAATTTACATACTTGCAAATACTCGATTAAAGTATACGTGGGCTTTAATCTGTATTCTGATCGCAAAGGAAAATTTAATCTCAATACTCTAAGGAAAGGTCAATTTTGAAACATCATAATTTATGAATAGTTATCTAAATAATCTCTTGAACAAGCCCAAAGCCGATAGTCCTTTATGTTAATGATCAATCAGAATTTTAAATCATATTAATCATATTTTATTCATGGGTGCTCTTCGAACAATATTTTTGAAGGGATCAAGTGGTTTTATTTATAATTTTTCGTTTACCGGCTTATAGCATAAAAAAAAATAATTTTCCAAAATTGGTACTTAACCTTTTGGTTACTGAAACTTATTTCTATGTTAAGCTAGCATAATAGGATTTTGATTTTAGATCTGGCTAATCATTCCAGTCATGAAGTTGTTATTAAGACCTTTTACGACTATTAACCATAAAAGTATACCTTTGTCTATATAAATTAAAGATTTAGGTCGATTTGTTTAGATTTGGGTAAAGCATTCGATATACTTCGCCTTCAAGCAAATAATGAATCTATAAGTCATTTAACTATTGTCTTTATTAATTTATTAATCATTGAATACTATAATATTACGTTATTATTAACATAAACAAAATAGGCTACATCACTTAATAGAATACAAGGAAAACATTTAAAAAATCATATGTTCTGGAACTGTTAACTAACCATTGAAGTCAAGCCTTGGAAAATTTTGATTATTTTCCTTTCCTGTTTTCTTCACCTAATAAGTAATCAAGTTTTTTTTACATTATTCAAAGAACTGGTTGCTAACTGAATGTAAAATATTGTGACTAATCTAACCGCACAGGTATGGAATTCCCAAGGCAGTTAGCTGGTTAGGAAAAATCGTACGTGGGTGCCCAAGGTTTTGTTTGGATGTTGGAAGCTAATATTGGTATAGAGCTCTAAAATTTCGAAGCATTTTAGAATTACGTGTGATTTGGGGTTGGCAAGTAATAATATTGAAAACCTAATTAAGATATGAAATCAGATAGTAAAGAGTAAAGTTTTGTAGGTAAAGATCACACATAGTATTTTGAATATATATTTTAGATTTGCGTTAGGTTTTCTCTGTAGGGTTAATGCTAATTTTACGCAACAAAATTTCTGATATTGATATGCAAGTAAACTGAGAGATCACCCTGAGAAGTACATTTTGCAGCCATTAAACGCAGAGGAGTAAAATATACATCCTTACGTAAACCATATAACAATATTTCTTTTATTTTCCAACATTGTATATTTTAGAAATTCGAAGAAACTTATCTTGTTACTTGTTAGAAATAATATTTTTGGTCATAGAATATTACAGACTTGATCACAGAGAATTCAAATTAGCTCTTTATGAATAGTGAACACTTATGAATATTCACAGTTATAATATTACAAATAGATGATTATTATATAAAATAAATTGCGTAATGTGGGGATTTTTTCTTTTTCTCTTAGATGTTGTTTTTTCGTTTCTTTTTAAACGGTCTCTACCGAAATATTGTGGTCCTTTTGTATTGCTTTATTGTACACACTGGAATGAAAATGTTAGGATCCACATTTTGGGATGGCAAAGAACGAATGATATCGGTTTCTGTAACGCTGTTCTTGCTCATCCAACATCTGACGGAGCGAAACATTTATATCAATTAGTTATAAGTAGGTAGATCGTAAGCTAATGATAAGTACTAATCATTGTTTATCTCGAACTGGGCGATGTGGTCGCTAAGCGACAAAGCCCTTTAAAATAAATTAAAAAAAAAAAAAAATGGCCACACTGGTCTTTCACTTTCATGGTTCTATTCAGTGAAATCATGTATGAATATAAAGCTTTTCTACTTATGTAATAAGGTCCATAATTAAATAAGCGATTCTAATAACATAAATAGCGGAAAATAAGTATTGTCTGTTTCTACGTCGGTTTTTATGACGTAAAAGGCACGATTGTATATCTTGTACCTCCATTTTGCATTAGCTACGTTTATTAAAATATGATGACATTTTGTTCTTCCATTTGAACTCGCAAAACCAGTCTTTATTTATTCGACTTTCCTCTAACGTTGTCCTAGTTTTGGCTAAAAAGATTTCCAAAACAGACCCTAACAACATGCTATGTAGACTATGTGTAAAAACTTGAGGCTTTCTGTTGCGTACCTAGTTTCTGGAATGTCACGGTGACAAACAGGGGTTACACATCAAAAGCGCGTGACAACCCTATAGTACATAATGTGAGGGCTTGTTTATGTAAAGGTCGTCCGTTCGTACCTAACTATGTATATAGAAAATACGTCAGTACTATGAAAATGTCAATGTATTTCCCAGTGGGTTCAATAGTGTCTTTTTCTTCTTGTTGGTCTAAAAGTTTTTTTTTCTGATGAATCATGTCGTTCTTTCTATATCCACTTTTGACGACTTGTATTTTTTATAGGTTCAGTTTATTGTGTTGTATTCCTTGTACCAGTTTGTAGTAATTGATAAGTTTATGGTCGAACATTTCCATAGTCGTATTTGAAAATATTGTATCCTTCACAACCATTAATATTACTTGGATGGTGAGAAATGAGAGATGCTCTACGAATTAGATAAACAATCTCATTTAAGTGATGCAATGTTTCAAACACTTCCTTCTTCTTAATCGATCCCTTTTGTAATATCATCAACAAATCATTCAACGATTATAAACGTCTGGTTTTTGTTAATCAGTTGCATTTAATTAGCAGTTACTAACCTAACAGCCATGTGCACACACATTTTATGCACCAAATAGTTGCAACCGTCACATCTAGCAACCAGTTTTTGCATGTTATATTTTGATTTCTACGTAATAAAGAGGTTCAATTCAATTATCTACCGTAGACTGAACGAGTAGGTAGGCAACTGGTCCTTTAATCAGATCACGTCTCTCAGCTTGATGATGATGATGATGATAATGAATTGGATACTCCATGTCATTTGAAAAAGCCTTAATATTTTGTATGACCTACTAAAACCCTTGCTCAGCTATCCTACCTGTGACCATTCGACCAGTGTATTCGAACCAGTAAATAAAATTACAGAGTTTTAGCCTTGCAAGCTTCAAAGCACCGCTCGCCGTTAACATACACAAGCAACCGTCCACTCTACCTCTAGTTTACTGGAACGCGACCAGCATAATATTAGCGACGGAATTAACTACTGACTCTTCATGGACTTGTAAAGACGATGTTTGATTGATGGTAATATCAAGAAACTATCAGAACTGTTCTAGTTCATTGATAGGATTATTAATCTTGTCTGCTTTTGAATGTAGGTTATCTAGTTCTGGTTTATTTTGAACCAGGTTGGTCGAATTTCTTGACCAATATTTAAATCACAGAATCTTGACGGTGGTCCTTCTGATATTAAGAAATAAAGAAATCAATTATTGGTGGCTTACACAGAATGGTGCTTTAATCAACCCTTTATCATCAACATTACCTCTAGTCTGTAAATGCCCTACTGCTGAATAATGGTTTCTTCTTACATAGAGAATTAACTCGTCGAGTACCGGTTTTGTAGACACATTTATAGAACAATAGGTTGCGGTCACCGGTGACCGCTTGGTGTTTGACAGTTTAACGTAAATATTATACTATGAGACTTTTGCTTCTGGTCCTTCGATACGATTGAATCCCTTGCATAAAATGACACTAAGTAAACTTCCAATATATCATTAAATATTAACATGTTTTGTCAATTAAGGCATTGGCTGCCAATAAAAAACTATTGAAGGCAAATCCTCCGCTAATGTCGGTCACCGGTGACTGCCATGGCGTTTAACGTGTTAAATATTTAATATCTTTTCATATCACGCAAACTTATTTCCTCGTTCTAAGTTCCTATAAAAATGACTGCGAATAATTCGGTTACGAGGTTGACTGCTCAGATACCATAAACCAACAAAAACGTTCAAAGCAACTAAACCAAGAAGCATATCAAATAAATTATTCAGTTTATCGACAGTTTTTATCCATCAGTAATATCCGTGTCCATCACGTAATCACCGATTCATAATAAATTGTAATTAAAATCATCGTTAATATCAACAGCAATAATTATGTCACCATCAACACTTAATCTGGCATTTTTATTATGACTACTGATCATTAATTGTTTTTTGTTATTATTATTATATTTACCTTGACACCTGTCTGTCGAGAAAACGTCGCTATTGATATATTAGAAGTATTTAGTGTGTACCTAACAGGTGAATAGAATCACCTGTTCGTAGCTATTACAAAAGGCACACTTTAAACTAAACTTGTATGAGGATTCTTCCACTTGTTGCAGTAGACAGTCAACTGTTTGGTCCGTCACGATCTCAGTAACAAACGGGTAAATGTAGCAGTGGGTCAACCACAGTCCGGTGCGTCGGCGCCGCATAAATGTTTTCAATACTTTGAATCACTTACGCTCTAACTTCACTAAGCAAATGCCTTTAATTTAGTTTTTAAGACTTTGTAGGTGGAAATACCATAATTAATTGGACGTTTTGGCCATAAGAGACGTTTAATTAGAAATGATAAATTATTACTTATTTAAATACAGACCTAAAGTTTCCAATAATAAAGTCGCAGTCAATACATTAAACAATACAATAAAATATGTCGCCTGACATGTTCTATATTGGTCAATTAAATGTACATACTATGTTATTAAAAAGCGATCGTACGGTCGCATTCGGTCAGCCCCGGACCGGTTCTCAAACGACCTTGCGTCCGCGCACGTTCACTTACTGATCTATAGATTGAGGCTTCGTAACATTTGTTTATTGGTGCCTTTGTACCAATATGGCAACTGGTCTTTGGATCACTTTTCCATAATCTTCTAAGCGGATTTCAATGTGACTTTAGAATCTAGTTAGTCTAAGGCTCATTTTTGACAATCCTTTGTTCGTATTTCGCTGCAAATAACCTTCATCATTATGGCAATCAAATGTATGTGCGTGAGTGTCATCAGCTTTATATCACCATGCCATTGACCTTCGTAAGCAAACAAATCACCTTGAGGCTCTATTGTGTACCCGATTCACAGCTGTTACATGTACTGTGTAAAATGACGCACGAACACTTGCTTTATATATGACAGGTGGTCATACTACCCAAGTTGTGAGGCTTCGGGTTGATCGCGGACAGGAAGACCAGATGGCAAACGATCACAAAGTGGTCCTGAGGCATGTAACTTGTTCATATGTTGACATAACTGAGCGAAATGCATTTACCGACGTATATCTGGTTACTGCTTGCAACAACCCACTTGATTACCTGTCAGACACATCAGCTTTTCCCCTATCAATATGTACGTGTTTACTGTCCATCGAGCAAAGAAACTGACCGTCTCTTAGAAAGCATTTCTTCAGTGTTTCAAGCAAAAACAGCGCTTTAAACTCTTGTTTCCAACGGTTTTATGCGCAAGAGTGTTGCTTTCTCTCAAGCGACGCGTCGCTGACTACGCATGCGCCCAGCCAGTCGCTCACGGCCGTTCAGTGGGGCCGCACGCGTCGGTACATCAGAAATTCGCGAATCGAACAGTCGGCGGGTCGTACCGCCGCCTTACGTCAGTAGCCAGTGTTAAAGTGTCCACAGTGCAAAAACAAATATTTAGTGATTAAACACTTGGAACTTACCAAGGTTAGCAGTGTTGTGTTGCAAAAACAGGAGGATCTCAAGTGTATATTTTTTTCTCAGCCATCGTCACGCGCTTTGAGCTGTTTTTATGTAGGTTTCTTATTTATGTGTTTCTGTAATTGTATTCGTAATTATTCTCGATTAACGTAAGGACGTTCCAGTTAGATGATCTCTCGATTAACGAGATTCATTGCTGGTAATTTGCTGAATTTTCTTTATAAGAAAATTATTGTCATTGTTATTGACTTGCTTGCTTAACTCTCGACTCAATGATGCTCAAATTAAGCTTGTTTTAAAATGGAAGATTGAATGCGTCACATAGCAACTTAAAACAAGATTTGAGTAGGAAGCTGTATCTTAGCACTAAATCACCTTGAGATCCGGTATCACACAAATACGAACAGTTGAAAGTGAAACAATTTACATAAATATATTCATTAACCAACTTATTATTTAACGCTTAATCTTTGTATATGTTTGAAAATAAAATTGCATGAAATATTTATTTTAGTCACTTCACATTATCACGCTTTGGCGTTAAGTGTTATGAATAATAATAAAACAACGTAAACAAAATAACATCGAATGTCACGAAGACAAAACGTGAATATGATAAGAAAATTGTTAATGTTTGACTAATAATTCACATTAGCACGAAACTGCGTACCCTAAGACCAAGTTTCTGTTATGATTATTATCTGGACGATAAATTCCATATAGGTATCGATTTTCTCACGACTTATCAAACCCTTTTATCATATGTCACAATCTCAGAGACGTGAGATTAAAGTAACGTGATAAATAGAATGACATAAATGTACACAGTTGTAAATAGGTCAGTTATGAGTTCTAAGAAAGATAAACAACATCAAAACGCTTCCTGATCCACAAATAAAGCTTATTGGGCCAGTCTGAAATTGAACGAAACTGATCGAAATAAAGAAATCAAAATAATATCAATAATTCTCATACAACATTATTTTCTGGGAGCTCCAACTTAAACAATTTCTGAAACAGATTACTCCCACAAAAGGCAGCCCTACCGAGGCTTTTACCGCTCAGTTAACTTAAAGATTTGGGGCATAAAGAATCCTCAAAAATACTTCTCTAAGAGTCTTAATAAAATTATAACAGCTGTACTTTAGAACTCCTAAAGAAAGTTAATTTTACCTTGTTGTGAACATTCTCCCGCTAGAATAATCAGGTTATGTCAAAAAATATTATAAATTTCTACCTCTGCAGGGAAGAAAATTTAACAATGTAAATTATAACTTGGGTATTATTTTAAATGATTATACCTAAAGTAATTTTCTGAAAGCAATCTTTGTTAAATCTTGAGTGTCTTTGACATCATATGACTTTTAAAATTAGTGGTATCATTTGTCTTGTGGTTTTGTCTCCATGTAACCAACAATCTTCCTCGTCTCCAAAGTCGAAAGACATGTTCATGTTTTCCTAACAACCCGTTCAATCACCTCTTGGACATGATGTTTTTCTTGCTTGTACATACTTTCTCGTTGTTTCTCCGCCATAATTAGTAGTTTCCCATCAACAAATGGTTGTTTTTATTTCGTGTACAGCATTTAGCGCGTGTTTTATGGACTCGGCTCAGATGTTTCGCCTATATGGTGTAATGCACCTTCCCCGTTGAGTTTCATATTGCTAATTGATTTATCGTCACGCTCTTTTCCTTTATGGGGTAAGAACCAGTCGTAGCGGCACCAAGAACCCCGTTATTATGTGAATTTATGTATTTATGGAGTGTTCTTGTTCCCTACTCAAGGAAAAGACTATAGATCTGATTTATAGTTCATTTGATACCAAAACAAGCTTGCTCCACTTCCCTAGTATATTTTTGTCAATAGTTATTATTGGTCAGAGATGTTGTATTGATGATTTTTTAGCTTCCGACTTTTTGTCGTCAATCTCATCGATTTGCTTGGATGATTTTGCATTGAGGTGTAGATGATATAAAAATGTTTTTTGATGTTAGATTTCCGTTCTAAATTTTATTGCACTCTTTGAAGATTCTTTTCAGTATGTTTTAGGTATCCCTTTTATTGCATAGTTCATATTCCCTCGGACTTCATTAGAAAGGAGTGTCATGTTTGACATAGTTTCTAGAATGTATTCGAGAATCGCTTATTTCCGACTGCCACAGTCAAAATCGAATAAAAAACCAGTGGCGGTTGATACGGAAACTGTTTTTGTTCATTTATTTGCTAGTTTTTGATAGTACTGTTCGTCTCGCTTCGTGGGAGTTTTAAATGGATGACTTTTGAAAAAAATCTCTGTTGTTTAAGATATTGAGATGTATCGTTTTATTCTGTAACTTGTGATTTCATTTCATTTAAAACACTTATGATAGACCTCTTTGTTTAGCAATTATTGCGAACGTTTGATATCGGCCTTGTTATTTTTATTCGAACATCAATATTGTGTACACATGTACTATGATCATCGTTCATTGCAAATTCTTGTTCAACTTTAATGGTTTTGGTGTTTTCTGAACTATTAATGCCATCTTCATTCGTTTCTATTTTTCTTGCGATATTTTTACCATCAAAGTCATTATGACGTGAATGATGTAAACAGTATATTAAAGGCTTATCTTTTAGACAATGTATCGTAAAGTATGATGGTTTAACTCCACAATTAGCCTCCTCAGCTTTATTTTTAATACTACTAAACACGTCAGGTGTGACGTAAGCCGTTTTATAAAAGTCTACTCAAGCTTATAATGATAATAAACTAGTTATAGCCGACTTTGAGAGAAAAAGATGTAATTTTGCTGTTGTCTTTTCGTGTAATTTGTCTTTATTGTCCTCGAAATTCACAGTTCATTAAAAATAATTGATGGATGGATTATGAAGTAACTAGGGTTTAGGTAGAGGTACTAAAATGTTAGAATAAAATTTTCTTTTTTATATTATGATCTACATACACATTGTTTGTGGGTTATGGATGGGATTCTACAAAGCTATTATTGTAAAGGTTTTGCCGCCCAGTCAGCTAGTATAATCGATTATCCGCTCTTTATGTCACCTACGGCAAGACGAAGTAACCTATTTTATAAAGCTATTCTGGGTTCCAGTGTCAACCGTATTGTTTACGAAAATTAAATATTATAAAACACTCATGTACTTGCCAGACTTTCTATTATGATAAGTTTAATTACAAATAGACATTGTCAACCACAACAATCTATCGATCACCTGATTGTTGTTTGTCAATACGACTTTCTTTGTTCAAAATAGTCTCTGTCTTCAAAAGCTGTCCCTATGTCAAAATTGGTTAAGCATCATGAAAAAAGCATACCAAGCTAACTCTACATTCACAATTATAATATTAATCTGAATTATAACTTCAGTAACACCTTCACAGAAAACTCAAATCCCATTTAATCGTATCCCTATCTGACCGTGAACTTTAAAACCTTTCTAAGAATGGTTAACCAGCTGTTCTAAGCACAATGTGTGATTATTCTACCATATCATTTCTACCTTTTTGAACCTGTGTCCTATTATTCTCTTAATCGTTAACCATTGTTCTTTTATAGTTAACCACGTTACCTAACGTCCTTTGAGCAAGCTATCAAGATACGGTACTTAGTCCATATCTCAAAGAAAGTGTCCTTGATGTTAATTAAGAATCTTGCTCCTGTCATGTCCGTGGTCCGCTTTCACTTTATATTCATTCATATTTTTCATATTAATGTCGTTTTCGTGTTTGTGGTTGTCAGGCTGTGTTTTGAGATCTTATAAGGTAGTTCTTGGTATTTAGAGTTGTTTTTTTTTATTCGGCTAGAATTGACTGTGAGTATCATGTATTAGGTCTTTATGGGTCCTGCCCTCATTTTGAATCTATACTAATTTTATAAAGCAGAAGAGTTTGTTTTTTGATTCTTTGTTTGAACGCGCTAATCTCCGAAACTGCTGGTCCGATTTGAAAAATTATTTCTGTGTTGGATAGCCCATTTATCGTGAAAGGTTATAAGGCTATAAAATATTACGCTACGATTAATAGGCGCCGAGCAAAACGAGTGAAACCGCGCGGAAGTAGCTAGTAATGAATAGAGTAGTAATTGGTATTCAAATTTCCAAATAGTAGTACAGAAATCAAATTAATTCCGTTATGGTCGTGCTACAAACATCTACATATCTCTCTACTTCTCTCGTATTTTGCAGTGTAATGCAATTTCGTTTACTCTAATGTATCGCTTCTGTCACATTGTAATTCCAAAGCTAAGCTAGGCTTTAATACTAATTGTAACAGTTTTCCGATACATTTATGGAGTGCCGTTTGTGCAATCGATACTGTTTTATGGCTGCATTTATGCTATCGATACTTTTTAGTGCTGATGCAGTTTGCATTATCGATAAGGCCGATAAACTGTGTTGGGGAAAGGTTTAACAATGTGTAAAATTATCTTTATGTTAACAATTATATTGTTGTCGAGTGTGTATCCAAAACAAAAGTGACACTGGGTTAATAAAAGGTCAAAGAGCAGTTGTTTCACTGACATTCAGTCAAATCTAGTTTTGACCAAAAGCTGATCAGAAACAAGTTTTTTTTTAAATAAGGTCAATAAGATAAAAGAAAATGCAATAATCATGTTTTCAATCCACCAATGCAATAACTAAAAAAAAAAAAAAAAAAACAGGCGGTATAGAGAATAACAATAGTGACTATTTTCACATAATTTCAAAATGGATACCAGGTAAAAACATTTGTCATTTTACTTGTAGTTGAAGAAAATATTAAGCTTATACTACAAGGCCACTAAGTATTTATGCACACAAACATACATTTGTATAAAACACGTCAAAACTTAATGCAGTGCTCACGCGCACGGCGCATATGCTTGCAGTACTAATATTGTGAAGAGAATAATGTTTTTGTGTGGGTTGCTCTGTTTGTGTATAGTTTTTGAATGAGCTTGTGTTTATACGGCTTTTATCCCTATAATATATTTTTCTATTTATATTACTCTTTACATTAGATTATAAAAAATCTACATTAGATGGGAACCTGTATGTAGCACATAATAATGTATGTTTTCTGAAAGAAATTTTAAATGACATACGATTAATGATGAATATGCCTTAAATAGTAAATCCATATGAATTCTTTCCTGACCAACGACACCTCTATAAAATCCGAAAACATCTTCAGAATTACATCTGGGCCATCTAAATTCTAACTTTCTAACCAAAGCAGTAAGATACATTTCTTATCAATGCACAATCGTAACTATCCAGAGCTACCTCCATATCCTCGTAGGTTAACGAACTATTGTTAGAAGACAGTTTTCCGTACACATCACCATGATTAATGGGGCACAGATATTACCAAGGGTAACTCATGGAAATGTGGAATACGTGAGTTTTATTATAATTCTCTGTAATCCCTATGGAAGACCTTTGTGGAGGGTTGATTCTTTTTTTGGTTTTAGTTAAATACTCGCTTTTTAGGGACGATCCTCTTGAGATTTTAGCGGTGAGCTTGTACGAAACAATTTACGTGCTTTGAAACCTACGCAGATATTTGTATCTACAATTCGGGTGTAAAATATAATTTCTTACACATTTCAATGTTACGTTACATTCATCATGTCATGACACCGATGCAATAACAAAACACGACTATCGATTGACAAAACAATAACAATCTTTTCAATTATATTATAAACCGCATGACGTCATCTACCAATAACAAATCTTCATAGAAGTTAATACTTCACAAAAGTGTCACCAACCTGCTTATCCCTCTGACCTCTTATCACATTCATTACAGGTGAATCACCTTCTCTATGTATTGATTAATATAATAATAGTCTATCATTATTAAACCGTCTTTGTACGTTTCTTTTGTATAAACAGAAATAACATTAATCAATATGGCTTTGATTGTTTATATTTCAATGTGTGGGTCTGTTTTAATAACAACATGAAGGACTAAGCTATCTAAAATTGATATCAGGATGAAATTCAATCAAAAAATTAGACTTAACTTAATAGAACATATCAATTGATTGGGTAATATTAACCCCTATATACCCTGCCTCAGCATAGCAGTTATGAATGACCATTCTTGTTTGCGGTTGTAGTTTTCTATTGGCCAATAGGTAGTGATCCTTTAGCCATAAGTTTTGTCTAATACAACAAAATTATCTTTGATCATATTACCACATCGTCTTAAAATAACATGATCAAATACAAACGAACGAAATTATATTCTCAACTAATCCTTTAGATAAATTCGTGACCAAAATGAAAAATTCGAGTTTCTATGGTACAGAGTCTATAGGGATACGTGGCTTATGAAGTAGATGTGATTTATGTTGCTCATAGATTGTCCTTACTGTCGCAGTCTGCTTTCGTGATCTAATTTCATGATACGTGGTCTCAGGATTTCAATGAAAGTAATTCTTTAATGGTATAATAGAATTGTCTAATGTGTGATCAAAATATACTCGATCTTGTCCTTAGCAAGTGCGATGTCTTCAATTTGATGCTCAAGGTCAAATAGTTCGTTTGAACTACTGTCTGATGCTTGCACAGACGCTATTTGTAAGTAAAATACTGTGTGATACTCGTGATACTCGTTCAAAAATGAGTCGCCGAGTATTTTTATACAGGCCTAACAAAAAATTTGTATCACTACTACAAAATTCTAAAATACCTTAAGACTGTGGATGACATTTGACATCATACACATCCAATTAACATCTAAAAATAATTTGGGTCTTGTTTTGCAAAGACCTTCCTAATCAGATCTTACCGAAAACCTGTGGACACAAAGCGATGGTGCTGCCATCTACATTTCTTTTCAAACTTCGTGCACCCACGCTGGACGTCCTGTGTAGGCGAGCTTCCCCAGAGATACTGACATTTCTAGCACCAACTTGGGCTCAACAGATCTTAATTAAAGTACAATGAACGTTTTGTTTACACTAAGTAAAGTCTGCTCTGTCTTTGGGGAAATCTAAACCCGTTCTCAATTTTTTAATAAGAGAGCTGCAGGAAAATGAATACTTCATCTTATTGCTAGTTCTTGGAATTATGCTTTAAAGAACAATATTAAGTTTATTTTTCGTAAATAATAGAAGTTTTAGACATCCCCATTCGAGAATTATGTCATTAGTCCCTTATAATAGGAGGTTAGTTGGTTTTCATTAACCAGGCTCATTAGGATACCATGAGTTTTCGAAATTGGTGAACCATAATATCTAATACTTTGCCAAGTCTGCGACACTTTAAACTTGTGCTCTGATTTTATTTCTAAAGGCTTCGAACACAAATATGCAGCGCTATTATAGCAATAGTTATGAATGCAATCAACGATAATATAATCAAGGAAACTAATAGAAATAATAAGTAAGTTAGCACTGGTGAGAAAGGGTGATATAATTGCAGTATAAGGAAGCAAGGAGAAAGTTAAATGTCAGTAAATGTACCGCAACTTTAAATATCAAGAATATAAAGTAAATATAACAGTCTATCTCTTTCACACAACAACGGAAACAAATATGCAGCAACAATTAAATAATATGAAATGGAATATGTATACGGAGAGTCAGAGGTTCCCAACATAAAAAATAAACATAAAATAATTTAAAATTCACGCCATATTTTCCGTGAAAGTGACATCGCGGGCAAAGCGAAACAAACGCTCGATTCCGTCATCTGTCTTTCTTTACTTTAACTATGCAAATTGTATTATTATTCGGGCTGCAGCGTGCGTAAAATTTTCAGACAGTTCAAAGTCCTTTCTAGACGGAAGACAATAAAAGCGGCCGGCTCTATCTGACAGGAATACAAATTTTCAAACGCAACGGAGCTTTTTATTACGTGTCATTTAGTGATGTTCCTTGCAATCAAATCGGAAATATTGACCTGTTTTGTCCGCTTTATAATAATTTTACTGTTGCCAAGTGACAAAACAGGAAGGAAATGTCTTTTATGGTATCATATGCGTTTTAAATAGGTCACTTAATATTACTAACTTGTAATCTATTGCCATCGTCACAGATATAAGACTTACGCATTACTTACTCAGTTTTGTATTTATTTTTCAATAGATAACCTATATTCAAGTACCGTGAACGCAGATGTTAAGATTATGACTTATGACACACATTTCAAGTCACAACTACGTACAAACTTCCTTGTGATTCTCTGAGGTCTGTAGGCAATATGTCTGTGTTAATTAAGCATGTAATCAAAACGCAAGACAATGTTAGTTAAGGACTATTAATCACATACAAAAGCTTCGGCCTAGTCCACAATCTTGAGACACTCATTAGCCAATCACCGGCTGTTGCAACTTACAGACAAACGGACAATGGCCGATTTGTTACGTTACGTCACAGCTAGTCGCATAGATGGCGCTCTCACTTTCACCCGGCCAATCGGCGAGCGTGATCGGGTCGCGTTCGAAATATCATTTTTAAATTTGGAACAATTTAGTTTATAGTTTTTGCAACGATTTCTTCGTGTTCTTTTTTTAGCAGAAAGTTTATTTAGAGTTGAAGACTTTTTGTTTATTTATGTTTTTAATCATCTCTTTGGTATTTTTATGTTTCCAAAGCAATTAAATCTTAATCGCCTTTAATTTATTTTTATTTGTCGGTAGCTATTGGTCAATTACTGTATATATACGTACATACAAAACCTTTGACATTTAACCACGTTTCATAAATCGTGAACTTTCAAGTCTTGAGTGCATTTAACAAATAGGTAATTTAAGAGGAAACTTCATGATTTCCTTGTCAAAACAATTTAATGATCCTTTTTTTGCGGGAGGTCAAAAAACATGACCTCGTTGAAGAGTGATCGTGAATAATAAATATTTACCTTGTAGTGAGATTTTAAGTGACTTTAAAGCATTTATCAAGGGTGATTTAAATAAATTAGTGGGTAGTTGTTCACCTTAATGACTTTGTTGTCACTTGTAGAAACTCTAGTGCTTTAAACTGAAAGATTCCTTGTAGATTTTCAAATTTATATCATGAGCCCTAAGATCTAAACTTTTCAAAGAAATTGGACAGTTAGGTAAACTTTGATGTGCAAGTGTCCATACAAATATTACACGGTAAAATAATATTGTATTTATTTGTGTTTTACAACAAATATTACGTAATTGGACAAATATAGTCTTGTATAGTCATTCAGTAAATTTGGTCAAGTGCAAAATATAGCGTTTTTTTTTTAAGGGGGGAAAATCATCGTATGACTGCTCCCGCCTGGGTGAGGCGGGAGGGAGTGTCAGACTCTTACTGACTAAAAACCACCCCGTTCCTTCTCCTGCACGTCGAGCCGGAGCCCCGGTTACCCGTTAGGTTCTCCGCGACTCCGAATCGGCATCGGCCCTATTGGGCCCCATCTGTGGTGGTCTGATGGCTCTTTGAGGCGCGCGCGGAACGCGACGCGCCGTACGCTCGGGTCTGTTTCTGGTCGGACGGGGAGCCACCCATGCTCGCCGTCCGCAGGCCCGCGCTTACGGTGGCCGGAGATCGTCCCGCGATCCCCGACGCCCGGTGTGTCCTCCGCGACGGCTGGGATGCGAGGAGGCAGCGCTTCGCTGCCTCACGCGTCCCGCCTCCTCCTTAGCTAGCATGACTGCTTCGCAAAAGGAGGAGACGGCATCCCAATCCCCCTCGCCCCGCATCATGGCCTGCACTAGGCCCGGACGCGAGAGGCAAAATATAGCGTATAGGTAGGTCTTTATGTACCTCTATGTATGTATGTAAATGGAGAT
This sequence comes from Spodoptera picta, assembly GCA_038387885.1. NCBI lineage: Eukaryota > Metazoa > Arthropoda > Insecta > Lepidoptera > Noctuidae > Spodoptera > Spodoptera picta. Next base: position 644,003 of record JAZHFQ010000269.1, read on the forward strand.
TCTATATTATATACTGTGACACATAACACTTATGTTCTTTATCGAAACTGAGGTTAGAGAAAGCTGATACCAGTATTTGAGGTCTTAAATTGAAGATGAAAGTAAGACTCGTTGACCTATTATGCTAACTACTGATATGTTAATATGTATAGAATATAGTTTTTTTGTCGTGGTGGCCTGGAGGCTTACGACGCCGGTTCTCATGCATGAGGGTGCCGGTTCGAAATCTACCAACAGCAATTACCGATGTGACTTTTTCCGAGCTATATGTACCTACTTTCTAAGATTATCTATCTAGACACCACCACTGATAAACTGTGAAGGATAACTACGTGAGGAAACCTGGGCATATAATATCTAATTATAAGTTTGAAATCGCCAACCTGCATTGAGCAAGCGGCCCGATTAATGCTCAAACCTTCTCTCTGTGTGTGAGAAGAGGCTTTGTTCAGCAGTGGGCATTTGTAGGCTGTTGATGTGATGTAATGTGATGTGATGATAGTTGTTTTTTTTTATAGAAATGAATGAAAAACTTAATACAGCGTAAAAAAAAATCATAATTTTTACAACTAAATTCAATGAGGAGAGCTGAAGACCGAGCTCAGTGGGGTGCCATTGGAGAGGCCTATGTCCAGCAGTGAACGAATACGGGCTGATGATGTATTTATGTATGTACAACAAAATAACTTATTAAATCATGCTGAAACATTTCAGCCCCAACACGTCCACTGCTGAACAAAAGCTCCATATTACCCCAAATACAATTTCTTTCATTCGCCAGTGCTTTGTATTTGAGGTTCAAGTATTAATGATTTTATCATTTTTTGGATAGCTGTATGATAATGCTATGCTAATACAATTAGCATAGCATTATCTGAGGTTAACAATAAATCGTCAAATGACATTTTGAGACAGATTAAAAAGAAACTAGGCATAGAGACTCCAGTGTTTTTTTTCCTTTTGGCAAACGTATCTTATACGGAAGAGGTCATTGCCGGTGTGACCTTCCACGACCTCGGTGTCTCGCCGAACTTCAAACCTGTTCCTGTCCATACAGAAGCATTGTTCAATATCTCGATGTACTTTTTATGCATGTTTATATACTTATATGTCACTGGTGCATTAATATGTTTATAATTAGCTTTTTATCCCGGCTTTTTATGAATGCTATCTATTCTCATAATATAGCTTTACTGAATGAGTATTTTTTTTATTTTATGTAACAAAATGCCTAAGAGAATTGACAAAACATGAATACTTTGGTAATAAAATATTTAAAACTTTAGCCCTATTGTTACTAATAAGACTTAGAATTACATCATTTTACGTAAATACCTACCTATTTATTAAGATGAGGTACTCTTCTCATACTTTCGTAGGTGTGACTTAGGCATCAAACTGGTAGCTGGATATCAACAAGTTACTTGTTTATTTTGTTGAACATGTCTTTTTTGAGAATACAAGGAACTAGTTTGTGTTGAGTTAGAAAGTAGGCATGCTACATATTGTTCTTATGGACTTGTTGTTAACTTGTGCTAAGTCATGAGACTAAACTAAAATCATAAATAAAAAAGTAAAAAAAGATTTGATAAGATATTTCATAAGACTAGATGATACATGTGTTTAACACTCTCTTTCTTATAATCCTTCACCAACTGCTCAAAATGCAGCGTATCATAAAATTTTCAGCTACTAGTCTTCTCAACAAAAACTTCTTCACGTTCAACGACTCTGTGCATAATAAATCCACTTATTATTAAAAGCCCTGGTAGCCAACGTCAAGTCATATTTGCATTTCATTTACCTCGATATTGCTTGCATGTTCAACTATGAAACCTAAATTTAAATAAGATATGCATACTGCTTTCATCCCTGCTCTGAGATATGCAATCGTCGCTGATCAAAGGATGGTATACATATATTACAATATGTTTACTGGTTAATAACTACTGCGAAGTTTGGTCAAACTGTAATCTATCAGATGTAATTTGACGATAGATGTTTGGAAAATTTAGGCTCCTGGTTTTAAGAGCAGAAATATAAACGAATATTTTGATAAAGCAGGTCAATCAAAATCATAAAATGAGAAATTGGAGAAAGCTATAAACCTAATCCACAAAGAGATTTTTGTTAAATCACATGAAAGTATATAAAAACCGTTTTTATCAGTTTTTCATAAAGTCGTAAAATCTACGAAACCTGATTAACACTTAATACAAAAAAGCGTAGCTGATATAGAAAAGAAGTAAAAATAAAAAGAAAATTTTATTGCTCACGATCAAGTAAAGTGTAATTTGAAAGCTGTTGAAGGCTAGCTTGATGAAGATGAAGATTGCAATAAAATGGTTACGGTTAACTACGAACACCAAGACACTGATACATTTCTATTTGTTTCGCCACACTTTCCATAACGGAACAAAACATAACGCTGTGGCTACAGAATTTATGTAAAGCAATAAAGGAACAGAAAAATGTGGAACAATTCCATTAAAATCGCCAATTGAATTATGTCTTGGATATGTTTCTTTGAAGTTTACATTTTTTACTTTGAAAATGTTCAAGCATATTGTATTAACAATAAAGTAGAAAGTCGCTTGTTAATCATGGTGATGTGAGTTGGATTAAGGTTATAAAGCTTATGGGAATTAGATGGAGGAAAATACTGGGAAGTTTCATTTTTCATTTGCTTCTTTTAGTACTGTTTCTTTGTGGTTAACGTTTTTTGCTTTCAGAACGGTACTTGCATTGGTATCATTAGTTATATTGCAATTTAATCCAGAGTTATTACTTATAGATAAGGTGAATAGTGAATGACAAAACTTAACAGTATCAAGGGCATTGTCTTACAACTTACAAAACCTTGATAGCAATTAAACTATCTCAATCCTTCTTTCCAAATTATGATATAAATAATTTTCCTCTTACAATTGTTTATCTAAACCAAAATGTTCGTCCCCAAAAGCTTGATTTCCAACATAAAATAACAATATCTGTCACTATGCCAACGCTGCTATCATCTTAACCTTATTCTTGTCAAAGATATTTTTCGTATCAATCCACTCGAATGGTTTTTATTTTTGTTATGTAAACAAAAAACTCGTAGAAGTTTTCCTTTGATATTTTTCTTGTTTGTTGCTCTGCTCTGGCATTTGTCACCCACTTTCGATATCTAAGTGACAGTTTGTAGAATTAAAAAATCTGTAGTGCCGTGCAAGAAAATTTACTCTATTTATTTTTTGTTATATTTTCTAGCCCAATGGCTGTGTAATTTAAACCATAGTATGCTATTAATAGACCATAATATCCGCTTTCTCGTGTTTCATCTCACCACTAATTAATAGTCATCACGCAGTAACGTCGCCTTCCTACCTTGTGAAGGCTAAATCTTGAAAATCGAGGACAAAACAGTTTTCTTTTCGGAAAATCGGCAAACAAATGCATATTTCCACACGCAAACATCCGGCGTTGTTTGGTAAACATAGTACACGAACTTGCATGCGTTATATGCAACTGAAATATAACTGTACCCACATAAACATTGTCCAGATTGAAATATTTTTTAATTTTTATCCAACACGGTATGTTCAAAGAAAAATGCTCGCGTTAATTCGTTAACCAAAACACGTAATCTACATAGCACCTTAGATTGCGCGCACGCAGGTGCTCGCGATATGGCGTCTACTGCGCATGCGTGAGATTCGGGTTAATAGGCTGCTATTTCTGTTCTAACGCTCGCCGAGTGCGGACGTGCCGTATTTTGTGCATGGTTTATTTAGATTTTACCGTAATACGCAAGGAAAGTGTTATTAAATTTAGTGCCAGATGTTTACATTTTTTGTAAACTTTAGCACATTAAACTTTCGCTGCCTATGTTTAGATTAATATTATATACGACTGTTTTACGTGTCTCAGTGTAGTATTTTAGATTTATTTTATCATATTTTATAGATAACTGCATCTGTTAAGCGATGATGACAAATGTAATTTCAAAAGTACCTATATATTTGACGTACTGATAAAAATGTAGTGACATTATTTACACAAGAGATAAATAAACGCAAGAAAATTTATAAAACATATCACACGATTTGTTTAAATAGGCAATTCAATTGCGTCCTAGTCTAATTTGCAGTCAGCTAATTAATTTACCTAGTTGCATGATATATAAATCGATTTTGTTTACCAATCTCTTTGAGCTGCAATTATGAACGATTTGCATCAGAATTACGCAGCCTGCCTTTGCTAGGTTGGATAACTGATACCGTCCACTTCCCGCTTAGGTGTTACACAAGAATATTGACCCACACCTACATACTTTACACAACAATGGACAATTTGGGTACTATATTGCTAAATTTAATAGTATACCGTCTATAATTCTTGTTACACAACCCAGTACTAGCTTCTCATGGGTGTTACGCGATACGCCGTGTCAAGTGTGAACTAAAAACAATGAGGAACAGTACGTGTGAAAGGGTCATTATTTTTGTATTAATGCCCTGTTGTTAGTTGAGCTGTATCAACAATGTTATCTTTGTTTCAACGATTATGTTATTATCTTGTGAATTTATTGCGTTTGACACTTGTATGTTGTCTAGTTAATAGGGACCGATTCTTCTGTAAACGAACATTGTTGTTTTTACCTAATGTAATATTTTAAAGGGGGCAAATTACTGACTCGTTGGTCGAGTGTTGGCAAGTGCAACCCCGGGCAAGGGGTCTCGGGTTTGATTCCCGGGTCGGGCAAAGTATTACTGATGTTTTTAAAAATTCTCAGTAGTAACACAGAGTCTGGAATTGTGCCCGGTATATGGCAATAGGCTCACCTACTGTTACATGGGACTCGTAACATAAATAGTGAAAAGTGGGTTTTATGCAGGGGTAATGAGTGCCGTAATGTGCACCTCTGCCTACCCATTCTGGGATAAATGGCGTGATGTTATGTTATGTGTGGGTCAAATTACTCTAGATGAAATCCTAATAGCATTTTAGTGGTCGTAGTCAATAATAACTGAAATAAGAAAATGCTATTTTTGGTCATGTTTTCCGACAAGGAAAATAAACGTTGTCATTGAAATATAGTCTCCGATCAGCGCTTATTTGTAGTTAATTCTGTGCTGGAATTTTCGTTGTTCTTCCTAAATCCTTGACAAAGACCTTTTATGCTTAAATAGATTTCGTTTTAGATGCAGATGACACTGAATGCGGAGATGACAGGAACTAAAATAATAAGTTTGTTGACGATTTCGCATGTTCCTTCCTATGGAAATCGTTATCTCCATAAGAGAAAACCATGAATCATTAGTTGTTGATTATAATGGCCATAGTTGTATTTAGAGTCCTATATTTGTTTTGTATTTTATTTTCTACGCATATCCTCCTTTATTCAATTACTTAGCGGTTAAATCACATAATTGTATAAACTTTATTGGCTTATTAGACAAAAATAACTAAAAACATGAATTTAATTTAACTATAGGAAGTAATTAAACAACAAACAAACATATTATCAAACTGTAGGACAGGAAAACCGCCGTTTTCCTTGCACCAATATTATGAAACATACGGAATGCAGTTAATTCGTTATTGAAGTAATAATTTCAATAGTTCTAATTAAATCGATATACCGCTTCTGTATCGATTGCGTTATTCGATCGAATGTCTTAGTGTAACCTCGACTTCGTGGTCCATTGGTTATTCTGCTTGCAAGCATGACTTGTGATACATAACAGTTATCCCTCTAAGATTGTATTAAGTTATTGTATATCAAGTAATAAGTTTCAAGTAACTGTGTTCATAAAAGAAATGAGGATTTTCAATTTCTTCTCTTTTAGTCATAGAGCCGACTAAATTACAGATTTCACAGAAATCGAGGATTAGCAACATAAAATATAACATTCACGATCACCTCTTATCCCCGAAAGGGCAGGCAGAGCTGCACATTATCGAAATTAATGCCACTTTACAATGTAACACCCACTTTTCACTATTTATGTTATAAGTCCTATGTAGTATAGTTGGGGGTCAGCCTATTGCCATATACCAGACAAATGTCCAGCCTTCGTGCTAAGTACTACTGAGATTTTTTTTTTAATTCAGTAATACATTGTCCGAGCCGAGAATCGAATTCGAGACCCCTGGCGGCGCGCAAGTCGCACTTGCGACCACTCGACTAACGAGGCAGTCAAGTATTAGCACTATCTGAGAAACCTAAACCTTATAAACTGTGATGCTGATGTGCAACCCATGAAATAGGTTTTTTTTATATTTCATGGTCCAACCCGCCAGTCAACCATAACGTTTGTGACTGTCACAAGCCGAGAGAATTGAGCCTGATCAGACTTAATACTAATATAGCGACTGTGAAGTCGGTACAACTACTGCAAATCTTTGCCATTTTTGTAGATAATAATAATCATAGAGTTATGTACAGGTCCGGTGGCCAGCAGGTCAAGCTATCCTTTTCTGTCAAATTTCTCTATTACATTTTCAACTGCATCTTATTGACATAAAGTCGAAAATCCAATGAATAAATTTGATAGATTGGAGTATATTTCTGATAGTCTGATAATTTTCATCATTACACTTGTCGAGTGTTGCCACAAGATTTTGAAACATCTATTACGCGATCATCATTATTGTGTGTGATGTAGCAAATCACTCTAAACACAAGGTCAAAAGAATTTAAAGATGGCAGTTTTACACCTTGACATTTGTATGTAAAGTAATTATCTTTATAGTTACGTAACGCATCCTTCGCACATAACTTACCTCGTGTTTCAATCAAATCTTTTATACTTAATTAAGAATTATTCTTTCAAAATCATGGATTGAAAAATCTTTGAGTATTTTCCCAAGAGTTTGCTTAATGAGTATTTTGATAACAAGGGGTCAAGGCCAACCTTGACCAATTACCTTGTAACCAATTACAATAGAGAATTTGTCAAATTATTTGCGAATCGAGTGTTTTGAGATTATCTCACTTTGTTCGTTTACGCTAATTCGCTCTGAAATTGCTTGGTTTTTGAAGTTGTTGCAATGTCAATTTTGGTTTTTGTTTGTTTCATTTAACCATAGAGTTGAATTACTAGAATACTAGACTCCTAGGTCACTGTCCCCATGTTGATATACTGCATAATGTGCACTCCAAGGAAAACCAGGTTACATAAACGTTTATCCTAAGCCACATACTAAACCACCATGGCCTTGTGACAGCCTACTGACTCTAGTAGGTTCCGCTAATTATGACTTCTGAGTCATGATCTTCATATAGCACAGATTTAATATTCAGCTTCCATAACAGAATAATGACACTGAAACATTAAGACCTCTTCGTTCCCATATTTAGTGGCCGCCGGAATTTCCCAATGACATTGACAATTTATAATTGACAGCTAAACGTCATTGCTCGGCGGCCATATTGGATTCATTGATGTTTTGTCAACAGAGAGTCGGTGTTTGAAATTGGAGTGTCAGTAGTTTTAATTGAGGCTGTTATAGTTAGTTTTCTTTTTTCAAATCCAGCTCTAATGAATAGATGAAGGTTCTGACATTTACAGTTTTTAGCCAATATTGTCATTAATCCTTTAACGCCTAACCACTGGTAGGGAAACGTATTGACACAGGAACTACTTTTTTTTTAAAGTAGCTCCTGTGTCCCGATATTGAAATAGCCAAGAACTCGAAGCTAATTCTGCAAGTAGACATTTAATGAAGGATTGTTCAAACGAATTTACGTATTCTTTTTTCAATTGTACTAATATAATAAACAAACAGTTACCTAGTTACCTCTATAATAGAGGTACATAGAATTCACACCTTCTATGTTTGTAAAACTATTCCAATAAAAACTAGAAATCAACACGTTTTTCATACACAATACACAAATATTAAGCAAGCAACGTTATGAGTATCACGTACTCTGAGATAATGTGTATCTGTCTGTATGTAAAACATGATATATGGCATAGTTTTTGTAGTTAAATTCTAGTAGTTTTAAAGGTGCTAATGTGCGTTTTACTATTCAAACTACGTTATTTACTTTGGGTATAATAAGGTGTGATAGTACTCTGTAGGATGCCTTATTAGTCCAGTAGTCGCAAGAAATACTGCCAATATATTAGGCGTCAGTGTCAATCTTATCGTTTCGTTTGTGTCATTTATTTTTTACATAACATAACATCACGCCGTTTATCCCCGAAGAGGTAGGCAGAGGTGCACACAGAAGTAACACCCACTTTTCACTATTTATGTTATGAGTCCCATGTAATAGGGGGTGAGCCTATTGCCATATACCGGGCATCCTATTTTTCCATTTATTTTTTATTAGGCTTCAATATTAAAATTATAGAATTGTGTCCATTCTAGTCGGTCGCTTTGCACACTATTCGCATGTCGATGTGTTATTAATCAACCAGCTAACAACGACTTAGTACTTAGACTTAGTATTTAATATAAAACTATATCATCAGTTACTTTTACTAAATTTATCATTAAAACACTACAAACACCATAGCGACACCACCAATCACCATTCCATCTTATAGGGTCGTAAACACATGAAAGTGAGCAGCAGACCGAGACGAGGTGCGCACGCGCAGCCCCGCGTGCGTTGCGCACGAGCAAGGGAAACGTGCGCGATAATTATACCTGTGTAAAATATAGGGTGCCCCGTAAATAATTGTCCAACTGCAGTTCCTTGTTAGGTGACTCGATTATAATCAGTAACTATTGATTAGTTTCAAGTTATTTGCAGCTTTTCTTTTTTGCTTTCAACAAACTTGCTCAGGGAAAATTAATAAATAAATTAATTAGGTGTGTTATATTACAATTTGACAATTTAAATGGTTGACATTAAAAAATCTGTTATAAAACAGTGAATTGAAATTATATGATTGCCTTATTGGCCGAGTGGTCGCAAGTGCGACTGCCGGGCAAGGGGTCTCGGGTTCGATTCCCGGGTCTGGCAAAGTATTACTGAGTTTTTAAAAAATATCTCAGAAGTAGCACGGTGTGTGGAATTGTGCCCGGTATATGGCAATAGGCTTACCCTCTATTACATGGGACTCATAACATAAATAGTGAAAAGTGGGTGTTACATTGTACAGTAGCATTGACTGCCGTGCACCTCTGCCTACCCCTTTGGGGATAAAAGGCGTGATGTTATGCACAATACATTACACTATCATTTACACATAATTTTATTACTGCAACTATTTTAATAGCTTGAATGCACCGATACGAGACACAATAGAAAAAACATTGTGGCTCACGTGGACCCACGTTTAGACACCGACGGGTTGTGGATTTTTTATTTCTCAACACTCTGTATACGAATGCTGCATTATCGGACAGTAAATAGTGAACAAGGTTTTGTTTGCCACGCTTATATAAGTTTAATTTGTGTTTTGGTGGTATTTGCTATTAATTTGCATATCAATACAAAGTTCAACTTATATTGGTTGCTAATGTACTCACAATGGCGTGAAGGTGCATGGGAATCAACGTGATTTTTATTGCATTGATCGTGGTTATAAATAGACATCCTTGTTTGGTTTAAATTCAATATACCTAAAACTGTTTTCAATAGCTTATAAGCGGTCACTGCTGACCAAACAATCATCAACAGCCTATATGCTGAGCAACTGCTGCGCAAAGCCTCTTGTCACACGTAGAAGGTTTCAGCATTAATCACCACACTTGCTCAATGCGGGGTGGTAATTTCAAACTTATAATTAGAAATTATAACCTTAGGTTTCCTCACGATGTTTTCTTTCATCGTTTAACAGTGGTGTCTAAAATAATCGTAGAAAGTAGGTACATACATATAACTCTGAAAAACTGTTTTAGTATTGTTAAAATGCATAGCCAAAATTTTGTAAGAGAATCGTTGGTTGCCTTCTTTCTTCTAGCTTTTCCAAACTTACCTTAATTAAGGTTTCGGAGATTCGGCTGAATGTCAATATTATTTTATATGAAACCTCTGTTGTGGGTGTCCATGGGCGGCACTGAACCTGATCACTTACCATCAGGTGATCCGTCTGCTTGTTTGCTCCCTATTTTATACAAAAGTCTCTTGACTCTTACTTGATACATTTACCTACTTTTTATTTACTTTCAAATACTTAGATAGTAGGTAATTACAATTTCACATCGACTAAGTCGTTAGAGTATCTGCATGATCTTTCTCATGAACACTCTTGAGAACTTATTATTTGTTTTTATAATTACTATTTTCTATGTTCATACTTGCTTCCTATAAGAAATAAAGCAATATAATTTTGCATACGTATGTAGGATTTTGTTTTAAATTGAATTGAAAACTAGAGGTAGTTTGTAAAAATAGATACGTATTGAAATTTACAATACTTTGGTATGTAACACTTTCATTATTCATACTTTAATGGAATTGTTTACAACTTGACCATTATAGTGTGACACTTTCAAGTTACCTACATGGACTACATTATATTTTCAATGATAAAGTACAGTGAAAACTCTTTAAAACATTGTCTTAATTATTGTAAAAATATATACCTGCTTATTTATCCTCGTATTTTGAAACAAATGAAGGTGGTACACAAATGCTTAATAAACATAGAGTTACTTAAGATTCAAACAAGAGCTGTTGTTAGATTCAACATAGTCATCATCATATTTTCATTCTAATTCATTTTTGCCAACATAAATTCATATCCAGCCCTGCAGTGGGACGACCATGGCTAAAAATAAATAAATACACATCCAAGATAAATGTCAGTTCATGTTACGAAATAACCCATGATCATACCTGAAGATCTCACTTACACGAGTGCTGAATCATAAATGGCCATAAAAAAACAACTAAAGATAAAAAAGAAAAACAGATTATGTACAAACGATTCTCATCGTTACAACAGGAAAATGGGCAGCGAGTTGGCAAACTCATAACATTCTACTGACACCATCAAAAGGCAAACAGCTGATGTTGCCTTGAAACTTTGTTCAGTCCAAAATTAAACAACAATAAACCTTAATGTGTATTGTTCAAAGTGTAAATTCCATCACAATTAAACCCATGAATGATATATGAACAGCAGCGATATAACAAACATTACAATTTGTGCAAATAATGTAAATAATGTAAATTAGTGTTGGGGTAATGTTTGTTGTGTGTTGTATATCGATATCGATTTAAACTTACCGACATGATCTTCATTCTTCGATAAAATTGTTGCAAAAAGTGTAGACTTAATATTATTGTCTAGACAGAATGTGGGAAATACCAGTTTTTAAATATTATATATTTTTGCGAAATGGTCTTTAGAAAACTTACGTACATATTTCAACTTATTGAACACTAAATAATAACTTTTTGTGCTTAAAACGAGAATCGATTCAAGACATCATGTTACCCAACATCTAAAGAAATGTTATATTTAATGTAATATAAGGATGCTACATAACTTTAACGTGTGGGTCACGAAATTATACTTACTAAAATATTACATAAGTTCACGGATGCGGTATAAAAATAAAATAAAATGGCGGAAGCTTCGGAGCCTTCCGATCCTCCGTATTCCACTAACCACAGTGTGAATTATAAAGAGGGTCATTTATTCAAGCTTGCAGATTTATACAGTGAGATTTTAATCTTTAATTTTACTTCCCTAAAGCAGAAGAGAGAATACATGTTTATTTATGTTAAATATCTACTATTCATACATTATTATCAATATAATTTGATAAGTTTTGAGCTTATACTAATGCGACACACTTCACAAATTGTAGACATGTGACTGTTAATGAGAAATAAAACATTTTTAAAACACATTAATGAGTACTTTACCTTACTCATGATATCCTTACGTACTTTGTTTAACAATTTGACTCAAGTATGAGTCAAAACTTAAAAATAGTTATTGTACGAATTCACGTATTAATATGCAAGACATAACATTAACACCGTCGCTCTTTGTAAACTGACTTTTAATTGTTCTCGACGTATAATGATATTTTTTGCGCCATTATACGTAATTATCATAGTAAATGCTAATTATACAGAGATGGTGTTTGTGAAATGAATTGTTTTTAGTTTGAATGAGGTACTTAGACTATGATACTAGCTTCTGTCAGCGGCTTCGCCCGCATTACCATGTAATAAAATGTGACCTAGGTGTTATTCCAGACTATAATCTATCTCTGTTCCAAATTTCATCTCGATATATTTAGCCGTTATGACGTGAAGAGTAACAAACATACACACATGAGGATGCACGAGGAAAGCTTATGAGGACAAGCTTTCGCATTTATAATATTAGTAGGATAATGTTTAACCGGTCAACAACGATGAAGGTAAGATAAATTGATCAGGGCGTGTAACATATACGTAGTTAAGTATCATCTTCTTGAGAGGTTTCCTCTCAACTTATTCCCTTTTATACTCAATGATTGATTTCTGGATTATCTTTTATCGAAACGATTGATTTGATTTATTTTGATTGATGTCGATCAATCCACATAAGTATTCGAAAGTATACACACATGTGTATAATCTTTCAGAATTTATGATCCACTTATACAGATATCGACTTTTACTTAAGCTTAGACAAACATCCCATTCACAGTCGACTGATTACGATTGAATATTATCGACTTGATCACATCACTATTCATTCATTCTCATTGCTGTGTTGACCAATCGCTGACGTGTGATTTTATACCTTAATTCATGTGTTTTAAGGTGTCAAGTTGTCTGGATAGTGTAATTAGATGTGGATTTCTATTCAGATGATAATGTCCATGTATGGTATTGTGTGTTGGCTTTGCCATTTAGTTAGAGTCTGTGTAAAACAATTTTTAAAGGAAGGAAAAATGACGGAATAATCAATGAATCAATATTCACAAAAACCTTGATCTTATTTTTTCTTTTTGATGAAACGCCATATTCGAAGGGTACTCATATTCTGACGTCATTTTTATCCGACTGCAGAAAAAGGGTTTTTTACCTGCACGAGTTTAGTAAATTAATCACCTTTATATTAAAATATGTCTATCCACAAACTTGTTACTTTTAATCCAATATAAACATAATAATATCCTCATGTTTCGTCGTGCGAGTGAGGTTACCCAATTTCCCCCCTCCCCAATCCCCCAATCCCTGAATCCCCAAAAACGGTAACGCACTTGTAACACCTCTGGCGAGTCCATGGGCGCCGCCGATTGCTCACCATCAGGTGATCCGTCTGCTCGTTTACCGGCTTATTTCGTAAAAAATATGATAGTTGGCTATCACACGGAATATTCAATTAATTAACGCAGGCCACCCAATGAGATCTAAAAGTCTTCGTAATTACTTATAGAAACAATAAAATATTCACTTAAAAGTCATAAATATTAACTTATAATAACACTGTAGACCATTTTATATAAGTCCGGTAACTTAAATTAATTTTATTGTTCTATATCCTTATCTACAACATGTTTTACCATAAACAGGTTTCTTGTGTTATGTCATAGTATCAAAGTGACATTATTACATAATATTTAGTTCAGAAAACGGAATCCTGTCTGACTAGTACATATTTATATCTCTATTTATGCGATAGTGTTTGCTTTCAGTCGCGTTTATGCCTAAACTGCTTTAATGATTTCGATGAAATTTGGCATCTGGATAGAAGATATAGGTACCTAGGTAAGTTTAAGTGTAATATCACGTTTTCAAGAATGGATGTGTTTACATACATAATTATCGAAATCACTTTTTTATAGACATCCACGTTTAAAATAAGCAATAAATGTACAATTAGAAAATAAGTAATCTTTATAATGCTTATCAAGTTTTATATTATCAGGGATGATTGAGTAATTATTCATCACATCAGATCACTGTCGTAAAGGTGTTTAACAATTATATAAAGTTTCCTACAGTTAAATTATGTCATTAAACACAGTGGTGTTCTCCGCGTCAAGTAGAGACTTGTCGTAGAGAACCTAACAGGTTACCGAGGCTCCGGCTCGAAGCGCAGGAGAAGGAACGGGGTGGTTTTTAGCAATGACGTATTATATAAATATCATTGGTTTTTAGTCAATAAGAGTCTGACACTCCCTCCCTCCTCCCTCATCCAGGCGGGAGAAGACATTCGATGATTTCCCCCCCCCCCCTTAAAAAAACACCTCTACCTACCCATTTTAAAGATAACACGTGTTATGTTAGTACTTCCAATTCAGTATGTATACGTCACACTTCTTATTTCCTATCAGCCGCAATATATTCCAAAGCTAAGTTCGAAATGCTTAAAATTTTAATTAAATCATATTTTAACTACAAACTGATTTCAAATATTTCGAAAATAGATTTTCATATACAAGCAAATATGACACTTATATGTTAAGCTAAAGATTTGAATGTCGATTGATATTTTTGGGTGCGACAATGTAAAATCTTTTATTGGTTTATTTCCTTAATGCATCGGTGTGGGTTTTAGTGGAGTTTAGTCTTTATGTGTCGTTGTGTAAGGTTTGTTTTGCGTTGTATGTGTGCTGTGTAAGGCAGAGACGTCTCCGGTGCGGGCAGTATCGGTCTACCTGATTACACTTCAATGTGACATAAGCTGGTACACTCCAAGTTATAGGCGGAAGCGATTTTATCATCAAGAAGTTTTATGTTATAATTTTCATATTTTGTAGCTGTAAATATTTCCGTCTTATATGTAAATGTTTAAAAAGCTTTTAGGCAGGAGGAAATTTACAATGTAACAGCCACTTTTCATCAGTTATGTTGTGAAGTCTCATGTGTTAAATAGTAATTATTTTACTATACACTGGGTATAAGTTATACCTATGCGTTTTCCGTGCTATTACTATGATCATTTAGGCAGTTGGACATGTGATCTTTTGGCTTACGTTACATACCTATTATAGGGGATAGTACAAATCCGCGGAACTAACATTGGATAATTCCGCGTATCTGGCAAATGTATCTAATTCAAGTTTCCGCGTATCTTAATTGGCAACCAGCAGCACCTTAAACACGAGTTCATTTCGACTCATTTTAATATTTAAAAATGTGCTTCAAATTCCCCTTCAAGTAAAACTGGTCTAGACTGGAACGGTCTTTACGTAAATTCGAGGAACTGCACTATCCGTGATCTTAATTAACAAAAAAAAATCTGTCTGAAAATAATTTATTAAGGGTTCTTTTTATTATCAGGTTCTTATAAACCACCATAAAAAGCCCATCTTCAGTAGTAATTGAACGAAATAACAAAACGATACCCTTTAATTTTTTCACTACAATCAGCAATCTTTACGGCAAATCGAGTACATTATACTCGCTTACAGTTTAATCCAGTGCCGACTGAACCTTGATTACTCGAAGGCCGATCGCAAGTCTTTTGCGCACCTTAACCTTTCTATGACACTCTGTTACAGTGTTCCAAGTTCCAATCGATTTTAATTCGAATTAAATTAATCCGATTTATTTTTTGTGATAAATTAATCGAGTGAATAAAAATTTGACATTTAATTAGTGATGGATTTATTGTGTCTTTAAAGTTATAGTGACAATAATATTGGCATTATTAAATTCTTGGTACTTACTTTTTTTTTAAGTTTCGTAATAAATATTGCAAATTTATTGAAGGAAAAAGTGTAACAAAAAAGTGAGATAAATACAAGTTTAAGTAAATTACTTATATTAGTTTTTATTTTTTGTTTGTCGTAGGTATGTTTGTTTTATACTATGGTGTGAATTCAATGGTATGGTAAAGTGTACTGTCTTTCTAGAAGAATATTAGTTTATGTGTCGAGTGTATTGGTAATTATTTCGTTTTCAATGAACAAAGAGAAACTGCATCCTGTCTGTTTGGTCAAACTTTCTTGTATCAATCTAACAAGGATTTAATCTCACCAATCGATCATCGAAAATTTCTATAAAATCCATCACTTTCTTAGTCCGAATGGTTATTTTATTCGTTGATATTTAATTAAATGCTTTTAATTTACGATTGCTTCTGTTTTCTATGCAATTTATTCTTAACTTTCTTTGCATTTTTATTGATATTCTCTGACGGTGTGGTTAATTACAATACTGGGTATATCTTCTGCCTACTATAGCTATAGCTTCTGTCAACGTCTTTGCCTTTGTGAACGACCGGGAGAACATTCAATTCCTGTGTTATTCCACCCCTTAATTTGTTATTTGACTTCTTCGCTATTTTTGAAATGTTACACCAACCATGAAATTAGAATTTAAGTAGGTAGACAATAAATTAATAATTAATCTAATGAAAGTTATTCGCTTAAAACAAGACCACACAAATACAATCACTAAATCATTCACACCCAATTCTCATTATAACAAACAGACTATAACAAAAACAAATCTCATTCAAACAAAAACAATTGTGTCCCAAACAAAAACATTTCTTAATTAAACAAAAACATTGGTTGGCATAATAACAAAATGTAATCAGTAATCAGTTAATCTTGCCGGTCTAAGTTATATTTATGTTACCCAGACTTTCTTACAATCACGTTTGTACATACACGTGTCATAGAAGAACGTTTAGAATTATTGTAAAACGAATTTCTTTAGAATAGGGATACGAATGTTGTGGATCATGGGGTTCGATTCTTATGTTTCATTCGAAAATTCTCTGTACCTCCTTAATGTAGGATCTATCATTTTAAATTGTATCCTGTGTTTCAAATTGTGTCCTGGGTAGGTTCAGTCATCATGAGGTATATAACACCCAATGCTTGACCATAGGCTTGCCTCTTTCTAGATGCTTAAGCACAATTTTTGTTAATTTCTTTAAATCAAAAAATTCTGCCTGTCTTTTCGAAATATAATCATCGTAAAGTTCTATTGAAAACACACCAAATCACATCCATTTGGAACCCTAAAACTGATTTCAAGAATCTGTCATGGAGATTTTAGTTTTAAATAATGTCCTGTGTTTATTTTAGTTTAATTACGTCTCTTACTTGAACATTTCTATTTAACAAAAAAACATTGCCTCACTCGGGAACTGTTCAACACACAAATCATCTTTTCGAAAAGTAAATACTTACAGTCTAAACTGTTCCTTAAGTACAGTACTTTACGGAACTCTAAAAAGAAGCTGAAACCGATCAACAATCAGCTGATTGTATGTACAATTGACATAATAAGACGGCCTTGTAAAACTTCCTTGTTTCACTTCTTTCTCATTTTCTGACCTGATTCTAAACATGCTAAGTTCAGACAATAATTATTCTTACTTAATCGTTCAGGTAATGGAAACGCAATTGTTTTGTTTTTGTTTTTTGTTATTGACCCTGTTTCTTGAGTGTTGCGTATGAGTGTTTGAGTGGTTCATGTTCGGTTAGGTATTACACGATATTTTGTTAAAGATTTAGTTTTAAACGAACCGCATTTTGCTTGTTATTTTTACTCAAATACTTTTTGTATCAGCACCTGGTAGTGTTTATTACCCATTGGCCTGCTAGCTAACCACTACTACACAGCACTAGTTAGATTTGATTCTTAAGTCTTTTTTATAACAAAATTCTCGCTTTGTTTTTCAGGCTTAGAGTCCCAATCAAGAGTAGACTAGAGTCAAAGAGACCTACCGAAAAGTATATGTTTCTACACTTCGATGTAAGAGCTCTCTCTCTCTGTTACTTAATGTAAAATAATGTCCTCCTCGTTGCCCTAGTTCGGAGTCCATTTCTCTACAAAAAACTGGTCAGTTTATTTCACATTCTTTATAACTACTTACTTCCGTCGTAAAGTTTTATCTACAGCGGAATATATTGCACTTTTATAAACGTTAACTTTATTAATTTATTCAGATATTAATGGTTTGCGAAGTCAATTAAAAGTTTTTGAATGAAATAGTATTTCTCTTAACATTTTAACTTTCTTTGAGAAAGCTGTATACTACATTCTTTGGCTGTATACTTTTTCCGTATATCTTAGATACAGGAAATGTTCGAGATATATGGGTATAAACTATAAATAGTAACATACTTCACATACTTGTCTGCCACGTTAGTGGCCGCAAGTGCTAAACAAGAGATCTCATGTTCCAATCTTGGACCAGGCAAAGTATTATTAAGCTTTGTTCGATTTTCCTTAACATTCTCCTTTTTAATTCTTATTCAGTGCAATAGTAGGTTTGATAATAAGCCATGGAATTATTACGTCACTCATGGGGCTCATAATGTAGCCTTCAATTTCATAACTTACAATTTTGTAACAGAGTTCAAATTGTATTGTTAGACATTTGGTCTATCACGGTTGAAATAAACGATCAATGTTACGTTGCCACTGCAACGTCAGGCACCAACTACACTTAGTTGGTGCCCGATTTGGGTAATTGTAATTACAGTGTGTGACGAATTTTAGTTGTCCTCAATTTGAGGTCTGGTTTTGTTAGAAATAAGTAATTTTTGGATTCGGTTTGAACTTTACTTTTCACGGTTTGTAACGAGAGAATTTGTACAATCTGCGGTTGAGATTTTGATGAGGATTTTATGCTTCTAAAGTCTTGCAAAATACTATTTATCCATTTTACATCATAAATCTTTTAAATCACTTGTTTCTTTATTTCACCGATATCTGATTTCCAGAACATTCCAATGAGAGACACAAGGAATACTAAGCCGTATCCAATAGAAGGCCATTTGTCTGAATCGTTTTACCCATTTAGCGAGGCGGTAAAACTCACCCGAGTACATTCCGAGACGTAAAATATTGCCTTCTGGATTACCAAAGGCAGGAACACTGTTTTTGGTAATCTTGTTAGACAGTAACCTGGATTGAAAATATTGGATTTCACTGATTAATCGTGGTTTTGAGTTAATTGATGCGCTATGGTGCCTATAAAGGTGTTAACCCGTAATTTATGATAGGGTTTCCTTATGATAATCAGAAAGCTGATTCATGGCGAGAAAGAATAGAGAGATATACTTACCTCATCAAAACCACCTGGTGGTCACTATCTGTACTGGGTCGGTCCTTTATATCCACTTAAAACTATAATTTAAAAGGAAAAAATTATGAAGTTTAGAATCAAACAAATTTCCATTTAAAATTAATATGATTGAATTGTAGATGTTGATTCTAGATCACAGGATCAGCTCACACAAATCGGCTATTTGAATTTCGATAACATAAATAAGACCAAACCCAATTTGAAACATTTATCTTCGTAAAGACGTTTAAATATAGATTTATGGAGAGCTAAACTTACTAAATAAGCAAATAAGAGTTCTAAACAAGAATATTGTAACATAATACCTCTATATTACAACACAACATTTGAGTAAGAGTGCACAAAATGACACCAAAGACCTTTGTTTTGGAGGAAAAGTGAACGACATAAGCAAAATATACAGTTTCGCTTTCAAATTTTACCAACGAGACACGACCTATTGTGATCACTCCGATTCACGCCTCGGTACTCACAACAAACTATAAAAACACAAAATAGAAGTGTTTTTATTGGGGTATACGTCTGTAAAGTATATGTTTATTTGTAGGACTTAGGAATCATCCTTACTATACCTCGTGTGTTCATAAGTTTTGAGACAAATTAAAAGTTGCATATCTTTTTAAATAATAAACTTATATTTATAAAAACAATAACAAACATTAAGTAGATAGTAAGTAAAAATTAAATATAATTATTATTCAAAATGACCACCCCTGTTTTTAATACATGCCCTTAGACGATTTGGCCAGTCATCAATGGCGGCACGAATCTTTTCCAGAGGAATTCGCTTCGCTTCTCGGACAAGAGCTCGCTTAAGTGACACCAAGTTTGGGTGGGACTTTCGGCAGGCTCTGAGCTCTAATTCGGTCCATAGAGAATAATCCAGCGGGTTGAGGTCGGGGCTGGATTTTCCTTCAGCCAAGCTTGGGTGGTTTTAGCCTTATGGGATGGCGCCGAGTCTTGCTGGAAAACCCAATACTTGTTATGGAATAGGGTATTAGACAGGGGTTTCACAACAGTCTCTAGAATGTCACTTTGATAATTTTTGGCTTTCACCTTGACGCCTTGTTGGCAGAAATGAAGCTGAGTGACATCTTCGTACGAAACTCCCCACCATACCATGACACTAGCCGGATGATGAGTACGCGAGACATTCCGTGCTGAAGGTGGGACATCCTTGCTACTTTTGGCATACACTTTATTGTTTTGTCGATTGAACTTTTCTTCGACGGTAAAGATTTTCTCGTCGGTGAAGAGTATCTTCCTCGCATCGTGTCTCCTAAGCAGTATTGGACAACGTTCGCGTCGCAAATGACGAAGGCGATCGTTTAAAAAGTGTACTTTTCTACGGCTATACGCCTTAACCTTGAGATCATATTTCAGTATTCTGTTGACTGAAACGCGCGAAATATTGGTCTGCAGAGCGAGTTTCTTCTGAGTGCGACATGGATTTCGGCGAAGTCGCTCTCGGATGATTTTAATGTTCGCAGGCGTCCTCACAGAGCGTGGACGACCACTTCTTTGCCGATCATGTAAAGAACTTGTCTCCTGGTATCGTTTAATAGTGTAATACACGAAGTTACGGCTCACACCAAAACTTTTCAGTTCTCGGAAAATGTCCATAGATTTTCTTCCCACCTTAAATAATGAAATGACGGTCGCACGTAATTCTTTTGTTCCCTCCATTACGAGAAAATTTAAATAAAATAATCCGAAATCATACATATTAAAAGTTAACATTCCAAATTCAAAATTAGAAATATACAGCAGCCAGTAATTTTTTTGTCCTGAACTTGTAATTTTAAGATGTCGGGTCTTTTAAACCAAATTAAGCTGAATATAACTGATATACTACTACTGATATATCCTTGTCATCATAATTTTATTTTATGGTCTCTCTAGAATCGATAATACCCGTACGTATAAACCTGTTCCTTTGTTCTGGAACAATCTAGTATGGTGAGTAAATAATAAAATTCCAGATAGACAACGATTTATGACCATACCAACTTACATATATAAAAACATCATTACATAAATAAGAAAAAAAACTAATCATACATTACATTAATATTACATGAAATGTTAGAAAAAACAGTATGTTGGATACGATCCAACTACTAGGCGCCTTAGAACATGATATATTATTATTTCCTACAACTGGTATCATAAGAGGTAGTATTTGTTCTGAAACTAGCTTTTACCTATGATTTTACCTAACCTATATCCTTCTCCATACTTCTAACATATGTATGTAAAATTGCAACAAGATTGGCTGAGTAGAATAAGCTTGAAGAGGTAACAAACACACAAACCTACTGTCGCATGTGTAATATTAGTCGGGACTGCCTCATTTATAGGTTTTTCTTTAGCAAGAAGGAATTCCAGTGGTTGTTTATCTTCTTTGATGTAATATATTATGTTCCAATATGGGGCTCAACTGCCTTGCTCTCTTAGACGGTCATTGACCTCATCTCTTCTTGTTATTGTATACAAATGTTTGTGTCGACGACGAAATGTTGGCAGAATTACTCTCTTGGCCTTATTTCTAGGTAAATGATTTGGAAGTTTTCTTCTGTTATGATATTATTTGTTATACGAAGAATTATAGTTATTTTCTGATCTAATTCCTTAGAATTCCTTCAATCAATTATAGTTGGCCAGCGGTAAATATCTATGACATTTGTAATAATAACCTTCTTCGATCATTATACCTCCCAAAATGTAAGAAAAATTGAATTATGAGTTCCGAAGAGGAAAATACTACCACTACATAGGTAAATGCAAAAACTCTTGTGTCAAGATCTGTTAAAACTGTTTTAATGTCATTTTTTTAAACCGTTTTTAAAACAATGAATTGTACTCATTAGTCACACACCATGAATTCCAACTTGCGTAATCTTCTGTATTCAGTAAACCTGATCTGTCAACTGTATTTGATTATACTATGTATTTCTATCTAATGTATTTATACTCATTCGGGAATCGAAGTACCTTCTATAAATATCAGCAGTCTTGTTTGTACAGTTATCAATGAGGTAGACACTAGACATAGCCACTATACTTAAGTAAATGATGACTTAGATTCAAGAAATGCTATTGGTTCTTTAGATGTATTCCATGATGGAGCAGATATTTTACATTTTCTCAAAGTTTCAAATATAAAAATTAATAATAATAACAAAAATATGTGAAACAACGAAAATCCTAACTAAACCAATTAATCCAGGATTTCAGTATAATCAAAACAATGGATACCGGTAACTTTATTTTGCACGCTACCTGTTTCGGATACATTTTGGAAGCTCTTTAAGGCTCCTCAGAAAACCTCAGAGACCCAAAGGTCCAACGGTACTTCAATTTACATTGTTCTGTTCTTTTACCTTTTTTCTGTATAATTTATTCCTTAGAATTCGCATTATATGTCCCTAAATTGATGAGTTGTTTTTCTTCTAAATCAGGTATTTCAATTATAATTTTTGGATCCATCGAACGGGTAATAGTTATTCGAAAAGCATTTCGTAGAAAGTAAAGGCTTTTTTATTGTTAATACGATTCCACTTAATAGAGCTGGGGTTCTGAACGTATAAAGGAGAGAGAGCAGCAACATAAGAGTCGATACAAACTTTGCATACATCACAAATTCTCCAATAGTGAAAACATCTTTTGATAGCTCCGCTGGTCATTATTGTAATGTTGGTCAGTATTTCATGCCAGTCATATTTACTGTATGGTAATGTAAAAGACGTATACGTACGTCATCTTTTTGTATTATTTATATTCGATAATGTAAACTTGATGCGTTGCTGTCTCATTGTTCATGTTCTTTGATATTGTACCCGTCTAATACATCATCATGAATAAGTCGATTTACTTCAACAAGAATGCTAATATTTTTCGTTTCAACTCCTCCAAGGATACTTGCTTTTGCATTTATTTTTAGGTTCAAGTTTTCTTTTGTAATAAATTCATTATTTCCAAAGAAGTCGCTTGTTTTCGCTTGTCTAGTGTATTTCATTGTTTGGAGTCTTCCTGCGTGACAGAAATCTGAATAGCTCTTCAAACCAAAAATAGTGATTCATTACATCATCAGGTTGTAACCGCAAATGGTTGTCAGTTTATTTGATCATTTGTATCGAGGCTTATTACGAATACAATCGCGTTTATTGCTAGCAATATCAAGTTATGACCTCCGCGTGTCGATGGCGTTAATTATGTTTTTATTTCATTTTTGATAGATTCATTCTTGAATGTTAACCTGCAGTGAACAATTCTGTGAATAAAAAGCTTAAACAAAATTATATTTGATCTTGTCTGGACAACTGATGGAAGTGATATAAATAAAAATAGTGTTAAAATTCGTTTTTGGGGGGTGATGCGCGTTTGATGTCCAAAGTGGCGAAGTCAGAGTCGAGAGTTGTGCTAGTGGGTGATGGGGATGGTGATGGCTGCTGCTCCTGCACTGGCATGAGGATCGGTGACCTTGGGGGCGTTTTGCTCGAAGCTGCAAAGCTTACCAGGTCCTGGTTCTGCCAAAAGCCTGGATACGGGTGAGTTAACTCAGATACTTGACTCAAAAACACTTTTTTTTATTTTTAAAGGTCATGCTATTTTAAAATACAACACAATTTTCATACAAAACTAAAGTTTTATGACAATCACTGGCTTGATAAATGAAATAAAACCTTCAAGGTTTTTGCAAAGGTCAGTAATAAAAATATAAAAATAATGTCACTGTCATACGTATTTTTCTCTTTTACGAATCGATTTTAGCGTGTTAGTTGTGTTTTATAATTGTGTCAATATCAATAAAGCGAAGGGATTTAAAAACGGATTGTAGTCAAGTTTTAAAATCATGGTTATAGTCAAAACTACGACAGGTGTTGTTGGATTGGCCGTCCATCCGAACCCCATCCACACTTTGGGTTCCCTTTACGGCAAAATACTCCGTATCCTCAGTAAAATGCCGAAGGATGCAACCTATCGAAAGTACACTGAAATTATTGTTTGTGAGCGAAATAAACTCGTTAAAGAAAGCACGGATTTCGTGGACATCGAATGCAAGATCAATGGTGGACAAGCCGAAGAGCTGATTGTTCAGGCTGACAATGAACTAAAGTTGGCTCGGCAAATGCTGAACTGGAAACCATGGGAACCTTTGATAGAAAAGCCTCCGCCAGGTCAATGGACGTGGCCTCCTCCAAAATCTTAATTCATATTGTATTGTATTGGCAATAAAGTTTAAATTATACTTGCTGGCTGTTACATTAGATTTTGGCTTGCGATGATCCTTAACGAAGTTTCTAGAAATGAAATAAACTCCAACTTACTTTAATAGGTACTAAATTATGTGCGTTTGTGGTTTTTTTTATGGCATAAGCCGGTAAACGAGCAGACGGATCACCTGATGGTAAGCAATCAGCGTCGCTCATGGACACCTGGAACACCAGAGGCGTTACAAGTGCGTTATCTACCTATCTACCGGCCTTTTGGGGATTAGGAGTTTGAGGATCGTTGGGGATTCAGGAATTGGGGAGATTGGGGAAGGGGAGGGGGTAATTGGGCCTCCGGTAACCTCACCCGCACGACGAAACACAACGCAAGCGTTGCTTCACGTTTTCTGTGACGCCATAGTATCACTCTGGTCGAGCCGGCCCATTCTTGCCGAAGCATGGCTCTCCCACACTTAAAACTTGTTTTGTTAATTATGTTTTTTGTGGAATATTCTATCGTCCTAAAAATGTTATTTAGTAGTTTGTTGGTTTATCCTAGTTAGCATTATTGGGAAGGTTAGATAAATATGATCTCAATTCAACTAACCGTTTAATTTGTCACAACGTAGGTGTAAAATTCTACACTGATCCTTAGAGAATACACCTTCCATACCTATATTTAATAAATAAAGGTACCAAGATAATGTGTTACAAAAATGGGAAACCTTTGAGTAACATTGTTACAACGTGTACCCATTTAAAAACGTTTTGCGTGTTAGAGCCGTGTCAGTTACCTCATAAAATCTTTTAGGTATATACTCAATAGCGACACATTTTATAAAGGCTCTTAGTTACGAGTTAACCGCATAAGTATGCGATCTTGGTATATAGGGATCCTTTTTTTTAAGGGGGGAAAATCATCGAATGACTTCTCCCGCCTGGGTGAGGTGGGAGGGAGTGTCAGACTCTTACTGACTAAAAACCACCCCGTTCCTTCTCTTGCACGTCGAGCCGGAGCCCCGGTAACCCGTTAGGTTCGTCGCGACTCCGAATCGGCATCGGCCCTATTGGGTCCCATCTGTGGTGGTCTGATGGCTCTTTGAGGCGCGCGCAACGTGACGCGCCGTACGCTCGGGATATAGGGATACTGTGCCTATACCACACTTAGTTTCACAATTTAATGTTAAAGTTATTAGTTTTATGCTTGATAGTACTCCTTTACTAAGATTAAAGAGTTCTCAACTTAAAATCCCACTAAAAAAAGCAATGACTAATAGCCATCAACCGAACCAAATAACCATGCTTTTAATAAAAAATTCAACCCACCGTTTCCAAATTAGTATGATCATCGTCCCGTACGAATATGAAAATTTCTGTAAGACTAAATTACTTAAACAAAATTCGAAAACTCTCGAGGTTCTCGAAGTTTAAGACCAACTTTGGGATCCTCTTAACCAGCTACACGCTACCACCTTCTTTCTACCTTCAACTTTAATTAAACCTCACCCAAGTCCTCAAAAACTTAGCTAGAAATACGTCAAAGGGAATGAAATTGCAATTTCCTTGTTTTTATGTCTTTTATATAACTTTATTTATTTCATGAAAAGCTAGTCATAACTCATGATTCTGTAAATAGTAGTGATTGTAATAAAATTATTTCACTGCCTCGTTGGCCAAGTGGTCGCAAGTGCGACTGCGACAAGGGGTCTCGGGTTCGATTCCCGGGTCTGGCTTTTGCCTGAATTTAAGTATTACTGGGTTTATAAAAATCTCAGTAGTAGCACCGAGTCTGGAAATGTGCCCGGTATATGGCAATAGGCTCCCCCCTATTACATGGGACTCATAACATAAATAGTGAAAAGTGGGTGTTACATTGTACAGTGGCATTAAGTGCCGTAATGTGCA
Source organism: Spodoptera picta (assembly GCA_038387885.1). Classification (NCBI taxonomy): domain Eukaryota; kingdom Metazoa; phylum Arthropoda; class Insecta; order Lepidoptera; family Noctuidae; genus Spodoptera; species Spodoptera picta. Next base: position 670,083 of record JAZHFQ010000269.1, read on the forward strand.
CCTCTGCCTACCCCTTCGGGGATAAAAAGTCGTGATGTTATGTTATGTAATTACTTCATTTAGCGCCTGTTTCACCATCTCCATATAAGTTTCTGATAAACTTATGTGGCAGACAGTATATTCAAATTACGTTCTTAATTAAAATTTATCTGATACATAGCGGCAATCCAGACGATATGAAACCGACCCTTAAATCTTCTTTCTCTATTCATCAATTTTGTCTAACGCTCATGGGTTTCTAGTAATGTATGACAAAGTAATTACTTACAACAATAACTCAAATATACAAACTACATAGTTATTAAACATCCCTCTATTAAAATTGTATAAAGTTCAAAGCCAAAAGAATAAGAACGTATTACGCAGTAATATCTCATGATCCACCCATTCCTTTATGACGAATCAAAAAAATACTGTTTGAAACGTAATTATCACTATACCTTTGTGAGATTAAAAATGCTTCAGCATTTCTCGCTATCCATTAAAAGAAATGTGGGATGAAATTTCAAAATGGCGGTGAAGTGCTCATATCTTGGCGCTTGAGAGTACATTACGTACTTATGTGCCGTAGAGATTAATGCACTATCGTAATTCACCGCAGATGATATCGCTGCACTTATTTGTAAATCGATTATGATATTAATGTGTTATAAAGATAACAAAAAATGTTCTGAAATAAATCCTTCGGTGCATACTAACGTAATACTTAATAACCTTCTCTGTAATAACAAATTCAAGCAACATTTCGAATCAAAACTTGGCTTACAGCCACACAAAATACATCCTTAGAATAATCTTAAAGCTATAACTTTGATCGCCGCACAAACAGCCAGTTTCCTTGTGTAATATTTAAGATAAACTTGGCATGCACACAGACGGAACAGCTAAACGTGTTATTACAAAATCAGGAAGGATTTCAAAAATATTGTTCTAAGAGAAACATTCTTGCTTATATAGTCCGCTGAAATCGCCTGTCATTCACAGCTCTAGCATGACCTAGATCGGGCGCGTGTAGTCTTGATCTAGTGTTGTAAATCCACTTTGACAAAACCGACGGTTTTAGAGAAAGGCTTAGTTTGGCCAACAGCCTGGACGTGAGCCAACGGACACTGCTAGTTTTAAAATTCTACGTTTTCACGCGAAACTCCAACAATTTACTGTAGGAGCTGAAGAAAATTCTACTAAAGTCCTTTTATATGTTTAAGTTTTTTTAGTATCCGACTTAATGTAAGTAATGCTTCGACCATTTATATGTATGATGTAATGTTTGAAATATTATCATTTACATCGTAATTGTTATTTACATCGTAATATACACACAATTTTTTTTCAAGGTCGCCTAATAAATCCTATTCAGCTTATTATCAACATTGTCCAATAAACATCAACAATAAGCCACAACGATATATCAAAACCCTATTCAAAATGACAAACTCGATAAATATGAATACACAAAAAATGCAAATGACTGTTTAGACAGCGAAAACAATTACTGAGGATTTAAAATTCACACTCTATGTATATTGTGCTCCGTTAAAAGGCGGATGATGAAAGCATCAACTCCCATTTTGTTTTTAAAACCGCGCAATCTCGGCCTCTCGCAGGCATAGGCATTGCCCAGTCTAATAACCTACAATTTTTCGCTGGGCCCAGAAACTGGGTCGTTTTTGCAACGAGCGCGCGCATTCAGGCGTATTAATCAAGTCGGTGCAACTGAATAGAGGAACTCCCAACTCCCCCCGGCTCCCTCTCGATGACAATGGGGGAATGTCGCGCTCCATTTGACAAATAAACTGCACTTGAGACACTTAGTGCTCCCGCAGTTCAGCTAGTTGGTAGTTCGAAAAATTGTTGTTTTAGGGACTCAGTGTTCTCGCTAATGACTTATGTAATTTGTAAGTTAAAGCGTTTTCTTCTTTTGCTTCTAAGAATAGCAGTCTCATTTCGAAATAATCTTCCCGTTTCGGCTTGTCCTGACTTGCACAAAAATATACTCGCGGAAAGCGTCGAACTTGCAGTTATTAAGATGGCACGCATGTTGCTGACATAAAATCTTCGTAAGCTCTGTTGTAAATTACTTCAGGGATAGTTCCACAATACTTGGCGGGGCGCCAGAGTCAAGAGCCTAACGGATTAATTGACAAGCTTTATCACGAAAATTAAACGTACAATAAAAAAATACGACTCTTAACATTGTGCCGGTCGTCAGTGAATGGCAAATCTTTAGGAAGCACTTTGTTTTTATTGTAAAAACGATAAACGTCGTCCTGATGGTTTAAAGCTGACTTTTGGAGCGGATTTTTAAGCCTTAGACTTAAGAATCGTCCGTATCTAAGCTCCCAGTAATTTCGGTCTTTAAGTGTTTTAAGATGCCCAAAATTGGAGTTGTTTGTCAAAATCTGTTTATAAATTGAGTGCTTATTTTCTTAAACACGATCGACCAAGCTTCGTACCGAAATAATGGAAGTAATTAGAGGTTAAATATTTATGAAATATTGCCGCTGACGTTTGTTCGTTTACGTGTAGAATGGAACAATTGTTTGTTGATTTTTACGAAGGCAAAGAACATATTTCTTTGTAAATGATAAATGGTTGTTGATTCTACGAGATTTTTCTTGCAATTGAAGAGTTGTTTGCTGTCGTACGAAGTGATGTTTACTTGGATCTTACTTGTATAAAAATAATTGAAGTGACGCGCATGACATTCAGAGTGAAATTTAGATAACACGATAATAACGATGTACAAATAAAATATTCGGTACAAACCGTTTTCCAAAAACTTCTAGAGCAGCATTTCAAAGGATTTTCAATTTTCTGATATTTATTTACTGCGGTAGAACTTTCAATGGCGTATCACATTTGAAATCGAGTGTTTATTTCGTTTACATTGCAGAAGCTTGCTTGGATTGAAACTATTTCCAGTCGGGGTACAATACAACATCACACCTATTTTTCCATGTTGATGGTAGAGAAATGTGTTTAGGTGTTTATTTTTGTCTGTATTGTAGTTGGTAGTCCTTGATTGTATGAAAACTATTTGGGTTTCTATCAAGTCAAATTTTTTATCACAACAGATATCTTCCATTTAAAAGGAAAACATTAACAAAATCTTTAATCTCCATAATCCAACATATCGAGTTGAAAATCTCTCGATACCTAGTCGAAACCGAATCGCCTCGTCTGCCAGGAAATTGGCACATCTCTACGTGGGTGGTTTCAGTTTCGCAGCATCTGTGGGAAACTGCCACACCACTATTACTGCTCCAAGCGTTTTAGATTACTTTCGTATCTGGTATTATTGAGTTTATTTGTGTTTGAGTTGAGATAACCTCGATAATCTTGTAATCGCAATTGTGGCTAGTAATACGTTTGTGGGTTGAGTGTGAGTACTATTCTTCAGGTAGGCTTCAATAGTCCATATTTTATATAAGCATTTGGGGTTAAAGCATCCAAAAGTCGAATTTCATTGTGCTTGCAACTGGACTGACAAGGTAGTCCAAGTAAGATAAAATGATCTCTATGTATCTGTATGTACCACATCCTATTTACATGGACCTCACAAAAACTCCAAGAACCATTTTCCCAGTTTTCAATAAAAACAACCCAATCCGGGTAATGCCGCTAAAAACAGCCAATCAAAATATTGGTCCTTTTGGTTCTTTGAATAGACATTGTGGTCCTCAAGTCCTGAATAAGGACCACCTCTCGTCTCTAAGTGTTTTTATAACAGACGCTTGACAGCTTTATCGGGTGGAACGGGCATCGGACAAATATTTTTTCAAAAGTAACTACGGAACAATAATATGAACGTCTTTCTTGACGCTTTTTACTTGACAAACAACATTGACTTGAGGTTATAAAGCGGAATATTACATACTTTAATAGCACTATAGTTTAAATAATACTACGGACATATCTCCTCTTAAAACTACAGTATTTCTATGTAGTAGGTACAAGGAACGGTATTTCAGAATATCTCATGTTCTAATGTGCTTACTTTGTCCTCGCCGTCAAAACAGAGCTTATATCAATAGAGCATTTTATTTATGTTTTTAGTTTGCGATAAAATGTAGTAACAACGCACAACATCAGAATTTCCGACATGCAGTCATTCATAAAGATGTGTATCAGGTATCAGCGTTGAATATGTGATGTTAATTCCTCCTAACGAACAATAGTTATTTAGTATACACAAACAACATCTTTGATTTCATATTCACATTAAGTTACTTGAAACTGGTTTTAAATATATATTACAAATATCTTATAATGATTTTCTTTTAAATAAATTTTACAGCTTGCAATAATACCAGCTGTTCCTATTTCGAATTTTTGTTTAAAACTAATTATGAATTTGGTCTTTTGAGCATCGAGTTTTTTGGTCCTTTGTATTTCATGTTTCGTTGTTCAGTCTTTACTTTGGCCTGTTTAGCAAAAAGAAATTATAGTGTGTTCTACTATAACCTGTTGTTTTAGTTTTATTTATAACGATACAAATTTTCGCACAGTTACTGTTATTGACTAAAAACATTATGTTTAATGTACCTTGTTTTCAATTGTTATAGGTAATTTATTATCTTTAAAACATAAAACAATAAAGCGGTGGTCATAAATAATTATACCGTCATAAACACGCTTTTACTGCCACAGGCATCGAATTTATAACAATTCGATAGTTTCACAATTACTATAACTCCGATTTACCGTTTTCTAGGCACGCTTCTAAAATGGCTATTATTTAGTTATTCAGCAAACTGCATAGATATCTAACTACACTAAATTGTGGTGTTTTTCGTACTTTCTCTGAGTTCGTGACAACCTCTGATCGACGTACTCAAGTTCTAAATAAAGAGACACGATTATTACCGATAGTTCCTGGTTTTCTATGTTCCCGTTTAAACTGGCTGAGGCTCTTGTTAAAATGTAAATACATATTTGGTTAATAAATTTGTGGTTTTCTCTAAACTTGCAACGAATTTAGATTTCATATAGAACCTCTTTTTATCTTACCTATACGTTGGTCGATATTATCATAGCAAGATTAAGAAGTTTGTCGGACTATTCGTGGCCAAAACTTATATTCTCTGTCTGACATAACTGATGTGCGCACAAGGGTACTGTACCAAATTGCAAATTCTTCAATTTGCCACCTGCATTTATAGCGTTAGCGACTTAGACATAAAATTTTACAGATTCTCATTTTTTAGTGTCGAGTTTCCGATTTACGACTAATGTTCACTCGTAGAATTTGTTAAGTTTTATTGGGTTTTCCTGCAAAAATAGATAATTTTAGGGGTTCAAGTCAAAAACTGTATCATGATTGAGAAATGACCAAATCCGTCTTTGAAACACTATGGAATCTAAACCAAATATACACCAAGTTAATAATCTTTAATTGGCAGGAAATTGGAAACACTTTGCCGAAATAAACGTATGTGACTTCAAACTAATCGGAACCAGTTTATATCAGCCATTTTAATATGTAATTAGGTTCAGTGTTCGACATAACTGATATCTGTAATTAGAAAGCGTATATTTTTTTGCGTTGTGTTTACCGGAATTTGGGACCGATAAAACAGTAGTTGGTATTTAGATTATAATTCAAGTTCAGTGTTGTTTCGGTAATTATTTTGTAAACGTATAATTTTAATTTTCGTTCGTCGTCGTCTTGCGTTCTATTAAATCTGTTAAAGTTTTGAATAGGTAAACATAACATAACATTGTGGCTTTTAAACCAGGAGGCCCAATTACATCCCCCCGTCCCCAATCCTTGAATCCCGAACAATCCTAATTCCTAATCCCTAAGGCCGGTAACGCACTTGTACCGCCACATGCTTACCATCAGGTAATTCATCTACTCGTTTACTGGCTTTGTATTACTGCGGTATTTTCAGTGTTGAAAAAATGAATCTGTAAGTGCCTAATACTTTACACGACCCAGGAATCAAACTCAGGGCCCCTTGGTCGGCAGTCGTATGGACGCCAATTGTTATTTAGATAAGACTAACATGAAACTGACCCTGATTGAATTGTAACCAATTAGATAGATCTAGAAATATCATAAGACTACAATTAATTACACTGCCGATTTTACATCAGCACTGCGTCACAAAAGTCATTAGTTGATTATCTCAAACACTATTAAAATTATCATACATAAATAATTATAAAAATAATGCAATAATACTGTTAATCGAAGGTATTTAATCTAATAAGCAAATGTATCAGATGGATTCCTTGCGAATTCTTTACTTATCCAAAGATAATAACTTTAATCTCTATTTTTATTTTTGTCTAATAATCGTACCATATGTTTGATGTACATTCCTAATTGTTGTCATATCCGTTGTTAATTCCTTATGGTATATGCTGTTATATAACCATTATTATGTGAATTGGTTTTTCTTTACCGAAACCTTCCCAACCTGACCTGAACCTAAACTGATACCTGACGTCTTTTTTTACTTAATTTGTCAATTTTTATAGAATTGGGTAACGTAGTGAAGGTCCTACAGAGAAACTATAATAGTTTTCTATGTCACTATAACTACACACAAACCATTGCAGTATCAAACTACACACACACACACATCGAGCTATGAAAAACCAGTATAAACTTATCGTTGAATGTGCAAGAATATCTTAGAAAGCGAGACCATGATATATTGGTTGTATATAGGTCGTTGTACAAAGCTACTTATCTAACAGGACAAACAATTTCCCAAACAAACATTCGCTCTTACTTCCACAGAACTTTAACTAGCTAACTAACTAAGCAAACTGTTAAATATTGTAGTTAAAACAAAACCGTTTGCCTTAAGTGCTAACTTTCATTATACTGCTATGAACATTGCAGTTGCTTTTTAACTTAAACTTACATTATAAAGTTTCGACATTAATCTACTTTAAGTTATGTTTGTGGACTTAAGTTATTTTTCTAGGTTATTTTCATAATGCTTGGTGGTTTTAGGTGTAAAATACTCTTTTTCAAGAGTATTTAAAAAAGGTTACTCATGGGACTTAGTATCCACAAGTTGATTAAAGTTATTTACAATGCAAAGCTTTTCGTTAGTTAAAATAATAAACACCCTTAACACTCACTCACTCTAAGGCTCACTGTCTATTATATGGGATTCACAGATAGTCATAGCGGTGTAAAAGTCTTCAAAGAGCCATCAGACTACCGCAGATGGGGCTCAATAGGGCTGATGCCCGATAAGGAACCGTAGAAGGCTTAACGGGTTGCCGGGGTTCCAGCTTGAAGAGCAGGACTTGGAACAGGGTGGTTTTAGTCAGTAAGAGTCTGACACTCCCTCTCCCCTAATTCAAGGCGGGAGAAGCCATTGGATGATTTTCCCCTTCAAAAAAAAGCCGTCTAAAAGTCTACCTACATGTCCTTTTGGGGAATAAAATACCCGTTTTGGAGCTAGAAAAGACAATTAAGATTACTATCATTATCATCTCCATTTTAATTCGGGGACAAAATATTTTCACAAACGAAACAGCTACGCGTTCTATCTCTTTCACTCTGACACGAACGTTGCCCTATTTCCTAGCAGTTGCAAAAGCGTCCCAAAAACGTCCGAGTAAGCAAATATTTAACTGAGATAGTGAAAATATTTACAAGTGCCAGTTACAAAGGGCTTGTTGCTAAAGAGGGAGATTCCTAGGCATCTTTGATACTTGAAACTGATGTTTTTAAACTCTGTGATGCTGTTTTTTTTTTAGAACAAACGTAAGTTAGAAGAATGATACAAAAGATCGCGTTTGTATAAATATATAGCTTTTACCCGCGGCTTCGCTCGCGTCACAAAAGGATAAAAAGTAGCCTATGTGATATATACCAATACACACAGCGCCATATATACCAATAATTTCGTTTTCCCTCGAGAATATCATTTTTTTGCGGGATAAAAAGTACCCTATTATTTAATCCGGACTTTGAACTTTACGACTGCAAAAATTCCAGCAATCGGTTTAGTAGTTACTGCGTGAAAGCGGAACAAACAAACAAACTCACTTTTCGATTTATAATATTAGTAAGGATAAGCTAGTATCTTTGATACCTTAAACTGATACTTTTAAACTGAGGTGCTATTTTGTTTAGTGAAGACTTTGAAATGATACAAAGAATGTGTTCAAAATGCAAAATCTTCTATGAAACTTTACTTTCATTGTTTGTTCCTAATTATTAGCTTATTAGAAGCATTTATCTAATAAACTTAACAGCTATAAAACCAAATGCAATCATATCTACCTCTATATCCTCAGAAAATTGGTCCTTAAATACGAACATTTTAATTTTTAACACACCTTCTCTAACCATCTCCTTTCCTTGTTCACAGCTTCTCTCAGAAGGTAGACGAAGAAGAAGGGACGGGTGGGGTGGCTCTACATCCCCCCGACGGATTCTATACCCATCAGCATTCAATCCACGCCCATCATGCCCACACTGCAGAACCCGATCGAGGATACATGGAGGGCAACAGATATGTCACTGCAGTTCATCGACCTTTACCTGGTAAGTAGAAATTTTATGCCTTAGTTAAAGAAGATAGCAATCAATGGAATAGAATATGTCTTATTAGGAGGTCTCCAAAAGTATACCTGTTATGTTATTAGTTCTAAATGATGCGGGATGAAATCTTATGATGAGGAATTGGCCTGGAGAGTTACTAACATCTTACTTCAATTGCATCTGAAAAAATCTTTCTACTTATGCATTTTGTGATAAAGACAGTTTTCAAAACTTAACCCCTATCTGACCAGCTCTGAGTTCCTTAAACTTCTATCTCAAATGTAAATATCATTTTAATATTATAGCCTACATTTCTCTCGTATGACCACAACTACATGCAAGTACCAGCAACGAATTCCATATAATGCAATTCCAGCTCTAAACCACTCGAACTCGTCATGCTCGTCGGCGTCGAACGCGTCCACGGGGGCGGGGCTGTGCGTGGGCGCAGCCGAGCCGGCGCCACCGCTGTACATCGCCGCCCCACCAGAGGGCTTTGGACACGCGGTTCATACAAACAGGTCAGTGGAATGCAAACACAGCAATATTACCTTTTCTGTGCATAGCTATTGGGTCACATCAGTTGTATCTTTTATTTGTATGGGAATGGGTGTAGATTCATTGGTGATTAATTTATTGTATTGTATATGTTTATTGTTGTCTTGTCTGTAAATAAATGTTTGGGTTATATGGTCTTATGGGAAATGTGATGGGGAAATTGTCTTACTAACATGTGTATTATGTTTTCTTTACTTTTTAATTCCTTCCATAGGCGAGGCACAGATGTGTCCATCATGGGCATGGGTTCGACGGGGATCACCCAAAAAGATCCCACTTTACCCCAAAAAAGGGGTAAATTGACTAGAGGGTATGTCGTGAACCTCAGGAATGTGTATTGTGTGCCCTTAACACTTAGATAATACTTAACTCCTATCTAAACTCGAAAATAAAACTTGCTATTCTTTCAAATAAAATGAAAGATCGAATTCTAATCATTACTGATACAAATTACAGAAGTGGGCTTTGTCTATATTTAAATTGTAGTTGCCAAACCAAAACGACTAATCACATAGTAAAAATTGGTCTTTGTACCAAATTGGTCGAGTACCAAACCTCAATATTATGCAGTCTTATCATTTAAATCCCCACAATCGTAGCGATCCTTATCAGAGATTGGCATTTAATTTACCCTTGCAGCTGTCATTTGCATCCACAATCAGTAATTTCAAAGCCAAACGATAACAAACAACTGGTCCTTGTTGGTCCTTCGATACGAAATTGTAATTGAAATTAAATTTTCAATAAAATCTATCACACTTTGATTATGGACATAACCTTGTCTCAGTGTAATTTGTATCAGATCATAAGTAATTTAATACTTCGCAATTCACCTGTTAAAACCAAGGCATGAATTTTAGTACTTGTAAGGTCCTGGTCCACTTTTTCGCATGACTTATGGATTTACTGTGAAATATTCTTTTCCCCAACATTACTGCCGGGAAAAACACTGGGAGTTCAGATTATTTCAGTTGTATTCTTGTCTCTTGTTTCATTGCCATATGAATATGGTTGAATAATTGTTCTTAACAAACTGATAACTTTATGCATTTTAACAAGAAAAATTTACTACTACAAAATGCTATATCATGTAAAACTTTTAATGACAATTAAAGAGTAATTAGTACATAAATATTTTTGTGATAATTGAATCGGAAACATTGTGATCGTTGTAACCAATTCAAGGTCATTCATAACGTCAAAAATGTAAATTCTGCGTCACCAGAATGTCACAATTTTTGTTAGCCCTGAAAATACAAAAAGCGATACTTAGTCTCCCTTTATTTTCTTACAAAAAATATATATCTTCTTACGTCGACGGCTAATTTATTGTTGTCTAGTAACAAAAACCACAAATGAATTTGTCATTAAGTACCTATCCTTACTAATGACATCTAATCATGCAGTTAAAGTGGACCTAATTTGATTAAAAACTTAAAAATCTTAACGTAATTCTTCAAAAGTTAACAGCATGTATCTTTTACTAAACAATTTACTTGTAATTTGAAATCCTCTTCTAATATTAAGATCATTCATAACGCTATGAAAAACTTTCTTGCAACGACAATCTACTGTCTATTAGATTTTTGGCAATACCTCATTAGTTCTCACTTTAACACGAATTGATATAATTAGACCCTTCAGTAAAATTTCAGTCTTATTCATAAAGATAATAAAATCTATTTTGGCTATGGATTTTTTTGTATTTTTCATTCAGAAATATTTTGACAAAACTTTCCATTAGCTAAAGATTTTTGTGAATAATGCAAATATTTTAAATAGAATGCAGGTTTTAATATAATCATATATCTTATTACTATAAACAAAATATAAGAATCTGACTGTCATCAAATAATTTAATCGATTAATCTGAATTAAAACCTATCATTTGAATGAGCACTAACCTTCGAATTTCATCCCTGTACATGTATTGGTAAAATGAACATCACGTTGTTAAAATACCCATTCACACAACACCGCAAAATCTTGCTTGTCCATAAATATCAAAATTATAAAGCAATTCTTCCGTTACAGTAATACCTCTAGATCATTTTGTTCCATCAAACCCTTCTTAGTTTACTTGATCACAATATTTCTTTAGAAATTGGTCTTCTATACCTATCTATCTCTAATGCTTATTACATTATAATGAAATTAGAAATTCTAATTAGGATTTGCTAAGAATTACGTTTTCCTAAGGGAAAGTGCATTAATAATGCTATTACTGCAGTCTTCATTTCATAATGACACGCGAGGTTTAATTTGATGGAAATCTTTTCTATGACCTTTCTCTTACATGTAGACAGAGCATCAATCTTGTGAACCTAGTCCTACCTAGAGAATGTAGTTATTTGAAATCTTTTTCATCGTAGTTCTGTATTTTAAAGATGGATCAACATTTTATCGGTTCCAAAACTTCAAATTCTACTATCAATTACATACATGAGAATAGAACACATACCATGTATCCCACTGCTGTCCCCAACACAAAAACCAGTGCAGCACACCCATCACACAACACAGCTTACCAAAGGTGTTCATTTTACCATCCCCAAAAACCCCAAATTCATTACAAAATCACCTTCCAGCCGTTATGAAATGTCCCAAGACCTTCTGGACAAACAAACGGAGATCCTAGAACGGAGGTACGGAGGGTTAAGAGCAAGGAGGGCTGCGGTGACCATCCAGAGGGCGTTTAGGAGACGACAGCTGCTGAAGAAGTTTAGTGCCATCACAGCTATGGCTAAGGCCGCTGACTCGAACGCGAGGAGGCTGCAAGATGGGCCCGAACATGGGCAACTAGTCAATGGTGTGTATATCTTCTTATTCCTCAATTTTTTTCTAAAACTATTATGTCTAAAAAGAAAATATGTGTTTCTCGTTTTCTTTATTTATAAATCGGTTTCCCTAAAATAGATAGATACTAAGATTTTCTCCTGTGTATTTTTTATGTATTTCTGCTTGAATATTGAAAATATAGCAATTTCAGTTTTACCTCATTAAGTTATCTGCACCAAAAGCCGGTTTAGCTAGTTATGTTAATCCCAATATAATGACTGGACTGTGATACTATGTATTTAGAATTAGAAAACAGCAGATGATTTTAAAATGTTCATAAATATTTTTTTCGTCGTTTAATCGTGTCTTCATTATTATTTATGAATGTAGGTACAGATATATACGCAAACACGCTACTACAGAAGAGTCCTGGTGGTGTGGAGAAGTCCTTAGCACTGACCAGGCCCATGAGGTCCATGTCGCTACGGGAACGACACGACATTGATATGAGGTAAGAAAAAAATTCTTGGGCTTTATGTTGTCAAAATAAGTTCGTCTATCATGAAGGTGGAATTGGATATCCATTTTAATGTCCAATATGTAAGAAAGGGAACGGATAAGATCAATGAAAATATAACCCTCCATCTGAAACAGCGGGTAAAGGTATGATGGTTTACTTGGGATCAAAACTTGGTCCACAATTCTATAATTCAAGCCAGGTGCTGAAAATTTTACTTTGATATTACCACATATTATTACTGATCTTTAGATCAGAGATAGTTTAATGCAAAAAACCACTACAATACCGAACTGAATACCATGCCATTATATATATAATTATATATTATGCCATATATTACAACCAAAGCACTCAACAACACTTTCGTATTAAAAGTCTACAAACTCAATCGTCACACTTACAATGCCAAAGACCTTATTTAATACTTATACATAAAATGTACTTAACATTACATAAAAAACGGTAACAAACCAATCGTTTTGTAACAAGTTCTCACCATGAATACTAAAATACAAATAATGTTTAACAGAGGTCGCTTACTTAATTTATAATCAGGCGACGCCCGTTATCTTTACGGCCTGAAAGTAGCGCGCATATTTAAATAATTTAACTCTGCAAATATGTAAATTACAACTCTATTTTGTTAGGTATAAAGTCTCATTTTGTAGTGATACCATTTTGGTCCTTTTGGTGAAATATTGTAAGATGTGTTGTAAGGTGACTTGGGTCCCAAAGGACCATGATTGGGTTTTTCAGGGATTCGATTACTCGTTTGTTAATATTTATGCTGGTAAGGGTTGAAGCAGTTTTTAATGTGTGGTTTGTAAATAAATAACGGTCAAGTCAAGTTAAAGGTTTATTTATTTTATCATCCATTTTTGCTATAGTGTGAAGTAGCTTTATGTCAGTATATCATTTTGGCAGCGATTGTTTCGTGCCATTTGGAAGGTTATGGAGTTTATGGTGTTACCTAGTAAGAACTTTTAGTTAAATAGGAAAGTTGATGCTGTAACTTCAAGGTCAAAGAAGCAGTGAAACAATATATTTTGATACTAAAAATTGATTTCAATGTCAACATTATTTACGTAACCAATATTTTAGATACTCTATAATTAAAATTTCTATTATTAAAATAAATATTCTATAATTAAAAAATATTTATTTCTATTAAAGAATACGGCACTTGACTTAATGTTAATTAACTTTTATTCTAATTCCAGCAATCACATGGTCTGCGACCCTCAAAGCGAGGTGGAAGCCATGGTGGCAAGAGTCCAGCAGTCAGCCCATCAGATTCACATGATCGCAGCTGATATGCCACCCCTACACCGCGGAGATGCTGACAGTGGGGTAAGCACAACTGCATACTATTTGTTACACTAATATCACCCTTAAGACTGGTAGATAAGGCTGTTATTTGGGCACCTGTATATTGCACTTATGCACTTTATGTAGGTAAGCGGTAAATAACATGTAACTAGCTATACAAGCTTGATCATTAATGGTAAAGGTCTTGGTTAACCATTTCCTTTAAACCTTGGTCTCAGGTGATTTGGACTAACCATGTAGATAAGGGTTCGGTATAATACTCTATATTCGAAATAACAGAATACAACAGACTATCTCTAATATTTAAAATATATTTTTGACAGCTGTCATTATGACATTGACATCTGTCACACTGAATTGACAGCTGTCTAATCAAATTTTTATTTGGGGAAATATTGGTGCTAATATATTGCTATCAGTTTTTAATCATGTAGATAATACGATTAGGCCATGAGTCAATGAATGAATTAATTGATTGATGTTAAAAGGGATAATCTTTGATTTGTCCAATAGATTAGATTGCTCATCCCCTTAGAATCCGGGATTGAAGTAGCACATAACTTTTGAATGATGTCAGCATATCAATATCTCAATCACAGGTACATTACATGCATAAAATATTTAGCAACATTTGATAAGATAATCAAGCGCCAGGTATTTTTTGAGTTAATATTTCATCATTCACTTTGATACGATAAAATCCTTTAACCTTGATGGAAGGTCAAGATTTATACTGTCCCTTAACAGACCTTAACAGTGATAGTGATTACTTATTTATAAAAAAATCTACAGTTTTCAAACAATACAGACAACATCTACAAACCATTATGGACCCATGGAGTTTCTTGCTCGTTCTTCTCCATTTGAAACTACACTTTGGAGCGACTGTCTAGCTTTACTGACAAACAGACGGACAATTCAAATTTTGACGTTTCAAACGTGCCTAATTAATGATTGATTGAAACAAATGCTTTGACTTTAACCATTCTTACATGCAATAATGGATTCACAATTTACTAACTTAATATACATAATTACATAGATAACCAACTTATCATAATTATTAGAGGTATATTATTATGTCTGATAAAACTATATACGGTATAAAACTTGTAAATAAACCCCAGAATTCTGCTTCCTCGAAAAGGGGTTTCGGGGAAGCGCGTACTGCTAAGGCAAATCGTACATGAGAAAAATATACTTAAATACATAAACAATAAAAAAATGGTTCCGCGAAATTATTTTCTTCGAGGAAGTTTAGACTGTACAAATATTGAAATATTAAAATAAATTCTAGTTATATATACAGAACTATTTTATCTCATACCCACCTGAATACTTCCGTTTCTGTGTAAACTAAATACCTAATTGTGTTTGCGAATACTTCATTCATAATGATCCTATCACGATTATCAAATACTTTTTTATCATGTCACTGATAATGTCATAAAATAACTTTGTCCAACTAATTATGATGTTGTTCTTATTCATTATATTATCATTATACGGCCTGACGTCGACGTAGAACGACGTCAAGTTGTATTAAAAAGTTCTCAATAAAATGGACAAATCAAAGGACCGAGATATTGTTAGGAGTGTAATGAAAAATAGAAATGTTATTTTGAAGAAAGTTAAAAAACTAAAACTGTGGCGGTTTACCGGCAATTACAAAGTGTGTGTTTTTTTATTTTGTGTTGTGTTGTAAATTATATATTGATTTTTTCATTTATGTATTGTATTTTTTGTGTAACTGTGAATACATTTGCTTCCTTGTGCGTCTGAGTCTGTATTGCCTGAAGGGTATAACCTGGGTGTTTCAAGGCCCGAGTGAATAGGTTACTTATGGGACGACGTGCTCCGTCGTAGACAGCAGGCGAGATAGTGGTCAAACGTCGGCCATATAAAAAACCATTTAGGTTTGATTACCAAGTAAAAGTTTAATTTTAGTGCTATTTAGTGAGTTCATCATACTTTGCAGAGTGATTTTGCAACCTGACAATCTGCCACGCTTTACTTTTTCATTTTGAGCCGGCAAACTAAACCAATATTTATCTTTCGACTTAACGAAACATTCTGAAATATTTACTGGTTTACCTTTAGCATCTCTCCTATACTCTAAGAAAAGAATACAGTTAGACACTGTCTGAGAAGAACAGGAAGGAATCTTTATTTTTTTCATATTACAGGATAGAATACATTAATTAAAACATAACATAACATCACGCCTTTTACCTCTGAAGGGGTAGGCAGAGGTGCACTTAATGCCACTATACAATGTAACACCCACCTTTCACTACTTATGTTATTAGTTCCATAAAATAGGGGGTGAGCCTCTTGATTGATAATTAAGACTTAACCACCTAAGATAAATATCGCCAGTCTCTCTTTCCAACACTTAAATCCAAATAATATACTTTATCACCATCATCATGAACAGCAGGGAGACATCCATTGCTGGTTAAACTGTCAAACACCAAGCGGTCACCGGTGACCGCAACCTATTGTTCTATAATTGTGTCTACAAAACCGGTATTCGACGAGTTAAGGCCCCTCCCTTAGTCCCCCACGTCGAACGACAACTCACCACCAGTATCTACTAACTCCTCGCAGCTCTGACGATGTCGTCACTAATATACTCACAAAAGTAATAATAATAATTATCCTTTTACCTTTTCCAGGTGTGCAGTTGTTCAGTAAGCGGCTCCGTCACCAACATATCTACGTCCTCATCACATAATGAATCTCTACACAACCATCAGTTATTAAATAATACAGGTAAATAATGTATTTCATTAATTGTGTACTTTATTGTTCATAAGAAGGGTAAAGAAATTCCAACTTTAAGTAACATAAAATACAGTTTATTTTAGATTAAATTTATTAGTCTACTAAATTTTGTAAAGATTGCGATGTACTGTTGATGATCCAGAGTTGAGTTCGTCAAGCGATTCTCATGGAACTCATATTTTAGTCTAGATTATAAAGTGCATTTTTGTGTTGTGCTAAATTGTGCACACTTTGTTGTATTCCATACTTTCAAGTTCATGTATTTAAGTTATATTATTGCATGGGCTTCAAACTCAAACTCTAAGTCTTTATTTGCATGTTAAGGTAATACATACATTTCTTATGAAATAACAGGCACAGCTTAACGGCCATTTCCAGGCAAAAAATTTGAAAGAATAATCACTAATAACTATGAGTATCTGCTTATTCAATGTTATTTAAACAAGAGATAACAATATAAGAAATACAAATACTTATATTATTGTAAGCTACAAGTTTGCGATTTTTAGTCCAAGTTATCAAAGAAATTTCCCCCGTCATGGCAAAGTAAACAGCATTCTTATAAGGAATTTTATCTTAGGTAGACTCTCGTGATGCTGTGTTTACTAAAGATATATAGAATCAACATATCAGTACAGTAGAAGGAAATCTTTGCTGTTTTATTATTTCCTATAAATAGTAAGATAGTAAAAGGAAATAATATTGCTTCTTTGATGAGGCCTTTTGAATCTCTCTGGGCTAGACTAAACCAAGTGACTTCATTGGTTTAT
Organism: Spodoptera picta; assembly: GCA_038387885.1. Taxonomy (NCBI): domain Eukaryota; kingdom Metazoa; phylum Arthropoda; class Insecta; order Lepidoptera; family Noctuidae; genus Spodoptera; species Spodoptera picta. Next base: position 687,343 of record JAZHFQ010000269.1, read on the forward strand.
TAGGATACTAGCGACCCGCCCCGGCTTCGCACGGGTGCAATATATATGTAAACATATAAACCTTCCTTAAGAATCACTGTATCTATTAAAAAAAACCGCATCAATATCCGTTACGTAGTTTTAAAGATCTAAGCATACATAGGGACAGACAGACGGCGGATAGCGACTTTGTTTTATACTATGTAGTGATTAGTTCCATTAGATAAATTATTTTCCTAATCTATCGTTGTTCCCTACAATCCCAAGATAAAATTACGTTGCGGTTAGGTAAGCAATTACGAAAATGTAACAAAATATATTATATTTGTCATACATTAGTATTATGCGCAAATGTAGTTTGTATTTATATTCAGCATATATAAAGATAGTGTGTTCAATTTAAATCTAATTTCTACATTATAGAGGTATATTTATTAAATAACACAACCATTGGTTCGATCCGGAAATCAAAAGTCTCGCCTTTTGTTCTGCGTTCACACTTATCAAATCACCTTACAAACGAGTTTGTCTATTTACGAATTAATAAATCACTATTTTAGTAACAAGGTGATCTATATCGAATTAAAAGAGTATTTATTTATGACGTCGTTGGTAAATTACGACCACAATATTGTAGTAAGACAAAATTGAATACACAAGTACACCAGTATACCAAGTTCAATAGTAAGTCAAGTAAGGCTTGTGGTAAATTCTGGCGCAATATTTCTTCAAAGGAGCATACGAATCGTCTATGATAAGAAATAGGTTCCGCCTATCGATACTCGCAATACCAGAGGATTCACAGAAGTGTTGTCGGCAAAGTCAATGCAAAAAGATTTTTTTAAACGTTGTATGGAGATCTTTTTACTTCACGGTTGGGCAACTGGCTGCCTCGCAACGTGTCGCGGGTTCCATTCCCGCACGGAACAACTGTTTGTGTGAACCATTGATGGTTGTTCCGGGTCTGGGTGTCATTTGTATGTCAACTTGTATGTTTATAAACGTACCCACGACACAGAAGAAAATCATAGTGTGGGTCAACGTTTAAAAAAAGGTAAAAGGGGATTAGAGGGGAGAATCAAGCATACCGTAAACTTATTCAGATTTTTTAAAGTAACTCAATTAGTAATTAATTCATTTTCTTTATATTCCAGGCCCAATATATGGCAACCTGCTATCATCAGGTGGCAAGCCGCTGTCGTCCCCGACGGCTCGTCAGCAACAACAGCTAGCCGCCATCCAAGCTGCGAACGCCCGGCGACTCCCGCCCGAAGTACCGAAGCGGACCAGCAGTATTACACTTAAGTAAGTTACCTTTACTGTTCATTAATTGCACGGTGGGCGCAGTGGCTGGGCAACTGCGCTCGCGGATTCGCATCCCGCGTGGAACAACTTTGTATGATCCACAGATTGTTGTTCCGGGTCTGTCATGTTTGTAAACGTACCCACGACACAGGAATCCTAGTGTGAGGCAGCAGCTTTTAATATATTGAAATTAAATTAGTCGTTAATGAACTTACATATGTCCAAATTTAAATACATATTAAAAGTGTTAAAAAAAAATCTCAAGGTCTATTCAAATAATTTTGTTTAGCTAATTTGAAAGAAATACTTAATTATTAATGTTAATTAATTGACTGCCTCGTTGGCCGAGTGGTCGCAAGTGCGACTGTCGGGCAAGGGGCCTTGGGTTCGATTCCCGGGTCGGGCAAAGAGTCCGGCAGGCACGGAGTCTGAAATTGTGGGCGGTATATGGCTAACGGTTTATCTCCTATTACATGGGACTCATAACGCAAATAGTAAAAAGTGGGTATTACTTTTTACAGTGCCATTGAATTCCGTAATGTGCACCTCTGGCTATCCCTTCGGAAATAAAAGGCGTGATGTTATGATGTTACGTTATTTAACGTAAAATTCTGATAAGTGATCAGAATTTTCATGATCAATCTATGTCCAAAATTAAAAAATACAAAGTTTATTTCACATCACAAATGCTATTATTATTCTTATTACCATTTAATGTTAAAATAAATAATAATAAAAAAAATCTGTAAACTTAATTATTATTTGACTTTTTTTACACTTGGTAATCGAAATTACATTAAAATGCGTTTTTTTCAGTGCGGAGAGTCCAGTCTCGCTTCGTCGAGCTGAATGTGGCGCAGTGGTCCGCGGTGGCTCCATGTCCTCAGTGCAATCCTCCTCATCATCGTCGTCACAGGAACACCGCCACCACTACCATCAGCCCTATCAACCTAGAGCTCCGGTGAGTAGACTTTAATAATATTAGAGTTGTTTTTTGTGTTTATAAAGTTCTTCCAAGGCAGCAAATAACTATTGGTAAGTCACATGTAGCAGCTGAGTACTGTTGAAGAATAGGGAAGGTGACAGGGTATGAAAATTAAAAATTTAATTAGTCCGTCATTTGGGTAATGAAAATAATTAGACACGTATATTATTTATTTAATCGTATAAGAAAGCAATACCTATATAGAATCAAAGTCAATATTTTATGTAATTGTTTTATGCTGTACCTAAAAATACAAATATAAGTATAGAATATTAATTGCGTTGAACATTTTCTTTGAATGCAACTCACAGGTTGAAATCGTAAGCAATTTTTGAAGTACCTTTTTGTGAACACCAGTTTTAAAATTATTATTATTAGTCTGAATGACGTATAAGTGAACCTAGTCCTGAATGTGGCATGTTCCCCTATAGGAGCCCGTGCAGGCGGCGTACGCAGGTCGTGGAGCTGCGTACGAGGAGAGGTTCTCGGTGTGGAAGCGCCAGGACGCGGCGCCGTACTACGAGGCGCCGCCCGCCGCCTGCTGCCGCCCCGCGCTCGACGCCCGCCAGGCGCACAAGGTCGCACTGACCTACCTTCTACTTACACGGCCATATGTTCCTATCTAAATTTTTCTATCCCTATATTTGCAATACACTGCCCCAAAAAACACTTTTTATACATCTAGATATTCTAGAAACACTCTGTATGGTTTCTTATTATAATGCTTTTGAATATTCTCTATTTTCTTTTATTAGTTTGGACAACATTTTTTTTTCGTTTGTTCCACCGTTCTGAGAGCATTTTCTGTGATGCTTCCGTCTTACTTTTGTGCAAACCCTTTTTCTAATATATTCCTCTCTATATACTAACACTTTAACAAAACAATTTACACTTAATTCTTACCACATACAATTTAAAAACAAAATCTCTAACAAGAATCTCATCAGCAGGTCTCAGAAACGGTTCGCAAGCGCCAATACCGCGTTGGTCTGAACCTCTTCAACAAGAAGCCAGAGCGAGGCATCGCCTACCTGATCTCTCGTGGCTTCCTCGAGAACTCCCCTCGAGGAGTTGCCAGGTTCCTCATCACAAGGAAGGGACTTAGCAAGCAAATGATCGGAGAATACCTTGGCAATCTGCAGAATCCGTTCAATATGGCTGTGCTTGAGTGAGTATAATATTTTATACATATTTAAACTATAAATTGTACAACCAACCTCTTGTGAAAAAGTAAATTAAAAAATTGTATTTTATTGATTTGGCTCACCAACAATTGATTACACACTTATACAATATAGGGTTACATTTACGAAAACTTAAATACTAGTGCATCAATCTATTATAGGTAAGCACAACGTGCATTATATACTAAATGGTTTACAAATCACTATGATCAGAGACAGGCAAATCCAACCATTGACATAGATTTAACAATTAAAATAACTAAGAAGAATTAGTATCGGAGACAAATGAAATATTAAACTTCAAATTTACGATACGAGCAATAAAGACAATTGACACTTACAATCAGAACATAAATAATGGGCAAAACAAATAAAAACAGTTACATTCGGGCAACATCACCATAAAGAATCAACCTAACTTTTCGGCGAAACTTGCCAAGTGAGTCCAAGTGCACGTCAACAAGGTCACTATAACTATTCAGCAACCTGCATAGACGAGGAATGGGAGAATTAGCACCAAGTACAGTCCTGCGTAGTGGAGGACACAATGGAGTTATAGGCGCTCGTGGATTTTTTTTTAAAAACAAATTGAATATTCAAAAAAACCGATTATAAAAGAACTTTGTTATCTATGAACTTTTAAATATTTTTTGTTGTCTGATCGCAATAGTTTCTTAGCGTTTGCAAATGAAATATTTTAGTGTCTCAAACTACATCCTAAACTTAAAAAAAAATATCAGTTATGATATATCACATAATTGAGACGGCATTCATTTTGATTAAGGCTACCAACACTAGTCATAAAAAAGACTATAAGCGCCGGTTTCACCACCTCCTTATAAGTACCTGATAAACTTATGTGACAGATAGTTCATATAATTTACATTCTTAATTCAATTTTATGTGGTAGATAGCGGCTATCCAGATATTGAGCAACAGGCCCTAAATCTATTTTCTTACTTACAGGTGCTTCGTAAACGAGTTAGACCTATCAGGTATGGCAGTGGACGTGGCTCTTCGTCGCTACCAGGCACACTTCCGCCTGCCAGGCGAGGCCCAGAAGATAGAGCGACTGGTGGAAGCCTTCGCTAGGAGGTACTGCGTCTGTAACCCTGACTTCGTGCAGAGATTGAGGACTCAGGATACGGTGAGTCGGGGACTAATATATTTTTTGGAAAATTATGCGACTGCCATTTTATTTATGATTTGAATTGGACAATGGTTTTGCAAATGCATATCTAAAGAGGTCTTAGATATAAAGTGCAAATCACTCGGTATTTTTTATTGTGGTATTTGGCAATGTTCTTTGACATTCCTGGTCTTTTTAACTTTCTGTTTCAACACTTATTAAACTGATTAATTCATAGATGAATAGATACAAGTAGCGCTTTGCCCTATATATAAGTGTGTAAAACAAATACTGTATAATATACTTTTACTGATTTCTTTGTTATTGTTAGAATTTGTTGCGTAATTTAGACTTAATGTCAAATGTTCAAAAAGAAGTCTATATTTGATTAAAAATAAATCTCTAGCGTCCTGGATACGTGTTTTATTTTTTTATTTATATAAATATTTTTATCAGGCAACGAAAGCCCATATTAAAATACAATAATACTATAATATCTACCACAATTGAACTTTAAATACTATAAATACATATGTGGTGTTTTAGACATACATGATGAACACATATGAATAAATAATTTAATAACAATATACTTTATTTACAGATATTCGTCCTAGCATTCGCCATAATAATGCTGAACACGGATTTGCACACACCGAACCTAAAACCCGAAGCTCGGATGTCATTGGACGACTTCGTACGCAACCTGCGCGGTATAGACGACTGCGGCGACATAGATCGAGATATGCTGGCCGGTATATACGATCGGGTGAAGTCCAGCGAGTTTAGACCCGGCAGTGATCATGTCACGCAGGTGAATATTGACTCTATTTGTTTAATGTTAGAGTTTGTTTTGTTAGTTAATGGTAAAGACACGGAATACAGAAACCACGGGAAGTGTGGTATAGGCGTGACACGCGTGTCATAATTACAATCATTGGTCTTACTTCGCGTTAGACGTTCTAAAGACGTTCATAGACGTATTCTATCAACGGGTAAAGTCACGTCTGGAAATAAAGATTTTTATCCGGAAATATTGTATTGATATTGAGAAATCGTTCAGATGAACCTCAATAATTCAAAACTTTCTTTTGATCTATTATTTTCTGATCCCATTTACCATAATAAAGATATAAGTACAGACATAAGAGGTGTATAAGAAACCCGTTAGTACCGTAGTTATGCACCATACGAATATCCAATCATATTCCATTATGTTCCAGGTAATGAAAGTCCAAGCGACAATAGTAGGCAAGAAGCCTCACCTGGCCCTGCCACACCGCCGCCTCGTCTGCTACTGTCGGCTCTACGAGATACCAGACATACACAAGAAGGAACGACCCGGGGTGCATCAGAGAGAGGTAATAATAATAAATATAAAATGTATTTTTTTAAACGTTGCTCCACAGGATTTTCTTTGTATCACACGCGACACGTTGCGCGGAAACGACTGGATTGATTTAGCTAGATAAACTTAGTGTTGCGAATGTCTATCGGTGGGACTAATCGCTTACCATCAAGTTACGCGTTTATCCCTTTAAAATCAATCGGGCAAAAAGTATCAACTTAAAAAACTTACAGCTAAGAAGTTCCCAGTTTAAATGACAAGTCCCCAGTAATTGCTTAGAGTTTAGACATGGGTACATAGCGAAACCATGCAAGGCATACTACATTTTTATTTTCACATGGAATTCATACTAATGTCTTTTAAAACACTGCTAGCTGGAAACAACCTTATAAACTTAAAAATAAGTACTAATTTTCTTTGTACCTTCCAGGTGTTCCTGTTCAACGATCTACTGGTGATTACAAAGATCTTCAGCAAGAAGAAGTCGTCAGTAACGTACACGTTCCGTCAGTCCTTCCCGCTCTGTGGCATGCTCGTCAACCTGTTCTCAGTGCCACGTAAGTTTTTACTTTATGATAATGTGATAGGAGGTGAGAAGATGAGGCTCTGAGACATCCAGTCTGTGATAGTCCACTAGACCACTAATTAGTCAAGCAGTGGCATTGGACTGAAGATGAAGAAGTGAAGTTAAAGCGGATCTTATGTGGATGATGCAATCTACATAAGAGCCAGTTGTCATCATCTCCACTGTTGGCTGGCAGGATTAGAAATTGCAGCTTAAAGCCATGACTGGCAAGCAAAATAACTGTATGGGGTTTTCCAATAGCAATGGTCCTAATGGCAATGGCCTCATCCCTCATTGTCCTTATTACATGGAACTCATAAGTAACAATAACTGGTGAAAACCATTGCCCATGTCGAATGAAGAAACTGATGATTGTATCCTATTATGTATTTATTTTTTTCTATTTTCTAGATTACCCCTTCGGTATCCGTCTATCCCGTCGCGTAGACAGTCGACGTTTGGCAACATTCAACGCTCGCAACGAACACGACCGGTGCAAGTTTGCAGAGGACCTGCGAGAGAGCATTGCCGAGATGGATGAGATGGAGGCCATGAGGATTGAAGGAGAACTCAACAGGGGGAAGGGAAGAACTGCCGGGAATTCGGCTAGGAATGGTCAGTATTAAGGCCTGGAGGTTTAAGACGCCAGATTTTACATGCATGAGGGTGCAGTTTCGAAACCTACCAACGGCAAAGTTGCTATGTGACTTTTTTGAGTTATATGTAGATTATTTAGATACCACAGAAAAATGGCGAAGGATAACGTCATGAGGAAACCTGGGCTTATAATTACTAATTATAAGTTAGAAGAAGGACTGCCTCGTTGGCCGAGTGGTCGCAAGTGCGACTGCCGGGCAAGGAGTCTCGGGTTCGATTCCCGGGTCGGGCAAAGTATTACTGGGTTTTTTTAAAAATTCTCAGTAGTAGCACAGAGTCTGTAATTGTGCCCGGTATATGGCAATAGGCTCACCCCCAATTACATGGGACTGATAAAATAAATAGTGAAATATGGGTGTTACATTGTACAGTGGCATTAAGTGCCGTAATGTTCATCTCTGCCTATCTCTTCTAGGATAAAAGGCGTGATGTTATATTATGTATTAAACCCTCCTTGTATTATTTACAGTGATGGAGAACAGAGACAGTGGTGTCGCTGACGTGGAAATTGATCATCAGCAGTGCATGGATCATATTCATATGCATGGGTAAGATACATTTTATGTATAATATAATCTTTGGTATACATAATGAACTTTAAAAATTTTATGACCCTAGCTTTTCATATAAATCACAATAAAATATGATAAATAACACAAAACAAATATAAACTCCTTTGAGTCCTATTGTTATTTGCTTTCTAACAACTTTCTAATTTGTAACCAAATAATTGTTGTTTTCTTGTAGTAATTGGTCTAGCTGTTAACAAATTAAAATATTTAATGATAAACAAAGATATTAATAGCAATCTTTCTCCCACAGCGTGGTGGTCCCCCCTCCCCCCTCGTGCCCGGCCCCCGCGGCCCCGCTCCGCGCCCAGAACCCGCCCCCCACCACCATCATCAAACGGAACGTGCTCAGCAACTCACTCGTTGATATTAATGATCCCGGTAAGTTATTAAATGTTATTATTATTATTTAGATCAATGATTTCCAAAGTTGTCTGGAATACGACCTATCTAAATCAAGTTCGCACACTGGACCCGCATTTAGAAGATTAAACCGTTCCCAAATTAAAAAACAAAATACAGACCAGTTGGTTAGTGCATCATTGTACAGACAAGGTCCACTAATAATTCATTCACGCCCCGTAGTTTGGGAAACCCTGAACTAAATAATTATTTACTTTGCAAAAAGATAAAGAGTATGGTAAATTGAATTAGTTCCAGAACTCTTTCGAATAAAACATAATTTTATTGAGGATGGTTAGTAGGCTATGTTAGGAGCCGAGCAGTGGATGAAACGATGCAGAAGTAGTTAATTTTATTTATACAAGAATAGTTTATCAATCCAAATTAAACCAATATTAGTTTGTATCAGTGTTATTTGCTTTAAGTGAGTTCAACAATTCCTTGAAGATTTATTATGTTTTATACATTTGTCTGTGTTTCGGACAAAATTATTAATTATTATTACCATCTCCACCCTAGTGGCATTAGCAGCCGAGCGTCTCCAGCGGCGCGGCTCCGTGGGGTCCCTGGACAGCGGGATGTCCGTCTCCTTCCAACAGGGGAGCAGGACGGCACTGCACGCTACGTCTCCTAGACATCCTAACGAACAACGATCTCCGGGTATGTTAAATACTATAATGATATAAAACAACATTAATTTGTTACTTACTTCTGTAACTGACTTAACTGACTGCCTCGTTAGCTGAGTGGTCGCAAGTGCGACTGCCAGGCCAGGGGTCTCGGGTTCGATACCCGGGTCGGGCGAAGTATAACGGAGATTTAAAAAAAATATCAGTGGTAACACGGAGTCTGGGAATGTGCCCGGTATATGGCAATAGGCTCACTCCCTATTACATGGGACACATAACATAAATAATGAAAAGTGGGTGTTACATTGAAGTGGCATTAAGTGCTGTAATGTGCACCTCTGCCTACCTCTTCGGGGATAAAAGGCGTAATGTTATGTTTTATGTTTCTGTATCTGTAGTACAGCCTATACGTTAATAGTTTCAGTATCAGGTTAAACAAAATAAAATTCAAAATAGTATCAAATAACGGAGGTATTTATTTATTTATTTATTTATAATAAGGGAGGTAATAAGGTGTAGCTCTGCTTGCTCTTCAGTCAGTGAATCACCTGATATAATCATATTACATAAGACAGTAAATCAATGGGATAATAACACCTAATTAACTATTTAGTTATTAACTTGATATCTATTTCGGCGGGCATAATAGTTGGTTTAAAATGCTAATTATATTTGTCATTTTCCAGGTCGTCTGTTTGGAGGCATTAGCGGCATCAGTGGCATATTCCCAGGACGTATACGTAAATTAAGCGCTTCTGGAATTCCGGACAACAAGCACGGACATGTCGGCAAGAGCACCGAAGTGTAAACATCACAACGCAACGGTATACATCGTTATATTTTGAATTTGAACTCCCAACGAATTCTCGTTCCTGATTGGTCGAATTCACGAACGCATTCAGGAACTCTCGATTTTTTCTTTGAGTAAAAAGGTTTGCTCTTACAGGTGATTGTCGTATTAAATGTAATAGTTTCATTATTTAAATGGTCGGGTACCTCATTTTCTAAGTGCCATTCTTTTATTTCATCGCACTCGATTGTAATCTTCAAGCTGATTTGATTTTTAAGGTGATTAATATAATGATATTCACAAATGATATTATGCACGTAGAAGGGTTATTTTCCCTTGTTAAGTCGTAATTATAGGTCGTCTTCGGAAACTATGATGTTATACTAGATTCCTTGAAGATCAGTATAAGCGTAAAGTCTTTTGTGAATATTTCAAATTCGCATCGATACCTCGATAAGGTATACGGATACAATTTTTACTCTAGTAAAAATATCTATCAATTACTCAAATATTCAGTCATGTGTAGCCTTAAAGCTACACTTGACATTATAAACTACAAGTCATACAATTGACTTCCTTCTGTAGCCGCGACGGTTAAAAGTTACATTTCAGCTACATGTGACTTTAGATACGTTAGAGTTCGGCTACACTTGACACTTTTTGTATCTGTGGTTCTAACCAGGGTGGGTTACTGTTGATAGGCATTTGGGGTGGTTTTGGATAATTTGTATTTTATATACAAACGTGCCAACTGAGTATGGTACTCGAATTTATTAATATAACAATGATACAATTGACTATGATACGTACACGAAATGACGTTAAAACTATGACTTCGAAGAAATACTTTAATGGCTACTAATATTTGTTTCTCGTAGCCCGAAATACAGTAAAATGTAGTATATTTCTCTTCAATAAAAAGTAGCTATTCAAATAAAATATAGACAAGATGAAGTTTATTTTCATAGCGACGTTAGTAGCTGAAAAAAAAACTTGGACGTAGAAAAAAAAAATTAAAGAGAATAAACCTCATTTTTAATTAAAGAGGTTGTTATAACGAAAAAGTATAGATAATGGGCGTTTCGTATGAATCGAAGACAATATTGGGTCCACGTTTATGAAGGTATATAATTCTTAGATGTTGGAGTGAATCGCTCACTATTCCTGTAGAAAGACTACAAATATACATTCCTAAATAAAACTTCTTTAGTTAAAGTATTTATTCTGAAATGGAAGACAGAATCATAAATTAATAACATGGCAACACAACAAAACATTTTCAAATCTTGCAACACTTTTATATTTTGGACAATGCACGTCACTGTATTGAACCTTCTGTTAAATCATGGTTCTTGTCACAAAGGTAGATAACAATTATACATTATTGATGGTTATAAAATAGTACATACTGACTTTTTATATAGTCATTTGTATCCCAGGAATAGTGTAGTGATTCTGAATCTAGCTAGAGTTATGTGGAATTACTGGACGGATCGAGGGAAACATAACCGCCGATTACTCAAACACAGTTTCAATTGAAGCGACAAACAGTCTCCAATAAGTAAACTGTAGTCTCAGTATTCGGTGATAAATAAAAATTAAATTAAATAATAAATTCGCGTCAAATCAATATTCACTTTTTAGATTTACATTTAAAACATATTTTCCATTGCATGTTACCAACCGAAAAGTATTATAAAGATTACTTTTAATAATATTAAAAAAAAAGAAAATTTTATCTTTAGAAAATTCGTAATATTTTCCGTAGAATAATTGTACATACGTTTGGAATAGAGAATGCAATAGAGTTTCTGGAGTACACAAATTATTTCAGCACAGAGAAATACATAGACATCACAGTTTAAAAAGTATTTATTATAATAAAAAAAAATACGAATTTATTCACTATTGTTGATGAATTTTATTAGATTAGGCGATTTGAGGAATTTTAATATAGCATAGTACCTTTTGATTCCTGGAGTAGGTAGAGACCTGTCGTCAACATTATGATGTCCATAAACTCCTGGAAAGATGAGGGGCCTTTTGGCACCAAGAAACAAATTGTTAGAACATCCACCGGGAACATGACTCAACTTCTTCCCTGAGTACTTTTTGTCTATTGACAAAAAGTTCTATATTAGAACAATGTAATTGGGTACTTGCCAACACTAGTCAAATTCAATACTTTTTTCGAACTGTCAAAAACAACAGTTTTCTATGAATTTTGTACGAGATTGTGTATTGTGACGTCACGTTCTTTTAGCGTCAACCGGCATACTTATCTTCTTTAAAATTTGCTGGAAAAATACAAAAACTAAGTTGGTCATAAAATCAATGAATGAAAGTGTGATTATTTTTAAACATTTAGCTGTATTGAACAGTCGCATTAATTTATTTTTGATTAACTCGTCGAGCACCGTCATTATAGACACAATTATAGAACAATAGGTTGCGGTCACCGGTGACCGCTTGGTGTTTGACAGTTTAAGGAAAGCACCCAATTATATTCCAATGATTTGGAGTCACAGTCCCTCTTTCCTCCCAAAGGCCGACAATGAACTTGTAACTCCACTAGTGTTGCAAGCGTCCATGGATGGCACTGATAGCTTATCATTAGGTGATACGTCTGCTCGTTTACCAAAATATCCCATAAGAAACACTATCGCCCGAATACTGAAACAATACTAAATTTTAAGTGGCGCTTGAGTATCGTTCTGTACACTACACTACATATTCTTCATAAAATATCAGAGATAACACGATATTTAAGTAAAACTTAAAATTAAGTTACCTTTTTATGGGATTAGCCAGTAAACGAGCAGACTAATCACCTGATGGTAAGCAATCAGCGTCGCCTATAGACACCTGGAATACCAGAGGCGTTGTAAGTGCGTTACCGGCCTTTTGGGATTAAGAATTTGAGGATTGTTCGGGGATTCAGGAATTGAGGAAGGGCCTAATTGGGCCTCCGGTAACCTCACTCACACGACGAAACACAACGCAAGCGTTGTTTCACGTCGGTCTTCTGTGAGGCCGTGATATCACTCCGGTCAAGCCGGCCCATTCGTGCCGAAGCATGGCTCTTTCAGTATTCGGTCGTTTATCAAGTCAGTTGGACAAAAGCCCCTCATCTATGCAGGTACTAAGAAATATTTAAAGAGAATTATAATAGTATTAATAAATTAAAATATCTTCCAAAAATATGTACGATTTTCTGTATTCGACTACACTTGAAGGCTGCTTTTGATTTATCATTTTATTATTGTGTATATTTAAACTATTGTTACCGATTCGTAATTTTCTTGGATTTTACCGTAAATTTGTATGTAACTAGATAGTGATAAGCGTGTATTGGTAGGCCGGCCGATTGACTTGCGTATGCGCATTATTATGTAATTTCTTCTAAAAGACGGGCGTTAGAAAAAAATACAGTCAAAATTATATTTTTTTTGACTCAGAAATTACAATAATTCTTTTATTAAAATATAAAAAAGATATTTACGTATAATATTAAATGAGAATAAATCATAGATTACTCATAACAGTACTATTATTTCGTCCGTCTAATACACAGCTGTGTAAATCTGGAATTATAAACCATACTATGTACATTAGACCTTAACTCAAGGGTGATAGAAACCCAGATACAGTAAAACATTACAATCAAGCAAGAAAGAAACAGAGCTATATTAAAATGGTTCTGTCTCTTTTTCGCACTGAACAAAATTGAGTCTACTGTTCTGAATATTATAATCTGCTTTTAATAGACAAAATCCAGGTTTATACAGTTAGTTATTTCCTAGTATCCGGCCGGCCAAGTTAAAAAATGTTGACTAATCTAAAAATGTAGCTAACTGTTGACTTTGTATCGGTTTATAGGCTTGTTGTTTCTACAATTTGATACGAGGGTAGATAGAGAAATTAAAACGACTTGTTATAGGCGAGGGCTATGGGATAACGGATCTTCTTCCATTGAATTAAAGATCAATTTTACATGTTAAGCACTTTTTTCTTACTAAAGAAAAAAATGCCATGTGATTGACTTAAAAAATTGTCCATATATGGTTAAAATTAATATTTTTAATGTCGTCAAAATTATATAATTGATGTATAGAAATTATTATCGGCATTGATATTAATTTTAATGCATTATTTAATTCTTAAAATAATCCAGAACTATTCTGTCCATTTCGATTCTGAATCTCTGAATTTCGTTGAATTTTGTGTTCGTTCGTTTAGTATTTTATAGTACAGTCGTACACACGACAATAAAACTATTTTATTTTCTTTAAAAATAATAAAAAACTGTTAATTTTTTTTTCTTAATTTGTTCGATTTTTAAACTTTTCGATTCGAACTTGTTCGATTTTTATTTTTTTTTGTGTACGGCTGTATGCTTAACGTGTTCTAAGCATCTTTCCTAGTTCTTAAATATAAAAAAAATAAATGTAATGCATGACAAATTGAAAGGAATTGATGTAAATCGTTACTTCGTTGGATTTTGATCCTAATGTGTATTGTATTAACGATCTTTTTGAATTAAATATAATAATTATCCCATAAAGTTTCGTCAAGAGACTCGAATGTAATGTTTGTGAGCGCATTTCAAGCGAAATGCGCCTTTATTTTGATAGGGTTATGGTATGGTTTTGTGGTGACGTGGTGTATTTCTGAAACTTTCTTATAGTAATATGTATGAACATTGCTTACAAATTTAAATACTAATGCCATACTTATTTCGAATCAATATAATTATCTATATTTACTTCCATATAATAAGCTGATTTGCCATGCTAATTTCAACCTTGTGACCTTACAGGACTCATGCACAACTACCATAGCGCTTCTATTTATAATATTTTCAGTCAATATACACATATAAAAGAAATACACCAATGTTTGTATGTGAAAAAAATATCGAATAGCTTTTGTAGATTCGCTTGGCGCCAAAGATTTTATAAATCCTTGTGTTCAATCTCAATGAACGTTTAAAGAAAAACAATAAATATATTGTTTTCTAATTACGATAATTTTCGAGTTTTAAGCCTCAATATAAATATATTCTAGCGGGCTGTATAGTTTTATTCATAATTTCTACAATTTATTTCTATGTGTATAATAATAGGTATTATCATCACGACTTTTCGAACGTTATTTTTCAAAATATTTGCTATTAAAAAAATCTTAAACATCACGTCATATTTCTGAATAAAACTATACGAAACATTTCTTAAGTTGTAATAGATTTAAGCGGTTTTCAGTTTTTGTATAAATAAACTTACTAACTTATTTCTATGTATGTATATTGAAGAGTTTTCTAATATATATTCCTTAGTTAGAGTTGTTAAAAACTTAGATTTAAGCAATAACGCGTTCGCGTCTACATGTTGTATCATAAAAAGTTGTTGAAAGTTGCTACAACTAAGTCACATAATAATAGTTTTATTTAATACATAAAGCGATGAAAATGTATTTATTTATTAAATATGAATTAACATTCATGAGTACTTTGGTGTTTTATTTTTTATTTTACCTTAGTTTTGCTGTAAAAGATGTAATATATAATTTTATTGAGCCTGGAACGTCCTGGGAATGAGGGTGCAGTCTAGAAGTTGTTGAGGGACACCTATGGTCTGCAGTGGACATCAGCCACAGCAGATATACTGACAATGATGATTATGGTGTAGTCAAATAATTTCCTAGATAATCCACAACACACTAGTGTTGTAGTTATATTTAGGCTACAGACGGGTTCTTCTTATTTATTACGCAGCACTCAATTTGATAATGAGTTACACGTAATACGACAATGTCACTCAATATAGGCCACATATTTGAAACAACATTAAACAGTACATAGTAAATTTTTCTTCTTCGTCACATTGAAAAGAACTGAAATAATCTTAATAAATAATATACGGCTGTTGGTTACCCATTTTTTTTAAATAAGTAATCATAGGTTCAGTGCCGAATGAAGTATCATAACGTCACACCTTTTAATTCCCGAAGGAGTAGGCGAATGTATGACCTATTCTTCATTAGTGGTGTTATGAATACCACGTATTATTTATGGAATAGGAGGCAAACGCGATAATACTTATACTGAGAACAATTCCAGAATGAATTGAATGTGGAATTTCAGAATCAGAATAAAAGGTAGACCACAGAATCTTGACGATGGCAATATGTGTGCGCAACGTAGGTACAGCGGGTTCGGTTTACAACACGGAATAATAGTGAAATCAATAAATTATTGATTCGGATCTGGGTGTAATGTATATATATTTGTAAATGCACCCACGATACACGATATCACGGAAATTGAAATGACTGAGAATTAAAAAAAAACAGAATTACGAATCAGTTTCAATGATTAAGCATAAACCCTTATAAATTTAAAAAAAATAGGTTTTATTAACAAATATTTCTCTTAATACCTCGTTGGCGGAGTGGTCGTAAGTGCGACTGCCGGGCAAGGGGTCTCGGGTTCGATTCCCGGGTCGGGGAAAGTATTACTGGGTTTTTAAATATTCTCAGTAGTAGCACGGAGTATGACATTGTGCCCGGTATATGGCAATAGGCTCACCCTACATTACATTACATGGGACTCATAATATACAACAGTGAAAAGTGGGTGTTACATTGTAAAGTGGTATAATGTCCTCTGCCTACCCCTTCGGGGATAAAAGGCGTGATGTTATATTATTTCTCTTAATATGACGATCAAAAATCAATGTCCCCTATTTTACAACTACGGTATGTGTTAGTTTGTGAAAGCCACATTAGATCTGACAGCGACACAGCTGCACTTGTAGGTGTTCGCCGCCCTAAGCTGTGCTTAGCTCCGGAACGAACCTACGACCCGCGGTATATGTATGTCGGTAACAGTAAACGTCATGACTTTTCTAGGCAGGTTGATGAAAATCTGTGGAGTGGGCATTCGAAATATAAAAAAAACGAAAAAAAATTTAAAAATAACTATGCCTTGCAAGCCCTCTGTAATGGGTAAAATGTCAGACTTTAATAGCGTTTAATTTTCTTCTATGTAAGAGGGTATAAAAATATAAAAGTTTTTTAAACGAACTTTCAGTAAAATTCAGAAAAACAATAATGTAGCCTAAACTTCTAAACTTTGAATTTACTGCAGAACTGCTGCTGGTGAAGCTGAACATCTATCATGAGTCCTATAATAAATAATTAATTAAATTCAAGTTATATATTGTTAGGGGAACGGAACACGCGTTGTCCGTAAACATATTTTACGTAGCAATGTAATATTTATGTAGATGGCGATGCAATAATAAATTACCCGTTGATAAAGTGTTTGTTTAGACAACATTCTTGTTTCTTTTCTCCTGCTTTAATCACCACATCATCATGTCTTTAACATTCAATCCTCTAATCCCCGAATCACCAACAATCCTAAAATTCCTAACTCCCAAAAAGCCGGTAACGCACTTGTAACACCCCTGGTGTTTCAGGTGTCCATGGGCGACGTCGATTGCTTACCATCAGGTCATCTTTCTGTACATATGTTGGTTTATTCCATAAAAAATGTTAGTGTGTGTGAAAAGACATAGTGACTTAATTTCGACAACTTATTTAAATTTTATTTCACATGTTTAGACATGTTAGTTTTTAGTTAGCTAATTATTTGAAAGAAAAAACAATAAAAAGAAAACTCATCTCTAAGGTCTATTGGTCCACAAAAACTCAAGATCGACACCACCAACATCCCATTTACCATTAACAGAAACTAGAAACCAATCTCTTAAAAAAATAAATTCACAATAACACCTCCATACGTTTCTCTATTCTCAACAGCGAAGCATGCCCCCGCCGCTCAGTCCAGTACAAGCAACCACGTGACAATAACCAACTGCCTTCAATAGTCACTCACAGTTGAAATAAATTTAATTAAAATTCATATTCCAATGTG
Organism: Spodoptera picta; assembly: GCA_038387885.1. NCBI lineage: Eukaryota > Metazoa > Arthropoda > Insecta > Lepidoptera > Noctuidae > Spodoptera > Spodoptera picta. The sequence continues at coordinate 704,824 of JAZHFQ010000269.1, forward strand.
CCTATAAAGAAAGGATTTTGAAATAGAGGTAAGGTAAAAATTGTATTTTTTAATTTTTTTTTGTATAGAGTAGATAAACTTGTACTAAGCAGGTTTCCAATGTGCCATATGCACACAATGTTATTTTCTGGAATATCTGTACTATTTTGTACAAATTAAAAACTTCCAATGAGCTCTAATAGTACCTAGTAATATTATTATTAACTAAAATAAGATTTCTGTATATTTTTTTAGACTAGCCATATTAATTGGTCTTTTTGGTATACCAATTTTTTTTATATACCTCTATATCTAACATAATTGATAAGGAACCATCCTAATCAAAACTACAAAATTGAATGACAAAATGTTATTTTTAGTAGAAGCCTGCAATATAAAATACATTTTCACTTTTGTTGACCACATAGTAGAAGATCTTGGTAATGGAATCATGGATCTGGATAATGGAATCTTCATGAGTTAGATGTTGGTATTTTTAGCATGTTTGGTTCTTATAATGGCCAAATAATTTTGATAATTTTACAACATTCATCAAGAAGTTACGTATGTTTTGAACGGGCACAATTAAAGTATTTAGGGTATTTCAATATGGTTCACATAATGCACTAGTATAAATGTATTTTATTATTTTTTATTGCTATTATTTTTTTATGCTTAATTGATAACATAAACTTTCATTTTCATATTAATTTGTCTTTTCCACTTCATTGACACTATTTTCACTCACTAAAAATATCAGGTTCCGTTACCCCAATTTCCAATTTCAATAAAAACTCCACATAAAAATCGCGACGAAATATCAACCGCTATTCGAAACTCATTTCCGAACGCGCTTCCGAGCTCCCGCCAATTTTGCTGTCAAAACTTTTCGGTGCCAAAATGGCGCTCAACGCGACGCGATCTAAACGTTCTGGTTGCAACAAGTCAATGGGAATACAACACAAATTATACTCATTTAGTGGTAATTTAATAAACTTAACTAAATTATAGGCATTTAATTCAATTTAAGTGACTGGCCGACGGTGAGGGGAGGGTCAACCACCCTAGGAGTATTGTGTTACTCCTACCGCTAACTTATTAATACGATAATATGATTTTCTTTGAATGCCTGCAGTAAATCCCTTTACTGACGTACTCTGATTACTATGCAGTCTTTGGAACTTAACAACGCAATATAATTACGTCGTAGTTAAGACGTAAAAATTGTCTTGTTGGTCAATTCTATTGTGTTTGTGATAAAGAATCGGTTTCAAGGGTGGGCATAAAATTCTGGAATTGTTGAAATCTGAACATGAAATTGAACCGCAATTAGTTGAAATAATGAAATAGATTCATACATTCGATCGCCTGATAAAAACGAATCCAAAATATATTTGTATAGAGGTACAAGTACTAATTTGCAGGCTTCTACTGTTTGCTTGACCTGTTTCTCATTACACGCAAAATAAATAAACTTGTATCAGTTTTGTGTGCTAGCGTCATGGACTCGATTGTGGACAAAATAGACATAAAACTTTCGTTGGTCGCGAATGTAATTGTGGACAAAATAGACATAAAACTTTCGTTGGTCGCGAATGTAATTGTGGACAAAATAGACGTAAAACTTTCGTTGGTCGCGAATGTAATTGTGGACAAAATAGACATAAAACTTTCGTTGGTCGCGAATGTAATTGTGGACAAAATAGACATAAAACTTTCGTTGGTCGCGAATGTAATTGTGGACAAAATAGACATAAAACTTTCGTTGGTCGCGAATGTAATTGTGGACAAAATAGACATAAAATATTCGTTGGTCGCGAATGTAATTGCCGAGTAGGCCTCGGGATAGATTTCCGGGTTAGGCTCAGTATTATCTGTTAATAGTACAAAAATACTAGGTAACTATAATTAAATCATTTAATTGTTCCTTTAGGTTTTTTAACTTATATTTTAGATGGAGGAATCATTAGACGGCCGCGAGGGTGGTGCAGGCGCAAGTGGTTTCGACTCGGCGGCCATTTTGAATGATGACGTGTCACCCACTACAAGCTTCTGTTATAACATCCCTAATCTTTTCAATAGGTGAGTTATTTCTTTAAAACGAGCTGTATACGAGTACAGTGTTAAGGTCGAGCATACATATAATATATATAATATTTTTTATGGGGTAAGCCGGTAAACGAGTAGACGAATCATCTGATGGTAATCTGCCAAATAGGTATCGGCTCCGCCCATGGACACCTGGAACACTAAAAGGCGTTACAAGTGCTTTACCAGCCTTTTGGGGATTAGGTCTTGAGGATTATTGGGGGTTGGGGGAGGTTTAGGAAGAGGGGGGGGGGCTTCCGATAACCTCACTCACACGACGAAACACAACGCAAGTGTTGCTTCACGTCGGTTTTCTGTGAGGCCGTGGTATCACTCCGGTCGAACCGGCCCATTCGTGCTGAAGCATGGCTCCCCAACACTTGAATATTTATTCATCGTAGCTTAGTTGCACATGTCATGTGAGAGATTGATTAAAAATTTCTTTTTTAAGTCTCTTATTTCATGAACTTCATGTAAACGGCAGCGTTTCAAAGAGTCCCTCTCACATTTTGCCCCTAATATTATTGACTAGACAAAAATAATATATCTCTACCCTTTAGACAATAACACACACGATTAAATTATAATGCTCTCTTGTAATAACTTTGAGTATTTATAAAATTCTCCTTGTAACTCATTACATTACCTAGATATAATTATCTAATGTAATAGCTTCATCACAGAACCTAAATGGAAGTTTAAAATTTGATTTTCATGCAAGTCATTATTCTTTATTTTTATTTTGATTGATGTCTGCCCTTACTCGTTTGATAGTATGTACTATTTCTCCTTGAAGTTCATACTGTCATGCAGGTATCTTCTTTATGTGTTCTGTGGTAGAGGTATAGTTGCTAGCTTATATTTTGAACGTTTTATTTGATACGCCCTTACATTGTACTTGTAAGAAATCAATGTTTTATAGAGTCGTCTGTGATTTTTTACGCATTTCTTAGTAGGTGCTATTGGCGTTAGCGTATAATCAAAGGCGTTTGGCATATGAAACTACATTCAGTTTTTACAATTACATAACAATTGGGATGATGACAGGTTATGAAAATATAAAATCTAATTAGTCCGTTAGTTAGGTAATGAAAAAATATTATATACGTATTTTTTATTTTGTCGTATAATAAAAAAATACTTAGATAAAACGTTATTTCTACGTATAAAATGTACGTAGAAGTGACGTTCCAATCAATATATCGTGGAAAGTATTCGTTTCTGTAAGAAAATAAAATATACGTGTCGAATGATTTAAAATAATCTACCAGACGGACATTAAAATAAAAATTAGGCATCTACCCTATTACATCCATATCTCTTGTCGAGTGGTCGTAAGCACGACTACTGGAGTAAAATTTGGGTTCGGATCTTTGGTTGGACACTGAAAATGTGCCCGGTATATAGAAATAAGCTCCACCCCTTTCTAAATAGGACTCATAACTTCTTAGAAATATTACATTTTGTCATCTTAAATTGTTTTTTCGTTTCCAGCCTTGGTCCTGGATCTGTGCTATGCGAACGTCCGGACAATGAACCCAGTGAAACTTACACACCGAACGTAGAACCAGCAGACGAAAGCACTGAACACCAGCAGTTTGAAGATGATGAGGAGTATTCTCCGAAATCAAGTGAGCAGTTTTTGAATTTGTATTTCGAGTTAAAATATAATAGTGTTTTTGAAATCCGGGGTGTACGGAACGCTATCGAAAAACGCATACAGGTGATGGCCAAAAACAAGTTATATTTTTATACCTCTAAAAGTAAGGAATTAAATGTTTATTTAATCTTATATACCTACCATTATACCTATTACACCTACTGTTGCACATCTCTGCATCACCCCATTGACTGACTGTTGACTGTTAGAGAATGCCACCCGGCATTAAGTCCGCCATTATATGTTTATTATAGAGGTATATCTTATACTCGTATATAAAGCGGAAGAGTTTGTTTTTTTGTTTAAACGCGCTAATCTCCGCTACTACAAGTCTGATTTGAATAATTCTTTTTGTGTTGGATAGCGCATTTATCGAGGATGGCTATAGGCTATGAAACATCACGCTCCGACCAATAGGAGCTGAGCAGAGCATGTGAAACCGCGCGGAAGTAGCTAGTGTAATAATAGTTGTAATAAACTGCTCAAGGTAGTTGCATGAATGAAACGAAAACAAAAACAATAAAAATTGTAAAAAGAATTTCTTTACATCAGCGTTTGGGAGCGTTCGCTATAGTAAATTTTTTATTGAAGTTCGTTGATAAACAGCAAAGTTTAAAACCTAATATTTTCGTTGCAGATGCCAAAGGAGATATTCCTAAACGAAAACAGAGACGATACAGGTATGATACCTAGTTTAGTAATAAGGAAACGGAGTAAATGATTATGTTTTCGGCTTACTCACGTAATTATTTGACGAGGAACTCGTCAGTAGCCGCGTCGCGGGTCGCGAAATGCTGCTCATGAATATGAGCCTCTAGTATGGCTTGAAACTAGTCGAGTTCCTCGTCAAATTATTACGTGAGTAAGCCGAAAACATAATAATTTATTTTGTATGTCTCACGAAAGTTACAATACAAAAAAACGGAGTCCCTAGCAAATTTTTCTTTTATATTTCATGATAATGGACTGCCTCATTGGCCGAGTGGTCGCAAGTGCGACTGCCGGGCAAGGGATCTCGGGTTTGATTCCCGGGTCGGGCAAAGTATATCTGGTTTTTTTAAAAACTTCAATAGTAGCGCGGAGTCTGGAAATGTGCCCGGTATATGGCAATAGGCTCACTCCCTACTACATGGGACTCATAACATAAATAGTGAAAAGTGGGCATTACATTGTAACTGTACAAAACTGGGCATTAAGTGCCGTAATGTACATCTCTGCCTACCCCTTACTTTGCTCGACCGGGAAATCGAACCCGACACCCCTTGCCCCGCAGTCGCACTTGCGACCACTCGGCCAACTAGGCAGTATTTCAAAAATAAAAACCAACCTTAAAAGAGTACCTACTTCCACCTTGTAAGGTGAAATAGCAAGACAAATGAACTCCTGTGCCAAGGTTTACATTCTTAATGAGAGAGACAGCAGTTCTGCAGGTTCAGCTCACTACAATATTAATTTAACATTTGGTCCACTGTTGGACTACCGCGGACATCATTTGTTACTATCATTGTTATTGCCATGTTGTGTTAGGAAATGCGTTTATTTTGTGTTTCATAGTGTTGTTGAACTAATATTCTGTGGTACTCTCAAGTTTGGGAGTTCAGTTTCGAATCGCAACTCGGTCATGATACTTACAATTTATGCAAATATACAGATAAGCCCACAACTTCAGATATAGTTCTCGAAGCTGTTTTTATTTAGTAAGCACAGAGTTTGGAACTGAATTCGGTATATTTTATGTAGTATGTGCCTATTTCATAAACCGGATATAGATCTTATGCCAGATTTGAGAAATGAAAACCAAAAAAAAGCTCAACACTTTCATCAACCGCTCATACGGAGAAGGTTTGATCATTAATCACCACGCTTGCTCAATGCGGGTTGGTGATTACAAACATATAATTAGAAATTATAAGCCCAGGTTTCCTCACGATGTTTTTCTTCACCGTTTGTCAGTAGTGTCTAGATAATCTTAGAAAGTACACATAACTCGGAAAAAGTCACATTGGTACTTGCCGTTGGTAGGTTCGAACCCGCACCCTCATGCATGAGAAGCTGGCATCTTAAACCTCCGGGCCACCACGACCCCCTATATTAACACTTTGCCTGACCCGAAAATTGCTACCACTCAACAAACTAAATAAAATCTTGCTTCCCACCAGACATTAGACAGAACATCTTAATTGCACACGCCTTGCACTTTGCAGAGCTTGTAACTGCTCCAACTATCATTTGCATAATCCCTTCTTGTTGCAGAACCACGTTTTCGAACGTGCAGCTCGAGCAGCTTGAGGCAGCTTTCCATAAGACGCACTACCCTGACGTCTTCTTTAGGGAGGAGCTGGCTATGAGGATCGACCTTACTGAAGCTAGAGTTCAGGTAATGTGAGATGGAAAAATATTTATTTACTTAAGGAATTGCGTAACGATTATTACAATGAATTTATAATAGGTGTGTTTTGACTTTTCTTTACTGAAATATGTGATTGTCCAATATAGGAACCATTCCTACAACATATTCTGTTTGTCAACGGCCGGTGTCCACTGATGGACTATGAATTTTAAATATTTTTGGTGTAATCTTCATGTATGACCGGTCAATTGGAAATCGTAGATTGTAAAGTACATATGCTGCAGTCTCTACCTCTATATCTCACAGCACCCACGGGAAGAAGAAGAAAAATAGTACTGATAAACGTATTCAACTAGTCAGCCATCACTACATGGCTTAAAAATATATTTGTAACTGGTTAAAGACAAAAGAAACAGATCGATCCGCGCATCTCAATAAATATAGCCTGCGGAGTAATGATCGGATACATTTTTGCAAAGTTTGTAGGACGCAGCCGCTAACTGCAGCCGTCCGGACAATGTCGGCGAAAATAGAAGATTAGGGTTGTATCAGATCAGGTCAAACTTATACCTGTTCTTCCTGTCGCTGTTCCGTAAAAATCACAGTTCGCAGTAACTGTTACTACCTCTAAATAACTGGTATCAAGAACAGATAACATTTTCTTATAACTAGGACAACGACATAATCATCTGTTATTTGAGCTGTAACTGTGGTTTTAATTTTGATTGTTAAGTAGATATCTATAGTAAAGTTCTCTAAGATCGAGAAAGAAGGATCGTTCGACCCGGCGTGGTTATCGTGTCTTGCGGACTCCTGTTCAAAAGTTATTCGTTGAGATTTTCTATCCATGTTTATTCGCGCGGAAACTTCACTTGCACAATGTAGGATTCTATATCTCTCATTCGTCATTTGTTGTTGAAACTGCAATGTGCTTTGCCACAAATGTAATACCTGTTACCTACTTAAACTCACATAAATAACTGTTATCTAGTATATGTGCAACACCTGTTATTTATACCTGTTGTGATAGTAACTACCTCTCGCCTAGAAAATAGCTGACGAAGTTTCATGATATTTATACGAAACTGTGACAATGTGTCCAAAGTCTGGATTATTTTAGTTTCCATCACTGTTCAATGATAATTGACGTAGCCTAAATGGAATAATTCGTGATTAAACTTATTTTGAGGTTATTCCAATTGTGATTTGTTAAAGAAAGATTTGTATAAATAACTATTACTTATTAACTAAAATCGCGAGTTACTCACGTGAATATACTGAGAAAAGCTCTACTAGTTTTGAGCCACAGACAGTAGGCTGCGCGACATCGCCGCGACCGCGCACGCTGCTTATGAGGAAGGACCCTTCTGTGGTTCGAAACTAGAAGAGCTTTTCTCAATATATTCACGATAGTTATTATAAAAACAAACTATTTATTACTTTTGTGTTTTTCTTAGGTTTGGTTCCAAAATCGACGAGCGAAGTGGCGGAAACAGCAAAAGGCTGGCTGTGAAGGATACTCTGCTGCCCCGAGAGGGCCAAGATCTCCTGACGAAAGATCACCATCAGCTTTAGCTTTGGAGATGAGGGATTTCATCACCATACCTGGTAAGTTCAAATTAGCTGTGATGAAGTTTTATCTTATGTATGACGTATTTAAGAATCGTAGCAATTGGCGTTCCATAGTATCTGCCTACCCCTATGGGAGGCAGGCTGGACGTTATGTTTATGTGTATCTATATATGAAGTTTTATCTTGACTTCTGGTCTGGTGTACTGACACCAGATTACCGGATCGAAAACGCGAATCTTGAGATTACTGTCTAAGGCTTAAGTCACAAAATGTTTGTTATTAGACTTTTGTACTAGTAGTAGAGGAGCCCATGGTGGGATTTCGGTAGTTACTCGAGCGCGTCAGATTAACATATCGGGAAAACCTAGTGTCATGTTGAATATACCCACCATGTATCCGATCTGATTAGAAGGGGGGACTAAAAATAAAAAAAAGTCTGCCCATTCCAACTTGATTTGCAAGAGTGGGGGGATTTTCAAGGGTTCTCGATTGTACTCTACAGAACATTCAACCCCACCATGAAAACTGGCAGATTAAGAGTTTTTTATTATGTATTTAAATACACATGGAGCATATACACTATCAATACCTGACCACATAAAATCACATCGACCACAAACAAAAGTTACGCTTAACAATTTCAAAGATCTGTGGATTCCCCTTTCCCTCACAGGTGGAAGAAATTGTCACTGAACCATTTCTTCTTTTTTATCAGCATATGTTCAAAATCCAGTAGGTTCCAACGACGCTCAAGTAAATCCAAATTTAGCATCGTGGGTTCCCCTACTATAGGTACTTGAAAACTAACAAAAATGATAAAAAACCAAATTTAGTTTCATATTTTTCTTTTGCAAAAAATCTTTTCTTTTTATTATGTATATCAGTGTAGTTAGATACAATGTAAAATGTACCACTACATTGTAACATAAAGCCATATAACAATAGTTGTCGGTTTTAAAAGGAAAAGTTTGAAACATTGAATAACTATTCAGTTCAGCACTTACCACTGACAGCGACATTATTAACTACGTGTCTGTATTTCATATAGTTTTAACATACAGTAAATGTTTCATATTACCTTGTTTAACTTTTTTTGTTCATCATCATCAACAGCCTATAAATGCCCACTGCTGAGCAAAGCCTCTTCTCACACGGAGAAGGTTTGAGCATTAATCACCACGCTTGCTCGATGCGGGTTGGCGATAACAGACTTATAATTAGAAATTATAAGCCCAGGTTTCCTTATGATTTCTTCCTTTACCGTTGTCAGTGTTGTCTAGATAATCTTAGAAAGTATAAGTAACTTGGAAAAAGTCACATTGGTACTTGCCGTTGGTAGGTTTCAAACCGCACTCTCATGCATGAGAAGCGGGGCCTCTTAAACCTTCGGGCCACCACGACACATTTTTTTGTTCACTCATTATATGTATATTTCTTTTACAGTATCATCAACCCATATGATAAACTTAAATGACACTCAGACACAAGTATACGCGACCAAATCAAAGCCATCACCACCAGCCATTCACATATCAGCGCTACCAACGAGACAGAACCCTCAAGTCGACCTCCCATCATTTTCCATACCCCTACAATACAACCTAGGAAGCTTCAAGAAAATCGGCGAAGACGTACACCTAGATCTAGAAACATCAGATCAAAACAACTGGGACACTAGAATGATACCTAATTTCAACCTGATGAATTTAAAACCTTTAATAGAAACGAGAGATAATGTTGACATGGAATTAAAATATGAGGTTAAAAATGAAAATCGAGTGAATTTCAATGAAATACAAACTGTCCAAGCTATTGAGAGTGACGACTTACTTGGTAAAGAGACAGTGAATGAAGGGCAAACAATATCACCAGATTTTGAAATACAAAGGTTTCAAAATTATCAAAATGAAAACGAGAAAAGATTTAGGGAGCAGAGCTTCGAAGACTCCATCATGGAAGATGGTAGGAATGATTTCGTTTGCGATGGAGATTTTCTATGCAAGAATAATTTTGGGAAAGTCGTTGAGAAACGCAATGAATTCGAGGAGTGCCATCTTTTAGATAGTGATAATACTGTTGGTATAAGTAATTTTGAAAATGCCCTGTAGGTTCTTAGATAAGTAGACATCAGACAACCACAAATGGAGCCCAACAGGGCCAATGCTAAATACTAACGGTTTGCTGGGGCTTCGGCTCGAAGAACATAAGTAGGAACGGGGTGGTTTTTAGTCAGTAAGAGTCTGACAGTCCCTCTCGCCTAACCTAAGGCGGGAGAAGTCGTTGGATGATTTTCCGCCCTCAGGTTCTTGGATAAGTAACTTTATTGTGATCTCATTAAGGTATGTTATTTATTGTAGATAATAACTAATGTAATATAATCCTTAATTGTAATGTATTTTTAAAGATAATATGTGTTTAGCGGATTATGTTGTATATTGTTCTTTTAATCAATAAATAAGGAAAAGAATGCATATTGTTTATCATCGTTTTGAAGACTAAAGTATATATTTAAGAGTAAATAATTTTATGTACAGTCAGAAAGGTTGAATTGTCTTAGTCTTAGTTTTAGTCTTTATCTTTACACAAATATTATTAAGTTGTGATATTGTTACAATAATGTAAGTACAATTATTATTCTAGTCAACAATAAATACCATTTAAAAGAGACCTTCTTGTTTGACATTGGACCTGTTCCGCCCGAATACTGTCAAATCCAAATATCGTGCCATCTCTGTCATGTTACACAGAATTTGTAGTGATAAAACTCTTATGCGCGACTTAATTAAAATTGAATAGCATAGGAGTATTTGAATAGCGTAGGAGTATTTGAATAGCGTAGGAGTATTTGGCCAAAGAGCTACTAAAGACTTAAAGAATTAAAAACTGGGTAGGTACACAAAACACCGCTAATTAGTTCGCAGCACACATAGACACTACTATCATTTACACAATATACATTTGTGGGTAATTTCATATTAATAGATATGTATAGAAACATTCGTCTATCACACACATCTTGGTATTTAAATATCATTTTTGTGTCGGTATACGTAATAATTTTAAATAAAAACGAGGGTAAAGATAAAAATACTCATAACAAACTTTGAATAAATCGAAATCAAATAATGAACGATCGAGCTATACAATACCCATATAAATATAGTGTTTTCTCAACGTATTTTTATGTTACTGAATGATATACAATATTTCGACAAACTCATCTACAGCGCGCTTGGCGCAATGGTTATCGCCTCCAGTTGTCAAGTAAAGTGCCACCGGATCGATTCCGGCATTCACATGTTGTTTTAGTGTTAATTTATCAAATATTTGAAACAATTAAATCTTTTCTTTTTTTTCTTATCCTATTTTTCTAAATCTTATGTTAATTTTAATAGTAAATACTTTAGATTTATTTATACCTATAATATCTTTTATTTATATTTAGTTCTAGTTATTTATTATTTAGAATAATCTCATTTGCTTCATGCATTTCAACCAACTTAAATAAGATAAAAAACAGTAAAAAACTAATAACTATGCTTTCTTAATAGTTCGATACCTGAGTATATTTGTAATGTTTGTTGCGACCATGGAATTTTATTTTACCCGCTTAAGAAGAAACTACCGACTATATAAAACAAGTTTATCAAATCACCCGACTTACAAAATAATTGCGTTCTTAGTTGTCAATGTATGAGGATTTCATAGTTTATTGCTACGCTACTCATAATCGAGTGCAAAGTTATTTTTATTATTACAAGATGTTCCAACACCTATCAACATTTAAAAAGGCTGAGATCATTGTTTTGCATGAGCAAAACATACCAATAACTAAAATTGCAAGGCGTTTAATGATATCGGTGAGTAAATAAGATACTAAGTTGATATTCTAAATAATATTTATTCCTTTTTGTAACTCGATACACCTATCAATTTTTGCACTAGAATAAAATAATTATTGCAACTTATTATGAAGTTTAATATTATAAAGATATATTAATAATTTATTATTAATTGTATTGTAACTTGACTTGTTTTTGATAGGAGTGTTTCTTTAAAACACATCTGGATAGGGATTTTTATTCCTTACCCCACCACTTGATTATAAATTATTCTAACATTGTGTTTATAATTTAAAGTTACTTATAGATATTAATTATATTTATTATTATTTTTAAGTAACTTTAATTCCTGTAAAGTATTTCCTGGTATTTTAAATACTTATTTGTTTGGTATCAACACAGGAGATTTGTGCAGTTATGGGTGCACAGATATGCGGAGACCGGTGACGTTGAACATCGTCGACGTGGGCCTAAACCAAAGGCAAATTCATCGGCTCGGCACTACGACATCGTAGTCAGGTACAAAGCTGATCCGTTCCTGCCAACACACACTACAGTGACAGCACTGAATGTTTCAATACAAACTGTACGGAAGCCGGCGAAGAAAATATTGTTATCTGTGGTGCACTAGCAAAAGCGATTAGAATTTGCTAGGGACTTTATTAATTTTGATTGGGCGAACAGTGTGGTTATATTTAGTGACGACTTTCAAGTCGGATAAGGATGGGCGTAAAATATTGTGGAGAAAAGATGGAGAAAGGTATACGAATTGCAACCTTCTGCCTTGTAGGACCAGTGGCCGTATTACTGTCGGGTATTGGGGTTGGATGTCTTTTATTGGTCCCGGTGAGCTCGTGGAAATATCTGGTCTCAGTAACAGTCATGATTACTTGAATATTTTACAAAACGTAATGTAGCCTTTATTCAAGTTAACTTATAATAGAGGTAATGTTTATATTTTTTAAGAATATTAAAATGCTGTCTAGAGCATTTTTTTTTTTTTTTTAAGGGGGGAAAATCATCGAATGACTGCTCCCGCCTGGGTGAGGCGGGAGGGAGTGTCAGACTCTTACTGACTAAAAACCACCCCGTTCCTTCTCCTGCACGTCGAGCCGGAGCCCCGGTTACCCGTTAGGTTCTCCGCGACATGCTGTCTAGAGCATACGGTGAAGTGATGTTATTGTTTTGTGGTTAGAAATTGTCATAATTTCTTTCTATTCATTCAACATGTTGATTCACTTCACTTTAATTTTTCATTAACAAATTTATTTAACTGATTTCGAGCTTGATTTACATATTATATTTACGCCCATCTTTAACTAATTTAAAGTTTCCCTGATTCTAAAGGTCATGAATGTTAAAATCGTTCCACTGAATATTGAACCTTATAACAACGGTCGTAAAATAGATAATTAATGGAAGATTCCAATGACAAAAAGTCGCCCATTTCAAGAAATAACATGTTGAAATTTCAGTGTAATTTTTTTACATGTTTTACTTGTTTATTACTTAATGTTTTATTAAATTATAAAACAAAAATGTTGTATTTGTTTATTACTTAATAAAAAATGTTGCTGCCATCGCATTACCGCATGATACTTTCCGATTCGACTACTTATGAGGTTTATTGTCATATCTATTAATTATGATTTAAAGAACTTTAAACTTAACATGTGGTATATAATTAATTATTAGATATAAATATTGAATATAAAACCACATATTTGTATAATAAATAAATTAATTGTATTAAAAATTGGTATTGTTTTATTTACCGACTCATTTGTTTCTTTTATAGCTAATATTACAAAAACCAAAAAAAAAATAAGGAAAACCACAAGGTAAAATAAAAAAAAACTTTTAGCTGGAATAGAACCCACATCATCATTGATCTTTGAAAGACGATAAAAGCGTGCTCATTAACCAATCGACCACGAGCACTACGATAATGACAATGAAAATGTCGGGTCATATCAATGATTGTAAATAGTTTTAACCTTACCCATGCATTAAATTATAAAAATACGTATACCGACACAAGAATGAAAATACCAATGTGAATGTGGTGGACGAATATTTTTATACACAGTAATATGAAATTACCCACACATGCACACTGTGTAAATGACAGTAGTGTCGATGTGTAGCGCTGCAAACTAATTAGCGGTGTTTTGTGTACATCTAAATTGATAAAAATCACATAATTTTTTTTGGAGTATATGTAAAATAGTTACGTTAGTTTATTGTTGTGTCATATACATGTAAGTTTATATAGGGATTTATTTTATCTATAGTATTTTTTTTATGTAGTTCTCTTGGTTATATGGCTCTTAAATACGCTTGCTTCGTCTTCAAAGGTCTGGCTGGAGGAGAATGCCCATGGCACTAAGCCCACTTTATACAATTAGAGTGTGCATATAACATTTTAAAATAAAAAAAATAATGAAGTAATTTTGGAAATAATTTCATTTAACTTTATTATACCTCTATTGTGATAGAGTCAAAAAAATCAATTGACAGTATCAGAGAATTTAAAATGCAGGCAAAATGTAATGGACAGATGGATGATAGATAGGTATTAAGACATAATATTGTCTGAAATAACACACAGAGTACTTCTTACCAGACCAAAAGGAGGGTCATGATTTTTACCGATATGTATGAATGTATGTATTGTATGTATGTTTATACCGTGGCAAACACGGGCGGTAATACAATATTTACATATGAAAGAACAAAATGATTAAAAAAACTGCTAAATAAAGTTTTACAACGTTTAGAAAATAAAACTTCAGTCGAGTTGTAGTGTTCTATAGAGGGCAGGTGTTAGTTATAAAGTTATTCAAGTAAAACTATTTAATACTTTTACTTCTAAACGTGAAGTTAGAATGTGGTTTCTTGTATGGGATCGATGTTAACCACATACATGAACAAGTTTGTAGAACTATGCCATTGAAATAATTAAAAACTTAGCGTTTCTTTTCAGAGTCTTCCACTCATATAATTCCATTCTAAGACTAGGCGTACTCTGCCACAATCACACGACATATGCCGATTAACACACGGCACTGCGTACCGCCGCGGCGGGCGGTGACGGTAAAGCGGCTTTCGTAGCGGTGCCCCGTCCGGTAAGTCGGTTCACGCGGTTGTCCGCGGATATGGATTTAACACGGTTTTGACTAGTATGTTCACATTGAATTCTTAATATTCTTAAATTGCAACACGTGTTGCACCCACGATGATGGTGGCGGTGAGAGCGGCGGTGTATGTGTGATAGGCATCGAAGAATTCATTAGAGGTCAATGCGTCATGAGATCCGCTTCACTGCCTACCGCGGCGGTGTGCGGTGACGTGTCATAATCGACTTATGCCGTGTGATTACGGCAGAGCACTTCTAATCTTCCCGCAGATGTCGTAAGAGCCAACGAAAACTTAGATTGTCATTCGACTAAGACCGGTTAACAAAGCTCTCTGATAAACCTGAACCTTTAAAATTATTATTCCCAACCCGCTACCCAAGTACAGAGATTACGGTAGACCTTCCAATGTAGAGGAGGCCCATGTTTCAATAGAGGACTGTCACGGGCTGTTGGTTTGAAATTATTATTTCACCAATTTAAGGTGGCCCAACGAGCTATGGAGCTGGGCTGTCAAAGTCTCTCTGAAGGATAGAATCCGTAATGAGGTGATCTGACAGACAACGAAAGTTACCAACGTAGCCGAAAGGATTAGCAAGCTGAAAAATGGCAGTGGGCCGGTCACATTTGATGAAGAACCGATGACCTTTGGGGTAGACGTGTTCCGAAGTGGAGT
Organism: Spodoptera picta; assembly: GCA_038387885.1. Lineage (NCBI taxonomy): Eukaryota > Metazoa > Arthropoda > Insecta > Lepidoptera > Noctuidae > Spodoptera > Spodoptera picta. The sequence goes on from JAZHFQ010000269.1 coordinate 720,128, forward strand.
CCGCGTCTAAGCAAACGTAGTGTAAGGCGGGCTCCAGCTAGATGGAGTGACGATATCCGCAAAATAGCTGGTAGTGGTTGGATGCGTAGAGTTGAAGATTGAGCTCAGTGGCATGCCATTGGAGAGGCCTATGTCCAGCAGTGGACGAGAACAGGCTGTTGTTGATGATAATTAGATAAAAGATCTAAATGAATACCAGATCTTCATATTTTATTCAGCTTGTAGACCAAATTAACTAGCCAGAGCAATACAAAATCAACTACAAATTGTCCAGATCACATTTCTGTCGTATTGATTTTGATTTGATTGATTTGGCAGCCTGCCAACTGTCTCAGGTTTGACTCTCGATGGTCCGTTGAATGTGATCCTTATGAATTGGTCTTGGATTTAAGAAAACTTTATAAGCAGTATTATATATATTTTTTTAAGGGGGGAAAACCATCGAATGACTGCTCCCGCCTGGGTGAGGCGGTAGGAAGTGTCAGACTCTTACTGACTAAAAACCACCCCGTTTCTTCTCCTCCACGTCGAGCCGGAGCCCCGGTTACCCGTTAGGTTCTCCGCGACAAGCAGTATTATACTTGGCTATTTAAGGTAAGGACTCACTTCCGCACCTGCCACTGTGGCGGAATGGAATTTTCAAAACTCACGTGACCGCAGTTTTTTGCAGTCCCGCAGCCGTTGCGGTTGCGATCATCGCCCGCAAACTTGGCAACTTGGCGTTTAATTATCGCAAGACGGACAGGCGGTTTAACAACCAGTTGAGTTCCAGACTGGCTGTCCCATTGCGATCACTCCACAACCGATCGCAGAGCGCGCGGGTAAAATCCGCCGTGGCTGAAATGGACCAGTCATATTTGTCGAAGAACCGATGACCGCGGGGTAGACATGTTCTGGAGAGGAGACCACGTTTAGGCAAACGTAGTGTAGGGCGCCTTCCAGCTAGGTGGAGTGACGGTATCCGCAAAGTGGCTGGCTGTGATTGGATGCGTAGAGCTGAAGATTGAGTTCAATGGCGTGCCATTGCTGTTGATGATGTTTTAAACGAATCTACACGACGGACATTGAAATATAATAAAAATTAGTCATCTACCCTATTGTTAGGTATGTGTGCTGAACCTGTTCAAATAATAGTCATAGTTATACGTATATTTCACCTCCATATGAATAGACGGATTCTTTAGAAACCTGCTAATTACGTTCAATTAGTGGCCACAGGAGTGAATTAACAATTTAAACGTGAACTTTATCTAAATCTCGAGTGCGCGCCGGCCATTATGCTTGATGTAAACACCATTAGTGGCGAGGTGTAAGGTTTGTTACACACAAACGACAAGAAAAATAAGTTTGTGATGGAAAAATTTACCTTGATTATTTTTAAATGAAAAATACTGTAGACATACATATTACGCCTTTAATCCCCGGAGGAGTAGGCAGAGGTGCACATTACGGCAATGTAACACCCATTTTTCACTATTTATGTTATGAGTCCCATGTAATAGGGGGTAAGTCTATTGCTATATACCGGACACAGTTCCAGACTCCCTGCTACTACTGACAGTTTTTAAAAATCTCTGTTATACTTTGCCCGACCCAAGAATTGAACCCGAGATCCCTCGCACGGCAGTCGCACTTGGGACCAATCGGCCAACGAGGCAGTGAGGCAGAGGCGGAAAAAATACTGTTGCTTGTATAATTATTATAGATTAATAGACTAGCTACCCTTATTAAAACTCTAACAAGATGCAAAGCTGAGAGTTAAACAGAAACGAAGACGGTTCACCTGATGATAAGCAATGACGTCGCATATGAACACCCGAAACACCAGAAGCGTTACAAATGCGCGGCCTTTTTGGGATTAAGAACTTGAGGATTGTTGGGGATTCAGGGATTGGGAAGATTGGGGAACGGGGGGTGTAATCGGGCCTCCGGTCACACGACGAAACACAACGCAAGCGACGTTCCACGTCGGTTTTCTGTGAGGCCGTGGTATCACTCCGGCCCATACGTGCCCAAGCATTGCTCTCCCATAGTTTTTTGTCTTTGAAAGCTGAATTTTTAATGGACATGAACTATAAGTTTATCACGTTTCGCCCTTAGACTTACTTACCACTTGCCTGACTGTTATAAAAAAATCGATAAGAACTGTAATCGTAATATGCGTAATAACCCTAAAATTAATCCCGTCAGCTGAAAAAACTGCTTTAAACACGTTTGCAGCTTACAGTTTTAAGTCACGCTATGAACTGAAATAGTTTTATTTTTTATGAAAGCTGAACACTGAATCGTTTTTTTGAATATAATTTTGTAAAGACTTTTCGTTATTATATTGTGTGCAATAGTAACAATTCCGGAATAAGTTTTGTATGTATTTTTTAAATTATATTGTGAAATCATTTTGTATTTGTGTTGATTACTGGCTTGTTGTACAAAAATAGATATAATTGCTATTGCTAGGTAAGGCAAAATATTGTTTTCTTTTTGGTTCTGTGATTCTCAGTGATAAAACGTGGTTTGGGATTCAGTCAAAGGGTTTTCTTTATCCATTATAAAAAATAAAAACTAAGGGGGTGCTTTTCAATGAATTTCACCAATTATTAATATTTTTAACTTAAAACCTTTTTAACCCTCGATATAATTAGTTATTTCTGCTATTAGCAATGTTATGTTACTTAACACATACGTAGAGGTATAAATTTAATTCATGACGTGTTCGTTGCATAAGATCCTATAATAAAATGGCCATGCAACGACTTGTTAAATAGACCTACGAAGTGCTACGCCGTAGCTGACTACGTGACGTCACTGCTACGCCTGCTACACTTACGTAGCACACCCAGCCATCTGTGAAATTGTTTAGACATTGATGATCTATTTTGGGAAGTTGGTTTATGAAGGGTTTATCATTATGTAATATAATATTTTGAGATATCGTATTTACTTAGGGATTTAGCTTAATGGATCTGAGGGCTAATTTTAGACTACGCAGATTTGACTATTGTAATCTTTCTATAATAACGTTTTAACAAATTGAATAAAGGAAATCTAAATATAGAAATGAACAACTATAATGATCTTTAGTAATGGTTCTATAGCTTTTCCATGGGCTGTGAAAATGAAACGAAGATTTGAATTAGAACAAACTAGATAATACCTCTATGGATATGGGGTTTGCACTCAATCATCAAAAAAGTATCTGACAGTCTAGTTCAGTCTGACCGCTGGAACTTCTTTATACAAACGATTCTCCCATGATGTCCACTCACAGCCTAAACCAAGACTTACTGCCGTACTCAGAGTCATTTAATGGCTACTTAACCCAGTCTTTAGTCATTGTTTCCGGAACAGAATCGTTACGAACGAATAAAAAATAATAAAATAATCTTTATTCAGAAATGTAAATTGACACAGATACAAAAATATTCCTTGGATAAGAGAAATAGATCTTACATAGTTAGGTGCCTATACTAGGATAATCCTGTGTCACAGGCGAGAGTAGGTCTAACATAATTATAATTTTATTGTAATACATTCTTATTTCTACAAACATAATACCTACTTGAAATAATTTTGAACATAATATAACATCACGCCTTTTATCCCCGAATGGATAGGCAGAGTTGTACATTACGGCACTTAATGCCACTGTACAATGTTACACACACTTTTTACTATTTATGTTATGAGTCTCCATGTAATAGGGGGTGAGTGTATTGCTATATACCTGGTACATTTCCAGACTCCGTGCTACTACTGAGATTTTTTTTAAAACCCAGTAATACTTTGCCATACCCGGGAATCGAACTCCAGACCCCTTACCCGGAAGTCGCACTAGCGACCACTCGGTCAATGAGGCAGTTATGACAAAGTAAAATATGACTATTATAGAATAGTTTAAGTAAGCATGAAATGTCTGTGAGTATCGCAGTTAGTCAAAATTCTACCTATACCATACTCAAGAATGACCTTGAACAAAAACCACAAAAAACAAAAAGAAACACGAATCCTAGATATGATTTCAAAACATGCCACTCAGAGTTAGGTCTCGAAAAACAAAAACAAATGTAACCAATACATTTGTGTCAGTCGTCTCATGTATTATATTCATGAAAATGATTGTTGAACATTTTCAGGGCAGTGTTCGTAGCTAGGTGACCAGCCGTGCGTGTTGGCCACGTCGCTACTTCTCGGAAACAATCACGTCAAAGTTATATCGCGCTTATATTGCCTTTTTTGGTTCCGTATAAGCATTTGGTCCTTCTGGAAAGGTATAAGAAGGAATCCTTATGAATTCTTTGGGTATCCATTAGGCTCATTTTTTTATTGGATAAGCCAGTAAATGAGCAGACGGAACACCTGATAGTACGCAATCGGCGCCATTTATTGATTTGACACCTGAACCACCGAAGACTTTATAAGTGCGTTACAGTCGTTTCGAGGATTAGAAATTTGAGGATTGTTGGGGATTCAGGGATTGAATCTCCATTCGGTAATTGGGCTTCTGGTAATCTAACTCACACGACGAAACACAACGCAAGCATTGTTTCACGTCGTTTTTCTGTGAGGCCGTGGTATCACTCCGGTCGAACCGGCCCAAGCATGGCTCTCGTACATCTAGAACCTGGTACTTTCAGGTTCTGTGTGATGATAATTAAAGTTGGTTTGAAAAAAATCTTATTACAATTTAAAGTAACATAGAATTCCGTATTTTATTTCCTGCCTGGTTCAATACGTAACATGTAATGTAATAAAACGTTTTCACCAGTTATATGAACTTCCTAGGACTGGACTGATGAGGTAATAGACTCACCGTCTATTACCTCGCATCCTGCATTATTCCAGACTTCATGGTATTGCTAAGGATTTCTCAAAAACCAAACAAGACCAACATACTTTTTTACGTGGGAATAACATTTTCTAAAATGTTTTACGGAACCATTTTCTTCAGAATCTGTTTCACACTTGTCCGGTTTTGTACTTATATTTCATAAGACGGCGAACCTTGTATTTTTTACATAATGACTTTTTATTTTGTGTTTTTGAGTCAAGAGGTGAACTGATAACAGTTTTACGTTGATAATTTAGCAAAAAACATAATTTTCTTAAAGATTTTTTGAAACTAACTACAGTTGTTGTACTATAGTTAATAATTCAATAATAACGATGAAGGAAAACATCGTGACGAAACCTGGACTTATAATTTCTAATTATGATAAGTTTGAACCTTCTCCGTGTGAGAAGAGGTGCACTCAGCATGGGTATTTATAGACTGTTGATGATGATGATGAATAATTCCATTGTAATGAAGGGTGAGCCTAGTCATAAAATGGAGGTTACTTGTTCCTGTAATCTGAAGTGTATCAACACAACTTGAAAATTAAAAAAATCTCATAATCGAAAATTCATATTTTACTTGTGATACTTAATAGAATTATGTAGTTCTTTACTTTGAACTATCAAAATTTAAAAAGTCGAAGTTGATAGAAACACTTCAATTAAAATTCATGTAAATTCACCCTTCAGACATTCTTACTTATAAGTATTTTTCATTTTCACACCCACCCTTGCTCTGATATCCTGAAAGCTTGCGCGTCACTTCAGACAATACTTAAGTAAGTTATGCATTCGTTTGAAAAAGTTCAGATTACAGTTTAATTGGTTTCAGCCAAACTTTGAATGTAAAAATATTTTGAAAAAGTTATTGTATAACAATTTATTGTGATCTAAATGAAACTTTACATATAAAAGTGAGAGTTAGTTGATTTTGATATTTATATATCTAAAATAAGTCGGTGAATATTCTTTAAAATAGATTGTATTTATAAGCTGTTGATGATGATGAATAAATTAATCCCTAAAGTCTCAACTCATCTTAGGAGGCTGGTATTAGGCGTATGCATGAAGGGCCTGATTCAGAAGGCAGTTCTCCTTGAAACGGCACGTATCGTAATGAGGTTTCTGTCTCCGGAACCCCAACCACCGATAGCTTGAAACATGCTCCCGTACTCGTCGGCTCCTATTTTTATATTTTTAGATATAATTTTTTTGTAAGTAGTATTTAAAATGTAATTTTAGAGAATTTTAAATAAATATATGAATGTAATATAGCTTTACCAAGAAGTTCAAGGTCTCTCTGCGCGCTATGGAAAGGGCTATGCTCGGAGTTTCTATACGAGATCGGGTAAAAAACGAGGAAATCTGCAAACAAACGAAGGTCACCGACATAGCCCAGCGGATTAGCAAATTGAAGTGGCAGTGGGCAGGGCACATAGCGCGGAGATCCGACGGGCGCTGGGGCAGAAAGGTTCTCGAGTGGAGGCCACGTACCGGCAAGCGCAGCTTAGGACGTCCATCCGCAAGGTGGACAGACGACCTGATTAAGGTTGCAGGCAGCCGCTGGATGCAGGTCGCTTCCAACCGGCCTATCTAGAAGTTATTGGGGGAGGCCTATGTATCAGCTGGATGCCCAATGGCTGATATGATGAATGTAATAAAACGTTTATTTATTTTATTTATTTATTTATTTATGTACACACATTCAACACAGAGGACAACACATATATAAAAACAGAGTACATAGGCCCCACATATTCCAACTGGAATCTCTTCGAGTGGGCCTGTGGCAGGAAAAGATATAATAACACTGAGACACATAGTGTGTTACACAAACAATAAAAAAAATAAAATAATAATAATAACGAAGAAACCGATAGAAATAACAATAATAAACAATAAAACAAACTAATACAATGCTATTATATAAAAAGAAATAAAAAAAAATAACCCTTATACCTACATATATATATATATATATATATATATGTAGGTATAAGGGTTATTATATATATATATAAATATAAACAAAAAGATCAATATTTCAGGAGGAAAGATAATGTTCTCTCACTTGTCTCTTAAAGATAGAGGCATCCCGAATGTTCGGCGGGAGTGAGTTCCATAGTCTCACTGCATGAACGGAGAAGGAGTAGGAGTAGAAGTTGGTATTATGGGGCACAATTTTAAGATAGGATTTAAGATGAGAACGAGTAAGGACTTCAGGAGGACGCACCAAGGAGAAACGGTCTCGGAGATAATTAGGATAGGCTGGGTTGAACAGGATGTTATAGAGGAGACATAATATGCGAGTGTTCCTGCGAAGACGGATTGGGAGCCACTTGAGCCTGTTACGAAATTCAGAAATATGATCGAACTTCCTAAGACCAAAGACGAAACGGATACATACATTTTGTAAACGCTCAAGTTTATTTAATAGCTCCTGTAACGTTGTACTAAATTAATTCCAATTAAATATGAGAATTTGAACTTAATTACTGGGTTTTTAAAAAATCCTCAGTAGTAGCACGGAGTCTGGAAATGTGCCCGGTATATGGCAATAGGCTCACCCCCTATTACATGGGACTCATAACATAAATAGTGAAAAGTGGGTGTTACTTCTGTGTGCACCTCTGCCTACCCCTTCGGGGATAAAAGGCGTGATGTTATGTTATGTTAATTTGAACTTAGTACACATCAAAACTTTCGTGTTAACCAGTCGATGGCTTATTGTTTCAGTTTTAACCAACAGTCTCATACTACCCTCTGTTCTATATTAGTTCTCACCCAATTGGGTCAACCCGTCTGGATAGTAAAGTATAAATACACTCCAGGTTAACTTCACAACGAATTTCAGTTCTTTTGTCAAGGTGATAGGGTTGTTGTTTGTTTGGAGGGTAAGTTCTAGCTGGTGTAATTTCAACTGAGATTGGAAATCATTTGGTCGTTTTTCTTAGTTTTTTGTGATGAAGGAAGTTTGGTAGGTAAGTTAGGCTTTTGGTCTAAAACTAGGAAACATGATTGGTAAATATGAGTAGAAACGGTGCGGTGGTTGGATTTGTAACCGACTTCAAAAAACGGAGGTTCTTAATTTAGCCTGTATGTATGTACCGACCGATAATCGACCGTATGTTACCAGCGAATTCTTGAATAATTTGAATATTTCGATCACATTGCCCGCCGCCAGTCAGATAACCTCGACAAATTGGTTGTTGTTGGTAAGGTGGAAGGAAAAAGACCACGTGGACGATCGCCTAGCCGATGGTGTGACCAAGTTACCAACTACACATTATTATAGTTAAACTTTTATTTATACTCCTTTAACCAATATTATGAAATGCAAATAGATAATAGATATGAAGTAAGTAGGTTGTTCCTTGTCTATGGTCCACAGATAATATTAGATAATAAGCATTTTAAGATTTCAGTATAATAATAAGTCCGTGGACCATGGACAAGATTTCATTCTTCATTTTTAATTTTTTAGCTTTTATTTAATTTTATTTTTGTTTTTTAATTATGTTAAAAAAATTATGCTTAAAAATAAATGGCTTTTCTTTCTTCTTTCTTCTTTCTTTACACTGGACTCTCTGTTACGAAAGCCCTGAGAGAAGCCGAAAACAGGACAACATGGAGGGAAATAACACAGAGAGCAATGAAGGCCTTTCAGGGGCACGACCTTCAGAAATGAAGCAAGCGATCGAGAAGAAGTATGTGTGTATGTATGTATGTGCACCATTATTTTGCGATAGATTGAACTGATTTTGATGCAGTTATCTGAAAGTGTTTGTTGCACTTAAAAGAAAGATATTAATTAAACAACTTCTAAAGAAGATAGAGACACTTAATACCACAGTACAATGTAACACCCACTTTTCACTATTTATGTTATGAGATATGTAGGAATCGTAGTAATTGGCCTACCCCCATGGGAGACAGGCGTGAAGTTATGTATGTATGTATGTATGTATGTATTTATGTTATGAGTCCCATGTAATAGGGGGTGAGCCTATTGTTATGTAGAATCACCTTTTAACCTATAACAAGAATCCTAATAGTTAATATAATATAATAGTTAATATAACAGTCATTTCACTAAATGAAACTGCACGATTGGTGCGGTGGTTGGGCAACTCGCCGCCGCGCATCGTGTCAATTCCCGCACGGAACAACTCTTTGTGAGATTCACAGATTGGTGTTCCGGGTCTGGGTATCATGTGTATGTGAACTTGTATGTTTGTAAGCGCACCCACGGTACAGGAGATCATCCTAGTGTAGGGCAACATTATTTCTAATAATAAAAAAGACCAAAAACCATAATCATTTTCAACACCTAAACAATTTTATTAAATGAAAGAACAAAACATCTTCACAAGTTCATTATAAGATTACATTTTGATCTAAATTAGTATCTGTGTTATAATGTAGGTGTATAATGTCTTAAAACAAAGCCTTTGATACTTGTCTTGTGGCCCAGCCGCCTTAGAATGCGGCCTACCAAGTCTTACTTTGAACACACAATTTCAATTTGTTAACATTCTACAGTACTACGTGGCTACGGCGTAGCTTGTGTCAGTGCTACGATTACTACGAGCGTAGCACTAGTGTGAGTACGTATGTAGACTAGTCGATTTTGTAATTAACATTTGATTGTTTTTTTATGATCATAGAGTAATTTAGTAATTCTTATTTAAAAGAATAAGCAGAGGTATCATCTACGATAGTACATTGGGAGCGGAAAATACGTTTAATTCCTTCAAATATTCAGAATCAGAGTCTTACTGATTAAAAACCACCCCGTGCCTACTCCTGCATTTTGAGCCGGAGCCCCGGTAACCTGTTAACTCCTCCGCGGCTGTCTATGGACTATAGACTCTATGTCTACATCGGTATAGTTTAGTTTCAGGGTTTATCTATCACCTTGAAGGTCAAATGAATCCTACTATATTTAACTGACTTTATTAACTTATTACATACTTACTTTATTAAATTAACCGTAATATACTAATACGTAATACGCAGCCTACTTCACGTGAGCAAACCGCAATTTTTAGTTAATTTAGTATGTCTTAAGATAGTTATCATGAATGAAACTTTTATAATCTAATAAAATCAACATGAAGAATTGATGAAATTAATGTCTATTTATATTATTATATTATGAAATTTGAAAAATCTAATTACGACTGACAAACAATTCACTAATCTTATTATCTATAATTCAAAATCTCTTATAAAGATGGATAAGAAAAGATCTATCATAAAATTGAATTAAAAGGATTCAACAATTCTAATCAATTACTTTCGTATTACGAAATATTATATTATAAAAAAGGATACTTTTACTGATACAAAATGTTTTATTCCAGTTACGAAACTATTTTACAATTGAAAATACGTATTAAAGTAAATGTAACATATATTAATGTTGTGACCACAGATATATAGAGGTAGAATACTGAAACTTGTAGGCTATTGTATATATACACTAATATTATAAATATGAAAGTTTCTTTGTTTAGGCGTTTTTTTTATGGCATAAGCCAGTAAAAGAGTAGACGGATCACCTGATGCACAAGCAATCCACGTCACCCATGGACACCTGGAACACCAAAGGCGTTACAAGTGATACCACGGCCTCACAGAAAACCGACGAAAAGCAACGTTAGCGTTATGTTTCGTCGTGTGAGTGAGGTTACTGGAGGCCCAATTACCCTCCCCTTCCCTAATCTCCACAATCCCTGAATCCCCAACGATCCTCAAATTTATAATCTCTTAAAGGCCGGTAACGCATTTGTAACGCCTCTGGTGTTCCAGGTGTCCATGGGCGACGCCGACTGCCAAACATCAGGTGATCCGTTAGATAGTTTACCGGCTTATCCCAAAAAAAAATATATATAACATTTGCTTGCCAGTCGCATTAGAAATCGACTTACAAGATAGTCTTAGAGTGAACTCACAGTGTCACTGTCTAACAAACAACACCATTTAGATAAACTTACATCCATGTTTAGCAACATCACATACTATCTACGTGTGTAAAAAAAAGCATTGCCTACAAATTCTCCCCCAAAATATATTTGAAATCAACTGCAGTAGGGTTAAAGCCTTTCAGTTAGTTTCAGTCTGGAGGTCATTTAAACGAATTATTTGCGTTAAATTTATAATGGACTTCAGTTAAATACGAACTTAAACTTGGGACATCTTCTGTAGTTGAAAGGTATGATAAATCGTTTGTTTGATAAAACTTTCTTAATTCTACATTTATATTTAAAGTTTATAAGAAGTCTTGTTGGATTTGTTCATTAATTTTGTCATTAATTTGACATCATGAGCTTTTTTTTGAAAGTGATAGACACTTTTTTAAAGAGGCGATAATTATCGAATTGCTTCTTTCACCAGAGTGAGGTGAGAGGGAGTGTCAAGACTCTTATTGACTAAAAACCACCCCGTTCCTACTCCTGCACTTCGAGCCGGAGCCCCGGTAACCTGTTAGGTTCTTCGCGGCTCTGTATCGGTATAAAAGTAATAGACAATAGACTCTATGTCTACATCGGTATAGTTTAGTTTCAGGGTTTATCTATCACCTTAGAGGTCAAATAAATCCTATTTTACTACTACTATATTTAACTGATTTTATTTTGAAAAAAAAAATAGCCGTGACAGACTTTCTCTCATTAAACCTCAGTTGATGTAATAATTTATTACTACCTGCTAGTGGCCAATGCGGAGGGATCACAATCCAAACCCCTTCCTGTTATGGCGATTACATACGAAGCTAAGTTCCCATAAATGACCAACAGATGGCGTAAGTGAAGTTACCGTCGAACCGAAGAACGAATAAAACTTTTCAACTTACAACTATGGTCGTAACCTACCAGACATGTTCACCAAATCTGGCTGGAGGTTTCTATAACCAAAAATCTATTTCAAAATATACAAAGATCACATATCGCTTACCACCAGGCGAGATAGTAGGCAAATGGCGGCCCATTAAATATATAGATAAAGTGGTGTGTATTTTTTTTTTTTTTTTTTTAAGCGGGGAAAATCATCGAATGACTGCTCCCGCCTGGGTGAGGCGGAAGGGAGTGTCAGACTCTTACTGACTAAAAACCACCCCGTTCCTTCTCCTGCACGTCGAGCCGGAGTCCCGGTTACCCGTTAGGTTCTCCGCGACTCCGAATCGGCATCGGCCCTATTGGGCCCCATCTGTGGTGGTCTGATGGCTCTTTGAGGCGCGCGCGGAACGCGAGGCGCCGTACGCTCGGGTCTGTTTCTGGTCGGACGGGGAGCCACCCATGCTCGCCGTCCGCAGGCCCGCGCTTACGGTGGCCGGAGATCGTCCCGCGATCCCCGACGCCCGGTGTGTCCTTCGCGATGGCTGGGTTGCGAGGAGGCAGCGCTTCGCTGCCTCACGCGTCCCGCCTCCTCCTTAGCTAGCATGACTGCTTCGCAAAAGGAGGAGACGGCATCCCAGTCCCCCTCGCTCCGCATCATGGCCTGCACTAGGCCCGGACGCGAGAGGTCGCCATCGCCGATCACTTCCCTGAGGACACGGCGGTGCTCAGCCCACGAAGGGCATTCTCCAACCGTGTGTTCCACCGTGTCCTCAGGGCGGTCCTCGCAGTAATGACACCCGGGCGTTTCCTCCCGCCCCATCAGACACAGGTACCTCCCGAAACTTCCATGTCCGGTGAGGACCTGCGTCAGGCGGTAGGTGAGGACGCCGTAGCGTCTCTCAAGCCACTCCTCAAAGAGGGGACTTACCGCTGCGATAGCAGCGAGCCCAGCCCTCGGTTGCGACAGTCGTTGCTACCATTCCGCCATGAGATCGCGCCGGAGCTCATCCCGCCACGCACTTATCTGGCGCGGCAGCGGAGTTTCGCCCCGGCGACGTGCCTCCGCGCGCATTCTGTACACGCGCGCGAGCACCTTCGCCTCCAGATCCCACGGCGGTAATCCGGCAAGGAGGTTCGCCGACTACCCAGAGATCGTGCGGTATCCGCGGATCATTCGGATCGCCATGACCCTCTGTGCCATGAGCAGCGTCCGAGCGGGACGCCGCAACAGGTTTGGCGCCCAAACAGGGGCGCCGTAGAGGGCCATGGACCGCACGACCCCGGCGTATAACCTCCGGCAGGAGGCGTTTGGCCCCCCGAGGTTGGGGAGGATGCGTTTGAACGCAGCCCCCGTCCTCTCCAACTTTGGAGCCAAACGTCGGAAATGCTCTATGAAGTTCCACCGACTGTCGAGGACGAGTCCTAGGTACTTCATCGTCGTCTCGACGCAGATGGTAACCCCTCCCGCCGTTATTTGGGACCCACCCGGAGGTGGCGCGTTCCCGCGGCCATGAAAACACATGGCCTCGGACTTGTGGAGCGCCACCTCGAGTCCCAACTGCCGGATTCTTTCAACGACTGTCGCAACCGCTGTCGCCATTAAGTCGGCCGCCGCCTGGTGCGACCTCCCGTGCGCTAGCACCAGCGTGTCGTCGGCGTAGCATATTGTGCTAACGCCGTTCGGGAGGTCGGTGCGCAGCACCCAGTCATAGCCGATGTTCCACAGGAGCGGCCCCAGAACCGAACCCTGTGGAACACCGCGTGACATCTCTCGCCAGTTCCACTCGCCCCGGTGACCGGGGTAGCTGACGGACATGTCCGTCAGGTAAGCCTCGATCACACGATGGAGGTAGGTAGGCACCCGATGATATCGGAGTGCCTCCAATATGCAGCTCCAGGGCAGGGAGTTGAAGGCGTTGGCGATGTCTAGAGACACCGCCACTACGACCTTACCCCTGGACACTGCAGTCCCCGTCGTGAGGTCTCTAACGCGCATGATGGCGTCCACCGTGGAGCGCCCTCTGCGGAAGCCGAACTGGCCGCCCGACAAGTCCGGCCCAATGTCCGTCAGGTGCGGGACGAGGCGGTTCGAAATGATTCTTTCGAAGACTTTCCCCACCTCGTCGAGCAGCACTATGGACCGGTATGCGGACGGAGAGTCCGCAGGGCGCCCCGTCTTCCGCACGAGGACCAGTTTGCCCGCTTTCCAGAGAAGCGGGAACTGGCCTCTCTCCAGACATGCGGTGTAGAGACCAATCAATCGAGGCCCGAGAGCCTCTGAGGCCAGGACCCATGCCTTGCCATGCAGGCCGTCGGGTCCTGGGGCGGTGTTCTTGGCGCCCATCCGGCGCACCGCCGCTCTCAATTCTGCCTCAGTCACCTCTGGGACGATGTCATCGTCGTCGTCGCTGTAGCCCGCGTCGGGCACCGCAGGGGGCGGAGTCATATACGGAGGGGTGAAGCCCCTCCACAGTCGGGGGAACAGGGCGCCAATCACCTCCTCCAAGACTTCTGGCCGGAGACTCTGAGTGAGCGGGGGAGCCCAAGCACGGAGCTTGTCGCGTACCATCCGGTACGGGCGTCCCCACGGATCTCTGTTCAGAGTCCCCAGCATCTCTCGGCGGGCCTCCTCCTTGGCCCGCAGTATTTTTCAGCCTTGAGGACGGCTTTCGCCGCCCTGTATCCCTCATACAACTCCGCCTCTCTCGCCTCCGCATTTGGAGGACGGAGACGGCGCCTGCGGTGCCTAGTGTACTGGCGTCGCGCGGCAGTGCACGCCTTGCGTAGAGCTGCCAGCTCTTGCGACCACCAGTACACCTGGCGCTTCTGTTGCCTCGACCGGATCCGGGGCATCGCCACGTCACAGATCCTGGACATGGCGTCCTGGAGCCACTTGGCCTCATCGTCAATGTCGGCAGGCCTGACCGGTGGTATCACCCAGGCCTGCACGATGGCGGCTTCCAGGAGCAGCTCCCGGTCCAGCTGTTTCAGCGCCCAACGCGGGCCACATGGGGCCTGTCTGACCGGCGGGTCTGCGGACTCGGCGGAGACGTCGAACCGGATATACCGGTGGTCGGAGTACGTCTCCACCTCCTCCATGACGCGCCGCCGCCCGCACCCAGGGTGCACCACGGGGAGGTCTTCTGGCACCGCACCCCAAAGTGGTGTGTATAGGTTGATGTGAAACCATGTTCAAGTATTTGGGTACATATATATAAAAAAAAAGATTTCACCACTGAATCAATGTAAGTTTCAGCAGTAGAGTTTCTGAATACTGCTAAATTGGGTAATACCTCAGTTTCTAATACCTATTACACTGATATAGCGTTAAATATAACCTTAAAAATAGGTTATGTATCGTATTGCGCCATTCGTAATACTGGATTGGAGGAAGGCGTTACCTAGGAAGTAGTCATAATGAGTAAATCGAAGCATAAAATTATGTAAATTTTTGGTTAAAATGACGGACTTTAGAAATAACGTTCCTGGATAAATGTGAGTTGTGAGTTTACCTCTGCTAGGGATAGCTCTTGGATAAGTTTAAAATATCGTGTTCTTTATGAACATTCTTATTATTAAGTCAATGTGCCAAGAAGCTCATCAACGATGATGCACTTGTGGAGGCCCGGCTTCAAGCGCAAGCGTTTCGGTTAAGTTGGTTTGAGAGTGCGGAGGAATTGCATAACTTGATTCCCCCTAGTCCTTTTCATCATTGTACCATAAGATAATCGGCGAAGCGTCACCGATTCGTGGTGGATGTCCCGCCCACACGCACGAAGTGCTTCGCATCAAACTTCCTTGGGCTTATTGGTAATGAGTGGAATTGTTTGTCATAGTCTGTATTTCCTAAAGGGTATATAATACAGGGGTATAATCTGAGTGTCTTCAAAGCCCGAGTGAAAAGGTTGCTTATGAGACGACGAGCTTTATCGTAGACCGCATCATGGCTTACCACCAGGCGAGATAGTGGTCAAAGGTCACGTCGATCCATCAAATATAAAAATACGTCAAAACATTTATTTCTATTTACTATATACATAAGAAATAATTCTTATAATAAGTAAACAATATTTAAATTAGCTTGAAAATAACATTATAAAGTTATCTAGATAAAGTTAACTGACTGCCTCATTGGCCGAGTGGTCGCAAGTGCGACAACCGGGCATAGGGTCTCGGGATCGATTCCCGGGTCGGGTAAAGTATTACTGTGTTTGTAAAAACCTCAGTAGTAGCACGGAGTCTGAAAACGTGCCCGGTATATGGCAAAAGGCTCACCGCCTATTACATGGGACTCATAACATGAATAGTGAAAAGTGGGTGTTACATTGTACGGTGGCATTAAGTGCCGTAATGTGCACTTTTGCCTACCCCTATGGGGATAAAAGGCGTAATGTTATGTTATGTTATGTAAACTGGGAAACAGGCAAAAAAGGGTTAAAGCAGAACAAAAAATCACATTGTCAAAGGTCGTAACTGAAACTACTCCAGTGTGAATGTTACTTAACATGGAAGTTATTCGATAAGCAATGTGCTGGCAATCAGTCAAAACAGCGCAGTCCTATCAACGTTTAGCCCAGTAACCGATTAACACAATTTCTACCCGGAATTACAATTGTATGTATTTATGGTTCAAAACGGTTTGTTTCTTTCTTTTTTTTCTTTATAAAACGTTGCCCCCACACTAGGATTTTCTCCTGTATCGTGGGTAGTCACATGCACATGACACCCAGACCCGGAACAACAATCTGTGGGTCACACAAAGAGTTGTTCCGTGCGGGAATCGAACCTGCGACACGTTACACGGCAGCCAGTTTTCCAGTCACCGCGCCAACCATGCAGTCTTGTCTCGATCTCGATGAAAATTAAACCATGATCATCATCAATCATCATCATCAGTCTATAACTTCTTCTCACACGGAGAAGATTTGAACATTAATCACCACGCTTGCTCAAAGCGGGTTGGCGATTACAAACTTTTAAACTGTCAAACACCAAGCGGTCACCGGTGACCGCAACCTATTGTTCTATAATTGTGTCTACAAAACCGGTACTCGACGAGTTAATTATAAATTATAAGATCAGGTTTCCTCACGATGTTATCCTTCACCGTTTGTCAGTGGTACCTAGATAATCTTTGAAATAACATACAACTCGGAAAAAGTCACATTGGTACTTGCCGTTGGTAGGTTTCGAACCCGCACCCTCATTCATGAGAAGCGGGCGTCTTAAACCCCCGGTCCACCACGACATCAAATCTTTTATCACCAAAGTTAATATTATTATAAGTGTCTCATTATAGCGCGCGCCATCCTGGCCGCGTGCGCAGTCCGATGGGACTCTGTACTAATGGCGCACTGTATAGGCCTACACGCTAAAGCGAATGTCTGATACATTTAATTTGTGTTGTTTTATTTCTTTTTTAATTAAGTATGCTATTACTAACATAGGCTAAGAACATTATTACTAACAAATTATGGAAGCAATTATTCTGAAATAAATTTAATTATTATTATTATTGTATGTCTTTACCATTCACGGGACCACAGGGTCCCGGTCATTTGGGAGGCGTACGAGGGGCCCAAGCCAACTACGCAGAGGCCCTTTAGACAACTATAATCTAAATGTAATGGAGGCACAAACCGGCGACTATCCCTGTATGCACTATGGAAATGCACCCAAGGACAGTCCCCGGTTAGTGTAGAACTATTGTGGATAATGGAAGAAAAAAAAGGTAGGGCTATGGATGGGTTGCTGTGGACTGGAAAATTGGGAACTATGGATGACTATGGCACCTGCCGAAACAATGTAATTATTACACGTAAAAATGGCAGGCGGAGACTCGCCAACTCACCGACCGGGCCCCGGGAATGGTTGCTAGATATAGCAACAGAGGGGCAACGAGAATGTGAGTGGCTGAAGGGTTAAGAAACTACCACCGCTTTCTACTCAGATCATCTGCTCCAGCCGAAGCCTCCTGCATCCCTGGCCCACTCGCGACTTACGAATAGTTTCTTACCCTCCGAGCAGGATCACTGCTCTCGCGACTCCACTCTGGACGGCCAATGAAGGCAAGCCAGAGGTGGGAGACCTGTTCCTTGTCATCGTTCACTCCAGCCAGCCAATTAAGGCAAGCCGGAGAAGAAGGAACGGTGACTTCTCCCTGGAGCACTCGGGATGATGGTAGCCCGCGGGATCGCTAATGCCCGTCACCTCGCCTCAAGGTGCCCTGCGGGCTTATTATTATTATTATTATCAGCCATAACTGGCACCCATATATCCTTGAGTGGTCACCGGTGACCACTCTCCACTAACTATATTATAGACCTTATTTCCATTGTTTAGAGACTATTTTTGTATGAACAAAGTTAGGGGATGGATATTCATCACAATAGTTCAATTGTTATCCTTTGCTCGGACGACGCTCTCACATTTGAACTCATAATTAAATAAGATTAAAGACTTTTTTAAGTTTTACAAGTTACATAACTTTGTGATAACATTGTGCACATTACAGCACTTAATGCCACTGTACAATGTAACACCCACTTTTCATTATCATGTTATAAGTCCCATGTAATAAGTGGTGAGTCTATTGCCATATACCGGACACAATTCCAGACTCCATGCTACTACTGAGATTTCTTTTTTAACCTAGAAATATTTTGCGCGACCCGGTAATCGAACCCGAGATCCCGGCGGTCGCACTTGCGGTTGCAAGTCACTCAGCCAACGAGGCAGTCACAGTTTCACAAGTTAATTATTCCTAAATAAATATTTTGTGCATACATATCTTATTTAGACAGTTGCATAATGACAATGAGTACTAAAACTTTATGACGCATTTGCATTTTAATCGAACTGAAAATTAAACTTAGGTAGTCGTATATGCTGTCGTGGTGGCCCGGAGGTTTAAGACGCCCGCTTTCATGAATGAGGGTGCCAGTTCAAAACCTACCAACAGCTAGTACCAATGTGACTTTTTCAGATTTATAAGTACCTTCTAAGATTATTTAGACACCACTGACAAACGGTGCAGGAAAACATCGTGAGGAAACCTGGACTTATAATTTCTAATTATAAGTTTGAAATCACCAACCCGCATTAAGTAAGCGTGGTGGTTAATGCGCAAACCTTCTCCGTGAGAGAAGAGGCTTTTCTCAGCAGTGGGCATTTATAGACTGTTGATTGATGATGATTATGAGTCGTCTACGTTCAGTTCTAACTCGCAAACCATCACTCAAACAGAAATTAAGTGATATTACTGTAATATGTGTAATTAGGAGAGGCATATATGCATTTACTGCATTAACATATTAAACAAGATAAAATAACGAACAATTTACATAATACCTCATCAACACGCGAGTTTTTTGAAAACCTATACATATAGCAAACTCTCTGCCGATCCCACAGCGACACAGTCGTGACGATCCTCATAATATCCTTTGAGGACAAAATGCATTTCCTTCAGTAGAAAATGCACTTCTTATGATACTCATTTGACAAAATCTACGCCGGCATTAATACCGGTCCCTTGGTGTTAAATTTCGATTTTTCTCGTTACGCCAACCCAATCAAAAATACATCCTACACAACCAACAATAAGTCTAAAAATCCAACGGTCATTTTCCTAAGCTCTGTACCAGCTAATATGAACTGTGGAAAGCAAACAGTACACTCTGAAAGTCCGTCAAGAAACACAAAAATGATCTTTATAATGAAAGTTGTAAGAACCATTATTACGTAACACAATTATACCGTAATCGAATTCGGACGTTTGTGTTCACCGCACACATATACATCGCGTTTTAGTAACCTTTCTTATTAATGATTAAAAGTCGCCCTTAAAGCTAGTGTAATTAAGTCGAAAATCGATTATGATTAATACAAATTGTACAACCTATTGACTCGAGGCACGGCGTGCATTCGGTTCTCCACAGCGCACTGGAATTGGTCAAAATAAAATCTTAGAAGTGGTGGATACAGTTCAGTTTTGATTGTACCAATTCAGTGGAATACTGTCTTCTGTGTGTGAAGTAGTCGCCACGGCCGAGGGCTGAAAGGGGTGCTAGCGGGAGAGGGGGGCGGGGTAGGGGCAGCTAAAGCCTTTCCAGGTCTACTACGTTAGTACCGCCGCGTCTGTCGTAACGTACGCACGGATGGCGCGCACGACCACGCGCGTGCGCTATACGATTTTTTTAAAACGTAATTTTCATCATCTCTCCTTTTCTAACGGCTACTATAATTTTTTTATTGGTTTTTAAACTTTATTAGTTGTTTGTGAGCGTGTTGTGTCCGAGTGAAGTGGAGGTTGCACTGCGAGGGCCGAGTTTAATAGATGCGATGCGATCATACGTACGATTGGTATACAGCGAATGTATGACCTACTTATGTACGTATGGAAACGTACAGGTGGCAATATTTAAAAAGAATGGAAGGCTGAATGGAACAGGCCGAGTACACTTGAAATTAAAAATAGAAGTGTCTAACGAAAGCGCGGGAAACCACACATGGCGTAAAAATGGCGGGAACGGTATTGTAGCAAGCGTGCGTAAGGGAGAGTGCTATCTTATTAAAATTTCAACTTGAATTTAAAATGGAAATTGTTCTGTAATCCTACAGGCTCCTAAACCCTGTTGAGGGGAAATTGGGAATTAAAATATTAAGTAGGAACCTCTTAATGTTAAGTTTATGATGAAGATGATGTACTTTTTGAATCTGTTGCCGAGTACAGGGTGCTTGTATAATCGCTAATCTTTTTGAAGCGCAGATTTTTCGAGGCACGATTTAATATTGAGTTTATAAAAAATGTAACGAACGGAATATGGCGCGAATCATTTTAAATGTTGCATGAAATATTTAATGATTTTATAGCGCGCTCGTTAAAGCCTTGTTGGAGTTATAAAGTTTATTTGTTAATTAATTTCATGAAAATATTTTATTGAGTTCAGTAAAAAGTATTTATGATGTACTTTTTATTCTTTAATGTGCCATTATTTGGAGACTAGGAATATAAAACTTTTTTAATTATGAGACTTTTTTAATTATTATACAGAGTGTTATTTTATAGAATACATTTTAAAAACACTTCATATACAGGACATTTCGTATACAGGATGACAATTATATTATTTTCCAAAAAAATAATATATAATTAATATAAAATATGCATTGTAAATTTTACTACTCAAAGACCCTTTATGCAAATTAATGTGACAGACAGGTACTGTCATTAATAAATTAATAGGTTGTTTATTTGACCTGCCAAATTTATGTCAAGCGTGGTTTGAGCGTACTTTGGTGTTAATTACTCGATGAGGCAATGAATTATTAACTTAATGATTCGAGAATAATTATGGTGTTTCGAAATATTTGATTTTGCTTTCGAAACGTAAACTAAAAGTTCTTTGCTTAGCTCCGAAAGTTACGTAACAAGAGTCACTTTGAGATATTTACTTGTTTCAGTACAAATATGAGATTTTGAAGATTTATAGATTACATTAAGTATTATTTTTTAGGTGATGATGTTCTGAAGTTAAGTGTTTGGCCGCCTATTAATATTTTTTCAAAAAATTGTTTCCTAAGCTTTGAGATATTTTTTTTATTATTAAAAATAATCAACCTAAGGGTTAGTGTTGAGCACAACAACATAATATCAATATGATCATGAATTAATAGAAAAAAATAAAACCGGTATTATCAAAACTTAAATTAAAAATGCTGAACCATTTATTTCCATGAAATAGAAATAAAAGTACTTTCCATACAGTTAAATACAGTATTAACTGTATATTCCCAGAATAATAAATATAAAATGCATTTATACGTGAATAAAATATAAAAACAAGCTTACAACACGAATAATATATAAAATAATATTTACGAAGTATTTTGACATTTAAATGCAAAATACATTTCAGGTCAGCCTTACGAAAAAAAAAACATAGAAAACCAATAAAATAAATA
The DNA here is from genome assembly GCA_038387885.1 of Spodoptera picta. Lineage (NCBI taxonomy): Eukaryota > Metazoa > Arthropoda > Insecta > Lepidoptera > Noctuidae > Spodoptera > Spodoptera picta. The sequence goes on from JAZHFQ010000269.1 coordinate 741,766, forward strand.
GAGGCTTCTACCATAAATGTTACACTAATACTGTCCCTTTACGCAAGCCCACCTCTAGTTTACTAATACTAGAGATGATCCTCAACGTGTACACATAAAAAGGGGCAGACATAAATATTATTTTTACTACGACATTTTACGACAAAATTTATCGAGAGCTACATTAAATGTCGTAGCTCCGTAGCTCCGTAGCTCGTAGCAAAGGTCTACGAAAGTTCGTAGCAAGCTACGAAGTGTGTAATTGGATAGTAGTTTTATTATTAGTAAAGTTAATATCATTTTAAATGTTGCATATTATTTATAAGTGGCATTACATTTAATATTGTATATACTGTCTTAGATAATATAATGGATATTTTTGAAAATACCTTTTTTTATGAAGTCACTTAATTAGACTGAAACCTTCTCCTAAGTGAAGAACAAATATTTATCTGAAAACTGCATCAATTATTAAGAAAAACAGTAATATTTATATTTTAAATGGTTGTAAATGAATATATTTTGACTTTATACAGGTTGGAATTTAAGTGTTAGTTCCAGATCTAGCTCTAGCTATGCCATTTTTTCTGAGTTTTCCTGTCATTGATAATAAGTAGAAAATATTTGATAAATTCCAAGATGTCCAAAACTTTTTTATTGTTAGAACTTTATTACAAAAAAAACTTAGTCTATGTTCAAATATGCATGCCAAGTGTCTTTGCAATTTGGTTAATGAAATTGTTGCAGTAGGCTTGAAGATATTCGCCATATTATTAGCATTGCTATACTTTAACTTTGTATTTACTTTAAATTTTCTATAGTAAAATTACAATGGATGGAATGACATTGAAACAGCGGTCAATACAACTTGACTTAATGTCAAGGTTGAATAAAATACAATAGAAGTTATAAACTGAAATATAAAAGTTCATTATACTTAAAATATTAAAATGAAAAACATTAGAAGGCACGACATCTATGAAAAATAAAACAATTCCTTTTTTAGTTTTCAGTAGTTACTAAGTATAAAAACAGTTTTAACTAGTGTTACTCAACTTATATCGATATAAGAATGCTACCTCTAAAGATATTATTACGAACTTAGAGAGAGCGGGAAGAAAAATTATCGATTTTTTATGATACCCGGACTACCTAGGTGGATTTTGTTCAGGTAAAATTTTATCCGAAATGCATGAATATGTTAACCGCATACCACCCCTGGGGGTAATGTTAAGATACCAACGATATCTACGCATTGATTACGTAAAAATGGCAACCCTAGCTGGATTGTGGTATCGAGGATGTATATTCATGATTCCTTCAAATAACGAAGCCTTTTGAACTTTTTATTCTTTTTAAATCGTTTTCTGATTTTCGGGTGAAGGAGGTTATAGTAAAAGGTTTTCGTTAAGGAAGTTTTCTTATTCTTTTTTAACTTTTAAGGTTAGTGAAACTAAAGCGTAGTATGTATTTAGGTAAATTATCGAAATCGAACGTCGAATGTCTACAAGAGTATCTATTATTGATGGTTAAGTAAATTACTTGATATATTTATTTCAATGCGAAAAGGCAAGACTTTACATCACCAAATATTATTGATGTTTATCTCCAACCAATACCGAAAAAAGGAAATATTTCCCAACCTTCTATCTCATCTAAAAAGTTGATACAAAAGCTATATCTCAGAAACTAATATACTAACAATGGCTACATCTAAAACTTCACTGTTCAATACATCTTAGGGTCAAGAAAAAAAACTCTATCCCTTTTTACGTCTCCTGCTAAGAGTATCGGGACTTTTCCAATATGTAGTTTTGTTCGGGTACCAATCGAAATAAATCACTATATCACGATTGTCTCGAACTCGGTCGTACCGAATAATCGAATCGTTTTGGTACAATCGATTCGATGCAAGGGCATTGCGTAATCGATGGCAGACAGACGATAGTTCGTATCTGTTGTTCTTTTATCAAATGGTGAAGTCTTTATGTAAAGTTGTTTTTTTTCTCTTTTGTGTTCATTGGTAGTGATGGTAGTATTACCTGTTTTGAATTTCGAAGCAAGCATATTTTTTTTATTAGTTGGTTATCTGTTGATTTTGGTGTCTTTATTTTGGGCCAGTATCATTAGACACGCTATTAAAACATGTAGATGTAACAGTTAAATACTCTTTGCTATAACCTCTTTAACAGTAGAATCGTGGTATAAGATTTAAATCAACACCAATTTACTAACAACACTAATATATACTCAAGTTGAATTCGTTTGATTAAATAGTGATAGAATGCGATAAATTAAAGCAATTTACATTTTAAAGGGCAAAAGAGTCTACAAATCACATTGTAGGTGGAAATAAAACTATTATAATAAGAACTTCCCGAAAGCTGCCCAAGTTAGGTTAAACGGTTGCCTTAAGGCTTCTTGTTATAATGTGGGTGGGCAGAGGTATCACAAGATGGAAATAATTTACAAATCTTAGGATTAGTTAGGTTATTTCGAGGAATTTAAATGATGGTTTAATTTCTGATTAAACTTTTTAAATATCAGATAGGTTTTCATGTACAAGTTATATTAAGACTACATTAACCCTTAGAGTGCCACGTCATAGACACCGGTGCCTGACGCTAGTGGAGTTTTGACATTCGCCATTTTAAACATAGCAGATAAAGTGTTAAGTAAACAAAACGACCAAACAAACACCACACAATAAAAAAAATCGTTACACACCACTGTCAAAATTTAAAAACCGAACAACAAAAAGAACACCACGGTCGAAATACAAAAACAAAAATAAATCGAACAGCTTCGATATAAAGCGGCCAGTTTTAAAAAACGTATACCACAAAACAATTGTTAAATCATGAGATATAAACGATGTATTTATTACCGAGATCGGGCGGGTTACCTTTACTCGAGCGGCCAGTGCGTGCCTTGACCGGAAGTCAGCCATATTTTATTTATAGCAACCTGTACTGGGTGGGAAAATAGCAGTAAAGACCTTTTATGCTTATTGATTTTGAATATGAAGGTTGCTGAGGAAAATAGGGGTGGAAGTTTGGTCAACTATTCTATTTATTTTTTATTTATATATGCTTTATTGTACACATTTATGTAGTAAAACAAACAATTAAAAAAAATTCTTTAAACCCAATTCAAGTAAATATGCGTACAATGGGCGGTCTTATCACACAATGGTGATTTCTTCCAGACAACCTTTGCATGGAAATATTTGTAAGAAACCAGATAACTATTTTGTTATTGGTGTGAGTATCGTGAAAATATTGTTGGTTGAGTGACTGCTAAAATTGTTATTTTGAACAGAGTAGTTGTCAGGGTATGAAAATTAAAAATCTAATTAGTCTATCATTTAGATAATAAAAAAATATTTTTCATTATCTAAATAAAAATATGAGTGCATATTTTTCATCTTGTATAAAGTTATGATTCGTCATCTTTCACTCAAAATGATACAGAACCGATCCAATGATGTTGGATTTTGCCATACCGCATCATTCATTCCCGCTCCGAATGAACAAAAATTAAACTGTCTGCATACAGAGTGAACGATCACTCGGATTTAGATGTAACTTAAAATAATTCTTTATCGCTCCAATCATCACTGTCAATAACATAATATAAACTTTTATTATTATGTAGAAGAGCTGTCAAAACTTCAAATCTACTTAATTCCCTTGACAGTCTGAGTACTGAAATAATCTTATATTGATTGGAACATTATCTACCATTTGCAACCGATAAATTATATTTGGAGTGAACTATGTAAATATTATGTAACGCCTAAACGCTATAGGGGTAAACAGAGGAGCTTATTTCTATTTCATTTTTCACTTGTTAGGGCTCCCATGTAATAGGGGCGTATTGCGATATACCAGTTACAATTACAGGTTCCATTCCAGAAATTTTTGTTCAAGTGAAAGTGAAAGTCCAAGTCTAAGATTATAACCATTTGGTCGATTTGAGAATCGAATCTAAGACCCTTTACTTGGTAGTCGTTCGAGCTATCGCTCACCTAAAATACCCCAATAATCATTTGCTCGATTTGAGAATTGAACCCTAGATTCTTGCTTTATAGTCATGCTGGATACCACTCGCCTAAATAATTACCACAACATAGTTTCTCCTCATAATTTATTCAACAACTACTTAATAAATTGTTCAAAAAGATAACAATTTAAAATTATCTTTTAATCTTTAAATCTCTTAGAAAACTTTTCATAGTGTTATTTCTGTTAATTAATTTGAATAATTAGACGTTAAGTGGATTCAGCCTGTCTTGTTAGTCTGAGTCTAAAGTACTAGGCTAAGACACTTCTAGTGCTAAAACGTAAATTGTTAAACTATCACTGTGTTTTTGATTATTTTGTTCAAAACTGGACATAGAAGGATATGATGTTCCATGTGTGCTTACAAGGTTTATCATTTGTCATAATATAACCGACAAAAAGACAAACTAAAAATTACGAGTTACTCACGTAAATATACCCAGAAAACCTCTACTAGTTTCAAGTCACAGAGGGGCTCTTCCTCATGAACAGCGTCCGTGGTCGCGGCGATGTCGCGCAGCCTACAGAGTCAGTATAATATTTTAAGTGTACCACTGCTTAGCTAGGAATTTAAAGACGTATTACCTTATGTATAAGACGACCCCTTGGTACTTTAAGCTCGTAATGCAGTTACCACGCATTAAGATGTGTGTCGGAAGTGTAACAAATCACAAACATCGCAACGCAAACCCTAATCATCATTTTGTGGATCACACAAATAATTATTCCGTGCTGCAATTCCTTTATAAAAGGCAACGCACCTGTGACTCTTGTGGTGTTGCGAGTGTCGCTTATCATCAGGTGATTCGTCTGCTCGTTTTTTTTAAGGGGGGAAAATCATCGAATGACTGCTTCCGCCTGGGTGAGGCGGGAGGGAGTGTCAGACTCTTACTGACTAAAAAACACCCCGTTCCTTCTCCTGCACGTCGAGCCGGAGCCCCGGTTACCCGTTAGGTTCTCCGCGACTCCGAATCGGCATCGGCCCTATTGGGCCCCATCTGTGGTAGTCTGATGGCTCTTTGAGGCGCGCGCGGAATGCGACGCGCCGTACGCTCGGGTCTGTTTCTGGTCGGACGGAGAGCCATGCTCGCCGTCCGCAGGCCGGCGCTTATGGTGGCCGGAGATCGTCCCGCGATCCCCGACGCCCGGTGTGTCCTTCGCGATGGCTGGGTTGCGAGGAGGCAGCGCTTTCGTCTGCTCGTTTACCTCAATTCCATAAAAAATGAACTCTGCACTAAGTATGCTATCATAATTATTAATTTAATGTATGTATATATCTCTGGTTTTGTATAAAATGTTATCAATAATATGACACAAGACGTCATTAGTTCACCTCAACAAAGTCCAACAGAACATCGATTAATAATTACTACGACAGTCGACTTTGAAAATTATTTCGTGATTCAAACTTTAATATTTTAGCCGACTTAGCACTTAAGTTGGGCAAGATCTATCAATATTGGGGTGGATACGAAATTATAATTTTATGCAAAATCTTAAGAAAATTAAATGTTTTTGGCTTTTTGTGGTAGGGTTGTCAACTTATTGTTTAATTGGGTGCGTGATTTATTTGAACATTTATAATGGGCTGTTAAGGTAAATACAGATTTTAAATAAAAACAATTTTGAGTAGAAACTTACTTGAAAGTGATTTGAGAGGTCAAAGAACTTTCCTTAGTTTTATTAAACTGTCAAACACCAAGCGGTCACCGGTGACCGCAACCAATTGTTCTATAATTGTGTCTACAAAACCGGTACTCGACGAGTTAAATCAACTTTCTAATGATCTTTAGGTATCACAACATATTGTTAGGTTTCAATTTCTTTAACTAGCGAATAAAATGTTTAGTTAAGCTAAAAACACTCAGTTATATACAGAAACTTATTATTGGCAATGATGAAATCTATCGAGTATTAAAAACTTTTAACTATAAGAAGCAACCGTATATACTTATAAACCTAAAATTAACTTGATAAAACCCCAATACCATTTTCCTTAAACCTAGCATCAAACTCAAAACCACAGTAGAACTAACAAACCAACATTGAAAAACAAGACGAAGTCACTTCAATTATATTTAAGAACAAGGGGCAGCCCTATTCACAAACTCAGTTATGACTTGCCCAGGCTAATTGCTGAAGTTAGGCTTGATGTTCAAAAGAAATCATTTGACTATAGTCTGAACGTTCAGGAACCTTCCCTTTGGACCAAAACACTTTATTATTTTCATTGTTAATCTTAAATATTTTAAGGCCTTTTGCCGGGTTTTAGATGTTCTATAAAGAAAGTTAGAGGATAGCGTTTTGTTTTCTATTTTATTTGGTTTAGTGATTTTTGACAGTGTTATAAAGTCTTATTTTTATTTGTTTTCAGACTTAATATATATTTTCATTCTTGCAAAAATATTTACCAATCAATTTACTTAAATTGACAAACAGCTATTCACTTTTTTTCATGCCAATGGATATAATCTTAATTTACAAATAATATTATAAAATTAAATAAAATAAATGATACCATAAAAAATGAAATAAAAAGTCTCAAAAACTATTGTTTTATTTATTTAATAAAAGTGTTTTAGATTTTGAACTTGAATTATTAAAACCAAATACATTTGGGTGAAGAAAATAGTACGAATTTTGGCTATTACTTTGGGACGTTATTAGATGATTATTACTAAGTTATTAGATGTTTAATAACATAAAGTTAACTTAAAAAATAGTACACAATACATAACAAGCAAAAATATATAAATAAAAAAAATTCTGTATTTTATCAATTCAATATTACCATCAGCAATTCAAATAACTTTTTTAATATACCAATTCGAAACATCAAAACTTTTCATTCTATCTTTTCAATTTGACACTAACACAGTTGCAGCCGTCAAATTTGACAGGATATCCAATTATCGCGGGCAAATTGAATGTTATTGACGTTGCACGCACGCACTCGTCCATAGACTAATTATTGTCTCTGGCCAGATTAGAGCTGTCAAAGGAGGATTTATGAATGTTGACATGAGTTTAGATTTTGGTTTGTTTTTTCTTTATTTGTTCGGAAAATTGTAACTAGTTTATGGAAGGGTATATGCTTTCACGATTAAGGTTTTTTTTTATGGCATAAGCCAGTAAACGAGCGGAGCAGTTATTGATAAAAAAAATTTTTAGTCTTGAATGAAGAGTTATGTTCGATTATTCAGTAGTCTCTATATTGGTGTTAATGGTTGTTTTTTTATATCTACAAATGAAACCAAAATTAATTATTTAACATATTAAATATGTCTCAATTTGACCTGTATGTATGTGTCTACGTTTGTGCGCGATTACAACGCGATTGGCTGATCCGATTTTGACGTAGTTTTCAGAAAAATGTTTTTTACACATAGGAGAAGGTGAACCCTTCTCCTATGTGTAAAAAATATGTTAATTTTCCGACTTCAAAAACAGAAATCGGTTTTTAAACGTAGTTTAGAATATAATTATTTAAATGGTTGAACATTGGACGACAGAACAAATAGACATTAACAGTAAAAACCAAATTCGCATTCGAAAAGACTTACGAAAAACAAAAAATCAAGAAACAAACAATCGAAAACGTAATCCTTACTCATTAACCAATCGGAGTCGCGGAGAACCTAACGGGTAACCGGGGCTCCGGCTCGACGTGCAGGAGAAGGAACGGGGTGGTTTTTAGTTAGTAAGAGTCTGACACTCCCTCCCGCCTCACCCAGGCGGGAGAAGTCATTCGATGATTTTCCCCCTTAAAAAAAAAAAAAAAAAAAAAAACTCATTAACCAACTTTGCACAACTCGTAAAACACGTCTTTTTACTAAAATACGAGACATTATTAAAAGAACAATCTTCGGAGCCGACTTCAAATAAAAATGAAAGCAAAAAATGATTTTCAAGAATTACAATTAAAATAAATTATCACATCTCAACACGAAACAAAAGGGAATGACTGTAGAACGCAAGAAAAAAATTTCTTTCGGCCATTTAATGAAATTTTGTCGAAAATAGAAGAAGTTTTCAAAGTACCCACGTACAAAAGTAATATGCGTTAGGATTTTGAACAAAAAGTTAAATAGCGTATTAAGAATTCAATTTGTTTAATGCCCCCTTAACTTCAGAACGCTTACACACAGAGTTTAAACTTTTTATAATCTCTCGCACAAGAATTATGGGTCCTGCAAAGTCCTGCCCAAATGGTTTATGAATGAGAAAATTATGTAACTATGTTTCAAGATCCTATTACAGATATTTTTGAAGAGTGATTGTGGAATAACTTTTTAATTTCTTTATATTTTATTTTAATACTACATTTGTTTCTTTTTTTCTACTCTTTATCATTGCTGTCTTCTTCCTTCCAGATTTAAATAAATACAAATATTTATTACAAATTATTATACAATAAAAAATCGAGCGTAAGTTCCGTGCGAAATTAAAAGTCAATTATGTATCTATGAGCTAAGTGGACGGCGGATGTAATCAATACATATCATTACAATTAAGTAGAAAAATTGATATTAACACTTTAAAAAGTGTGATGTGAAATCAGTGTCAGATGACTGAAGAAAAGGACATCTGCGATGATAATGAAAGAATTACGGTGGGGGGTGAAAAAGAGACCGAAACATCTGTTCAAGTGCAAAAACAAAGCGAGATAAAAAGAGATAGCGAATGTCAGTTACGACAGTCTCTCGAGAAACGGAATTCTGAATTCGAAAACTACGCGCCAACACTAAATTCGAATTCGTTCGTTCGAAATTTGAATTCTTGCAACAACGCACGAAAAACAGCGAGTCAACCATTTTGGTTAGTTGTAAAATCCAGTGTTTTAAAAGTAGGAGGTGTTTGTGATTTAAATCCTTCGTCGATGTCTCGTGGGTGTATCAGGTTGAGTGGAATATGGTCCTTGGTGGGTGTGATGGTACTCCTGGTGGCTCGGGTGGGTGGGAGCGAGTTCCCGGAGAGAGAATGCTGCGATCCCGTATATCCCCCAAACACGGCGACAACTGCTGCTGCTCCAATTACACCTCCAATACCCAAGTTAACAGGTTAGTGATTTTTTTTATTATAGCCACAATTTGAAGACTGTCTCAGTGTAAAATCGTTGAATAAAGATCAGTTTTTGAAATTTCATGGACGGAATTTATGTCAAAAACTTAAAGATCAATCCTGATATTTTACATTATTAATTGGTTGTTAATTACTTGATTTATTGTACGAAAAATTCACAACATTTCTTCATGCAAAAGTAGTATCTAAACTTCGGAATTAAGGTCTATAATGGAGCGAGTGGAGAGCGGTCACCGGTGACCGCATTCCACTTGGTAATTTTTCAGTTATTAGATGATTTATGACCTCAATTAAAATCTTTTTGGATTCTTAAGGCTGATTTTTCTAAGCCAGTCGAGTTTTAACTGAGTAATAACTTAACTAATAATAAAAATTGTCAAATGTGAATTTTATTATACACTTAAAAATTAACCAACAATTTATAAATCGGTCCTTATAAGATCAAAATGTAGTTCGTTCTTCTTGCTTTCTTAGTTTCTATTCTAACTTTGATATTTTCTTTTTAGGTTAGACAAATACACAATAAATAATACCAATCATTACTTTTTCAGTTTTGATACGTAAAAGTTTGTCTGCAATATGAATAAACCAGTTCGTGTTTTTGCTCAACTGCGTAGAAAAATAACATGTTTCATGAAACATGCATTCTACTTTTATTGTTTATGTACGTACCATATTCATGAATACAGTTTTGTTTTATTCAGTTCTCATGCTAAAAACGAGGTCTTGTATTTTTGAAAAAAGAGAATGGAACCTATTTTCATATTTGAAGTCGATATGAGCAAAAAAACATAACAACCAATAGGATTTTTTATCTCTAATAGTATCACTACGTCATAAGTAATTAATTTAACACAAAGAAACAGATTTACTTACGGGTACGTTTTGATATCTACATCTTAAGAAATTTCAACGCATAATTTCATTTTACACTTTTATTCTTAAAGTACTAAAGTTGATAATCCCAAATCAGTAACCTACCACAGCAATACTGTTCCTTCGTGCCAATTTAAGCATAAAATAAATGAAAATCGTACCATATATAGGTTGTTTCCTTTATCGTGGACGGTTAAACAATTACTGCTTTTGATGGATTAATCAAATGCCTAAAGGTCACCCTGTATACAAGCTATACAAATCCAGGTTATAATGGTCTCGATTTCTATGAACTTTCCGCACAAGCGACGGTCAGTTTATACTGGATTTGTATAGGTTGACGTGTCGTTGTGTGTACATGGCGAGTTTAATCAATATGGCGACCTGTCAATCTTTTGACGTTTCTCATTTATGTCAAAGTTTTCGTGGCTAAGAGGTTAGGGGTCGATTCGGCACGTACGTTGATGTTAGATTAGTTATCGTGTGCTATATAATTTTAATTTATAATCTGGAAAATTTTATGTTAAAAATTTTATAAACACGACACTATCGTGTTTGAATTGTTCTAATTTTTTATGGGCTCTCAAACTAATATTATATTTTAAAAGTTTAAAGTTTTATTCGCGTTTAGATTTATTTCTGTCATACGGAAGCAATAAAAAGAACTTATATATTATTCTGCAGGCAGCAGATCATGTATGTTATTCTTCGCATTTAATATCCAGATTAAACCATATTCTAAGCCGAATAATGACGGCTTAGCACAATCAATGTTACATGACCTCTAATCATTTCATTGTTGTCGTAAGACTAACTATATTTTAAAATGAGACCGTCAATTAAACCTTAACCATTTTAAACTTGATCTCCAACCTGCTCGCCAAGCGAGGTTCTCTAGTTCTCTGGCTCTACTGAATGCTACATAACATAACATCACGCCTTTTATCCCCGAAATGGGTAGGCAGAGGTGTACAATACGGCACTTATTGCCACTGTATAACGCAACACTCACTTTTCACTATTTATGTTATGAGTTCCATGTAATAGGGGGTGAGCCTATTGCCATATACCGGGGCACAATTCCGGACTCCGTTCTACTACTGAGAATTTTTAACAACCTCAGTAATGCTTTGTCCGACCCGGGAATCGAACCGGAGACCCCTTGCCGCACTTGAAAACACTTAGCGAACAAGGCAGTCATCGTAATTACGAAAAATCTCCATGTTTATAGGAGGACTACAGTATTTAAAGAGTTGTTAATCAAATCATATTTACACAGACAAATATGCTTACCTACATCCTAAAACCTATTAATTTCCACCCACAATATTTATTGTATACGTTTTACCGATACACTAAATTACTATAACAAAGTTATACAATAGTAATTATTGTTATAATTGCTCACAATTCATCGTTTAATTTGAATGGATACACTGTTGCTTGTGCCCACGTAAAATCGAATGGGCGTACGTCGTACTAGGCCTTCCTTATAACTGTAATATCTCAGTTACTAGCTTTTACCCGCGGCTTCGCTCGCGTCACAAAAGGATAAAAAGTAGTCTATGTGACATATACCAATACATACAGCGCCATCTATACCAATACTTTTGTTTTCCCTCGGGAATATCAAATTTTTTCGGGATAAAAAGTACCCTATTATTTAATCCAGACTACTAACTTTACGTCTGCAAAAATTCAATGCAATCAGTTTAGTAGTTAAGGCGTGAAGTCGGAACAAACAAACAAACAAACTCACTTTCCCATTTATAATAGTATATAAGGAAAGGATAAGGATAACAATTGTAATAATAGTCTTAAATGCCATGTGTAGTTAATTACACTAATATTATAAATGTAAATATTTCTTTGTTTGGATGTTCGTCCGTCAAGAACGCTAAAACTATTGAACAGATTTTGATGAATTTGGTATACAGGCAGAGTATGGACTGACCTAGGTGATAGGATACTTTTATCCCGATTAAATGCTCCCATGAGATAAAACAGGAATCATATTCTACGCGGACGAGGATGCGGGCAACAGCTAGTATTATATAAATAAGCTAAATGAAATTGGAGTCTGTTTTTAATATCGAAATAACTGTTTTTTACTACATGCATATGAATGTACATTTAACGAAAAATAAAACATTTATTTTTTATTTTTATGCCATTTTAATCTGTTTGTCTGTTTGTACTGGCTAATCTCTGAATTGGCTTCGGGACTTTTACTGGCAGGTGTATAAGAAGTAACATAGGATACTTTTATTTTAAAAATTGAAACATAAGAACGTTACGATTTATAATTCATACTAGCTTTTACCCACGGCTTCTCTCGCGTCTCAAAATGATAAAAAGTAGCCTGTAACATAATAATATACCAATGCAAACAGCGCCATCTATACCAATAATTTTGTTTTCCCTCGGGAATATCAATTTTTTTCCGGGATAAAAAGTACCCTATTATTTAATCCGAACTTCTAAATTTACGTTTGCAAAAATTGAAAGCAATCGATTTAGTAGTTTCGGCGTGAAAGCGGAACAAACAAACAAACTCACTTTCCAATTTATAATATTAGTAAGGATTCTACGCGGACGAAGTCGCGGGCAACAGTTAGTTTATAATAAGATGAAAACTTTATACAAATATTATTTTCCGTTGAAATCACGTTTTCCAAGAACGCTTTTCAGGCCTTACAACAAATTTGTGTAATGAAATAAGGCCAACAATTTTATTTATTATCATAATTTCAATTCCTCAGGAAACCTGCGTCTTTTATTATGTCATGAAAAGTGAGTTTCAATTCCTGAAACTACCTCTATATTACAGAAAAATAATAAATACTTGTGGAATTGTGCCCGGTATATAGCAATAGGCTCACCCCCTATTACATGGGACTCATAACATAAACAGTGAAAAGTGGGTGTTACATTGTACAGTTTCATAATGTACACCTCTGCCTACCCCTTCGGGGACAAAAGGCGTGATGTTATGTTATGTATGTACTTTGTTGTATGTAAAGTTGATAAAATAACATGATAAAATGACATATAGGGGGAAGTCCCTTAACGCCGGACGGCACCCAACGCCGGACACTTGTATTATCTCGATTACTAATAACGCGAGCGCTTCAATTTTTAGGGGGTAGTCTCCCAGTGGCAGACGCCTAAGATTTTTAGTACAAATTGAATTGCTCGTGTTATCGGTTATCGATAAAATAAAAGTGTACGGTTTTAGGTGCCGTCCGGCGTTACGGGTCTTCCCCCTACCGCTCACTTTTTACTTGTATATATTTATGACCTCTATGTTAAAATGGATGACTTTATTGCTATAATTATACCAGTCACAGTCATAAACCTCGAATGAATACTAAGAGAAAAATATAAAAAAAACGACTTTGTCCAACCTGGGCATCGAAAGCGAGACCGGCAGTCAAACTTTCAATCGCCCGACCAACAATAAGGTTTAATAGATTTCCTAAAACCAATAATAAGCACAGAAACAGTCCCAATTCACCCTGTATATGCTGAATAGGCTTCAGCTGTAGCTCTCAGGCAAACAACACTAAATCATGATGTGACATGTTTGTACACCCTGTGTGTACCCGGTTTATCCGTGAATGCATTTACCCTGGTCGGCAAATTTAATTATGGCGTTTTGATAACCTTGTTTTATGGTATATGACCCAACAGGTTTGTTAGTGAGTCTAGGAGTGGGGTAAATATATTGAAATTGCGGGCTGTGAAGTGTGGTGGGGAGGGAGTTGTGTGGTTTTTAAAAAGGAAAGCTTTGGTATTATTTTAGTTGTATAGAATTTTAGGAATAATTTCTGTTACCTAATTAAAGAGTAGATTAGTCGTGGGGACAAAAAGTTCGATTTTCGAGTCGTCAATGGCAGATTGGAGGAGATAGGAATGGTGGCGCGAGCGGCGCACGTCCTAAGGTGCAAAATGGAAATCGACAAGAGCACATCAAAATCTACAAAAAAGTAGTAAATATCCACTCATTTTCTACTTAATTATCATTAGTGCGATACGTCTCGTGAAAAAATACTTGCCGGAATACTGAAACGTTTCTCAATTTTAGGTCGTGCTTAAATATCGTGCCATCTCTGTCATTTTACAAAAAAATTGTGGAGACAGAACTATACTAAAGCGGGACTTAAAATTGAGTAACGTTTGAGTATTCTGACCACTACTACATAAACACGACTGACATATTAATCGCTGAAAGAAAAAAACAATTATATTTTATGCAAAAATAGCGCTTAAACTATACAGCCTTAAAGTGCCTATTCGATTTATTGCAATTACTTGACTACTATTGCGTGACGCCTTATGACATAACTGTTATCATGTGAACCAATGTTTCTTGGCTTCTTGCACATATGTATGTATAGGAATACATGCATATGTGCAAGAAGCCTTTCTTTGGTAGTTGCTATACTGTTTGAAAGAGCATAATTAAGTATTTGACCAAATTCGTGCATTTAAATTTATTCGTATGTTTTTCTGGAACAGACAACTCTTTTGTGTTCCATCATTAAATTCTAATCAAGGTTTTGAAGTTGAAAACTTGCCAAGAAAATTCATCTTTACATTTGTGTTGTTTTTAAGAGACGAGAATCATTGATTGACGGTGTGTCAGACTCTTACTGACTAAAAACCACCCCGTTCCTACTCCTGCACTTCGAGCTGGATCTCCGGCAACCCGTTAAGTTCTTCGCGGTTCCATATCGGCATCAGTCCTATTGGGCCTCATTCTTTATGGTGTGATGGCTCTTTGAGGATTGTTACATTTGTGATTACAAATAAATTAATATTGCAACTATAGTAAACGTAAACTTATACCTATAAGATCCCGAGCGTAGTGCGCGCCTCGAAGAGCCATCAGACCACCACGGATGTGTGATGGTGATGCCGATACGGAGCCGCGGAGACTGCGGTTACCAGGGCTCCTCCGGCTCGAAGTGCAGGAGAAGGAACGGGGTGGATTTTAGTCAGTAAGAGTCTGACACTCCCTCCCGCCTCACCCAAGTGGGAGCAGTCATTTGATGATTTCCTCCCCTTAAAAAAATACCTATAAGATAATATATAAGTGTGGGAGAGCCATGCTTCGGCACGAATGGGCCGGCTCGACCGGAGTGATACCACGGCCTCACAGAAAACCGACGTGAAGCAACGCTTGCGTTGTGTTTCGTCGTGTGAGTGAGGTTACCGGAGGCCCAATTATCCTTCCCTTCCCCAATCTCCCCAATTCCTGAATCCCCAACGATCCTCAAACTCCTAATCTCCAAAAGGCTGGTAACGCACTTGTAACGCCTCTGGTGTTCCAGGTGTCAATGGGCGACGCCGATTGCTTACCATCAGGTGATCCGTCTGCTCGTTTACCGGCTTATGCCATAAAAAAAATAAATACCAAAAACTGATCAAATTATACTAAATCGATGCTATAGACTCAACCGTATATCGCCCCTTTAGGTTTTTTTACCCTTTACACGAAAATCCTGAACTACGGTTCGTTAATTTACATAAATTAATCTATTTAGTACGATAGCCTGATTGTTATTATATGTTTAGCATAAAATATTAATAACTCAGTGTTTAAGACGGGACCCTTATAATGGAGGTCTGAGGATTCTGAATTAGCCCTTTGAATATTATTATTGGAATGTTATTACACTTCGGTTCGGTTCAAATGAGAAAAACAATGAAATAAGATTTATTTGTACATCTGTTTTAAATTACATTTTGTGTTTTTGAATTATTGTTTGTGAATTTAATAAATGATGAGGTATTAAAAAATTAAAAATTATTTTAGAATATTACTTAAATAGTTCTATTAGATTCCTCAACAACAGCTAGGAAACGTTCACTGCTCGACAAAAACCTC
This sequence comes from Spodoptera picta, assembly GCA_038387885.1. NCBI lineage: Eukaryota > Metazoa > Arthropoda > Insecta > Lepidoptera > Noctuidae > Spodoptera > Spodoptera picta. The sequence goes on from JAZHFQ010000269.1 coordinate 757,660, forward strand.
CCCCTTAGTCCTCCAACGATAACTGGTCACCTGCATGTATCAGCTCCCCGCAACTCTGGCGATGTCATCAGTCCACCAAGCGGGAGGCCTGCCCACGCTTCATCTTTCGGTCTATTGTCTCCACTCAAGGACTTTCCTGGCCTATCTGCCGTCAGCCCATCGAGCGACCATTGCCATTACAGTCTGCATTAGTAATATTTATATGTATTATAAATTAAGCTAACTCTGTATTTCTCGAAGTGTGTGTCATCTGTGTGTCATCAAGGCCCAAGTGAATAGGTTGCTTATGGGTGGACGTGCTCCATCGTAGACTGCATTATAGCTTACCATCAGGCGGGATAGTGGCCAAACCTCGACGCATTACATTTAAAAAAGAACTAAATTATGAATTAAAAGCTTTAACGTTTATGTAATGTAAACTTAAAAAATAAGTAAAATAATTTCAAATATTTATTGTAATTAATGTCTTTACTTTATTATTACAACAACTATTGTAAAGTCTCCACAATTATGTAGACAGCAATATTTATACTAAACAATGTAACTGTATAATGTACAGCCATATAATGTTACATAACTCTTATGAGTGGGAGGGCCACAAAAACAAATGACTGTGTCTATTTATAGACCTCTCCATGACGCAAGTCAAAAGAAAAAGTAATCCAAATCATTGTTATATATGAGCAAAATCGTCAAACTAATTATATGATACTCGTTGACCGAGTGGTCGCAAGTGCGACTGCCGGGCAAACGGTTTCGGGTTCGATTCCCGGGTCGGGCAAAGTAGAGTAGAATAGAATAGAATAGAACTTTATTGTACACCATTTATAATACAGTACATACAGAAAGGAAATTACAAATATAAATAAAAATAGTAATGGGCACAAAGGCGGTCTTATCACTTATAGTGATTTCTACCAGACAACCTTTGGGTGGATATAAAATGAAATAATAATAAAAGTATTACTGGGCTTAAATAAATCTCAGTAGTAACACAGACTCATAACATAAATAGTGAAAAGTGAGTGTTACATTGTACAGTGGCGTTTAAGTACCGTAATGTGCACCTCTGCCTGCCCCTTCGGGGATAAAGGGCTTGATGTTATGTTGTTATTTATTTGTCAAATATCAATATCAAACTGTAAAATTTTAGAGGTACGTAACATTTAACTAGACGCATGTACAAAACATTAAATTTTCATTACTTTGATTAGTTTAATGTTAATAATCACAGTTTCATCCAACATTTAACAATTTAACCAACAATGACACTACACTAAGCCATAGGAAAAACCAGCCAATAAATAAATACATCATGTATTCAGTATTTGCATATCTTATCGCTGGCTATGGAACCTTGGCTAGCAGTTATCAGAGTAGCCCATCGTTCGCCTTTATGCATACAAATGCACCAATTTGAACCCCGTTAGACGCATATTGCTGGATCATAACCATACTTCGGTACAGAACTACTATACTGTATCATGTAATGCCGTGTTAATTGGTCGGTTATTGCTTGAAATATAAGATTCTTATTCAAAGTCAAAATCATTTATTTACTATTAGACCAGAAAGGCACTTTTGAACGTCAACAAAAATAACTATCGTGAGACATACTAAACCCGAAACCCCTTGTCCAGCAATCGCACTTGCAATCACTCGGTCAACGAAATAGTCACAGACAAATAAATCTATTTTTAAAGGACCTTTTAAGTACAGAATCATTCAAAGGACAGAGTATTCCGTCAATATTTATATGCGCAAAACACCTCTAACATAAACATAACACCTAAATCCCAAACAAACCCTTGAAACACAATCACAAAATGACCCCCGATAACACAACACACCTTAAAACTAATCTCCAAAGTAACACATATAGCATCGCTATCGGTACGCCCGTTACATTAATGTTCTGAACTGATTTGTTCGTCGAAATAACCCTATAATAGCTAGGCCATTTCGACCCCCCCGCCTCCAACTTATAACTACACTTGGCGGCGTCGAAATGGGGTTAAAATGCATTCCAACCCCCGCTTTCATCAGACGATATTTTTTAGTGATCCGTCCAACTAAATATAAATAAACTATGTTTGTATTTCTTTTCATTTGTTAGGCCATGTGTTGTCAACGAGCTTGTTGGTCTTGTGGTCGCATACATGACTGCCGAGCAAGGGGTCTGCGGTTCGATTCTTAGATTTATTATTGGGGGTTTTAGTAATCGTACCAAGTCTGGAATAGCGTTCAATGTATGTCAATTTTTTTTAAGGGGGTAAAATCATCGAATGTCTTCTCCCGCCTAGGTGAGGCGGAAGGGAGTGTCAGACTCTTACTGACTAAAAACCACCCATTCCTTCTTCTGTGCTTCGAACCGGAGCCCCGGTAACCCGTTAGGTTCTCCGCAACATATGACAATAGAGTCTTCCTGTACACATATTGCGTGGGACTCATAATATAATGTACCTCATGTACCTATGTACCTCATGTATATAATGTGTTGTCCTGTGTAATATTGTCTGTGTGGTGTAGGTACATGAAATGATAAATAAATAAATAAATAAATAATTGGGGAAAAATAGGTACTGCATAATGCATAGATAGCTTACCCCTTCAAATGATATCGCTATATTTCAAATTATATGTTTAGTTATCCGTCAGTCAGACTTATAAACTCTGTCTCGCTATTTGTCAGGCTGTTTGTCATAGCAATAGTTAAGTTATTTGCTCCAATAAAATGATCTAAAGTGAAATAAACTGCGTTCGCCTCTTTTTCCAAGTAGGTCGAGGTCGGAACATAGTCTTAATCAGATTCAAATGAACGTCTATAACTATGTCATTTCAAGTATAGAACTTGTTTAATAGAATTACGTCTTATTACTCGACAGAATAGATCACATTTGACACCATCTCTTCTCTTCTTGTGGGTTAGTAGGAGCCGATTGCTCGTTCTTCTCCATTCTAAACTACACTTTGAAAAGAGCACCTACCTTCACTGACAGACTGACTGGATTTTTTTTAAGGGGGGAAATCATCCAATGACTTCTCCCATCTGGGTGAGGTGAGAGGGAGTGTCAGACTCTTACTGACTAAAAACCACCCCGTTCCTACTCCTACACTTCGAGCTGGAGCCCCGGTAACCCGTTAGATTCTTCATGACTCCGTATCGGCATCAGCTCTATTGGACCTCATCCGTGGTTCAAAAGTGCCTAAAGGATAAATTAAAATAAATGCTTTGACTTTGAATATAGTTCTGTCACTATAAATTCTTTCTAAAATGACAGGCATGACAAGAACATGACATTTAAGAACAACTTTCAATTTGCCTTTCAATATTCAGGCGTAAGGTATTTTTTTTTTTTAAGGGGGGAAAATCATCGAGTGACTTCTCCCGCCTGGGTGAGGCGGGAGGGAGTGTCAGACTCTTACTGACTAAAAACCACCCCGTTCCTTCTCCTGCACGTCGAGCCGGAGCCCCGGTTACCCGTTAGGTTCTCAGCGACTCCGAATCGGCATCGGCCGTATTGGGCCCCATCTGTGGTGGTCTGATGGCTCTTTGAGGCGCGCGCGGAACGCGACGCGCCATACGCTCGGGTCTGTTTCTGGTCGGACGGGGAGCCACCCATGCTCGCCGTCCGCAGGCCCGCGCTTACGGTGGCCGGAGATCGTCTCGCGATCCCCGACGCCCGGTGTGTCCTTCGCGATGGCTGGGTTGCGAGGAGGCAGCGTTTCGCTGCCTCACGCGTCCCGCCTCCTCCTTAGCTAGCATGACTGCTTCGCAAAAGGAGGAGACGGCATCCCAGTCCCCCTCGCTCCGCATCATGGCCTGCCTAGGCCCGGACGCGAGAGGTCGCCATCGCCGATCACTTCCCTGAGGACACGGCGGTGCTCAGCCCACGAAGGGCATTCTCCCACCGTGTGTTCCACCGTGTCCTCAGGGCGGTCCTCGCAGTGATGACACCCGGGCGTTTCCTCCCGCCCCATCAGACACAGGTACCTCCCGAAACTTCCATGTCCGGTGAGGACCTGCGTCAGGCGGTAGGTGAGGACGCCGTAGCGTCTCTCAAGCCACTCCTCAAAGAGGGGACTTACCGCTGCGATGGCAGCGAGCCCAGCCCTCGGTTGCGACAGTCGCTGCTGCCATTCCGCCGTGAGATCGCGCCGGAGCTCATCCCGCCACGCACCTATTTGGCGCGGCAGCGGGGTTTCGCCCCGGCGACGTGCCTCCGCACCTTCGCCTCCAGATCCCACGGCGGTAATCCGGCAAGGAGGTTCGCCGACTCCCCAGAGATCGTGCGGTATCCGCGGATCATTCGGATCGCCATGACCCTCTGTGCCATGAGCAGCGTCCGAGCGGGACGCCGCAACAGGTTTGGCGCCCAAACAGGGGCGCCGTAGAGGGCCATGGACCGCACGACCCCGGCGTATAACCTCCGGCAGGAGGCGTTTGGCCCCCCGAGGTTGGGGAGGATGCGTTTAAACGCAGCCCCCGTCCTCTCCAACTTTGGGGCCAAACGTCGGAAGTGTTCTATGAAGTTCCACCGCCACCTCGAGTCCCAACTGCCGGATTCTTTCAACGACTGTCGCAACCGCTGTCGCCATTAAGTCGGCCGCCGCCTGGTGCGACCTCCCGTGCGCTAGCACCAGCGTGTCGTCGGCGTAGCATATTGTGCTAACGCCGTTCGGGAGGTCGGTGCGCAGCACCCAGTCATAGCCGATGTTCCACAGGAGCGGCCCCAGAACCGAACCCTGTGGAACACCGCGTGACATCTGTCGCCGGTTCCACTCGCCCCGGTGACCGGGGTAGCTGACGGACCTGTCCGTCAGGTAAGCCTCGATTACACGACGGAGGTAGGTAGGCACCCGATGATATCGGAGTGCCTCCAAGATGCAGCTCCAGGGCAGGGAGTTGAAGGCGTAGGCGTAAGGTATAATGTGTACGTATGTAGTCACATAAGTACACATTGAAAAACCGCACAATAGGGATTTCGCATAACCGTTTCTGAACCGTTTTAAGCTGCAGTCTTCAAATGTGGCAAACCGTTTTATGTAGACATATATAACTTCACGCCTGTCTCAGTAGGCAGAACTATGGAACGCCAATTACTACGATTCCTCATTCGCTTCAAATGCAGAGGAGGCTTTTAAGTGTGGGAGAGCCATGCTTCGGCACGAATGGGCCGGCTCGACCGGAGTGATACCACGGCCTCACAGAAAACAGACTTGAAACAACGCCTGCGTTGTGTTTCGTCGTGCAAGTGAGGTTACCGGAGGCCCCTTCCCCGGTCTCCCCAATCCCCGAAATCCTCAAACTTTTATCCCCAAAAGGCCGGTAACGCACTTGTAACGCCTCTGGTGTTTTGGGTGTCCATGGGCGACGCCGATTGCTTACCATCAGGTGATCCGTCAGCCCGTTTACCGGTTTATCTAAAAAAGAAGGCTCAAATTAAAACAGTGGACTCATACAGGCAGTTGATGCTGACAGAACTTGTTATCAAAGGTCCGATTCGTGCTTGTCCAGTTTTTTGTCATTTGCAGAATTGGGAGGCTTGTATACAAAAAATTCATTAGTTTTCTGACATGGAGGTCAAGGCTTTAGTTCGTCGTGTTTTACAATGGATGTTTTTGTTGAATGGGGGGCGTTGTCACCCCTTTGGGGGTCGATTTATATTTGCGTGTATTTCTAAAGCGAATGTGGTTATTATAGTGGGTTCTTTATGAGGGATTGATTTTCTGTAGCTAAGCATGTATGTAGGATTCATTCTCATATCTTTGTGTAAGTGGAATGTTTTATGTGGTTAGTTTTGAATTAGTTATTTTTTATGAGGGATATTTAGGTATTTTTCTGTGTGTCTCGGTGGCCGAGGGGTCGCAAGTGCGACTGCTGGGCAAGGGGTATCGGGTTCAACTCCAGAATCGGGAAAAGTATTAATAGTTTTTCTTTAATCTTAGTAGTAACACGGAGTCTGGATTGTGCCCGGTCTATGGCAATAGGGTCACCCCCTATTACATGGGACTCATGACATAAAAAGTGAAAAAATGGGTGTTACATTGTACAGTGGCATGAAGTGCCGTAATGTGTGCACCTCTGCCTACCCGTTTGGGGATAAAAGGCGTGAAGTTATGTTTGTATGTATGTCAAAGTAAAGTTTAATTTTAAATGTAATGTTGTAGAATTTACGATTTGATTAAAGTTCTCATTTAAAGCTATAGAAACTAATTGACAAATAGTTTTGGTATTCAGAACTTTATATCATAAAATATTTTGTGAACCAGCTAAAATTCTCAATAAAGCCCAGGTTTCCTCCCGATGTTTTCCTTCACCGTTTGTCATTGGTGTCTAGATAATCTTAGAAAGTACATATAACTCGGAGAAAGTCGCATTGGTACTTGCCGTTGGTTTTTTATATATTTTTATACTCCAATCTTGTTAACCACTTAAATTATAAGTGGATTGAGTACGAGTATAAATAGAAAAGGTTTTTCATCCAAAAATATGGCTTACGATAATGTAATAAGATTTAAAATAGTCTGTAATTACATGACTGACACAAAATATTATTTATTTACAGATTTAAAATAAAAGATAAATGGATGCGAATGTAATTATAATTATGAATACAGACTAGTTACTTTATGATTTTTTTTATTTAATATAGGTTCAAAATAAACTGATATTTAAAAAAAAACATTTCCCCACACTAGTATTTTCTCCTGACTCGTGGATGCGTTTCCAAACATACACATGACACCCAGACCCGAAACAACAATAATTTTGAATCACACAGAGAGTTATTTCGTTCGGGAATCGAACCCGCTGCACGTTGCACGGCAGACGGTTTGATTCTACCACCGCCGACGCCACCATCACCACCACCGACGCGTCAACTGTGCAGTGAAAATGTAAATTTAATGTTGTAGATTTTGTGTCTTTGAGCCCTTCAATATCTTGGATTACTAATTAAATAAGAAAAAAGAATTTATGGAATATGACCCAATGCATGCTTAAGAGAACGAAGATCATCTAGGGTTTATTGTCATGTAAATTACGTAGGCTGTAGCCGGAGGATGCAAAGGAAACCAAAAGGGGGATGTTAGAAGGAGCATCTTGTCGTCTACTTCCAATGCCGTTGGTAGTGACTGCGTTAGCCGTAAGATGCTTATCCCTATCCTTGATGAAATTATTCCTGTAATTCTTTTCGTCCTTAACTCTTCAATCACCGACAGAACTTTCCCCCAAAGTTGGAAAGAAGCTCACGTAATCCCGCTACCCAAACAATCCAATCCCACTTCCTTTACCGATTTCCATCCTCCCATTTTTATCCAAAATCCTAGAGAAGCTGGTCCACCAACAAATCAGCAGGTTCCTATCCCAGCATAGCCTCCTAAGTCCCTTCCAATCTGGGTTTCGGCCAGGGCACAGTACTACAACGGCTCTTGTTAATATCACAGACGATATCCGGTCAGGCATGGAGTTAGGAAAGTTAACGGTCCTTGTACTCCTAGATTTCAGTAACGCCTTTAACACCGTTTACTTTGACTTACTGCTTGGCGTGCTCAGCTCCTATGGCATGTCCCCGTCGGTAATTGACTGGTTTCATAGTTACCTGTTCGGCCGCCGTCAGCGTATTCGCCTTGAGGATTCTAGGTCTTCATGGTGTTCCACTGCTGCCGGCGTACCTCAGGGTGGCGTTTTATCTCCTCTTCTCTTCACATTATTCATTAATTCTATTTCTCAAGGTCTATCTTCTTCCTACCACCTTTACGCAGATGATCTTCAGATCTACACTCAGGCCTCTCTTGAAGATTTACCAGGCGCCATTAGATTAATTAACGACGATATGGCACGAATAGGTGACTGGAGTTCCAAATTTGGGTTACTAGTAAAAACGCAAGTGACTATCATCGGTAGTGCGCGTACCGTCTCCAAAATGAATTGGACAAGTCTTTCCCAAGTTTCTTTTCTAAATACAAAAATTCCTTTCTCCCGCGATGTTAAGAACTTGGGGATTTACATTGACAGTAACCTCTCCTGGAATAAGCAATTGCAGGTGGTCAGTCGGAAATTGTTTGCTTCAGCGGGCTCCTTAAGGCGTCTTCGTAATTTCTTACCCTCAAAAACCAAAATTGCACTTGCACAGTCTCTTCTTCTACCAATACTCGACTATGCTGATGTCAGCTATCTAGATCTCACCCAAGAACAATTGGACAAGCTTGAGCGCCTTCAAAACCTTTCTATCAGATTTATATTTGGTTTGCGCATGTATGATCATGTTTCTGAATTTCGTAGTAAGCTCAGATGGCTGCCTATCCGCCTTCGCCGGAACGCTCATATCCTTTCGTTACTATTTAATGTACTTTTTAATCCTGCTGCCCCTTTCTATTTAAAGGAACGTTTCCAATTCATGAGTGTCACACATTCGAAGTTCCTGAGATCATCGGAAAATCTTAAGCTCAGCATTTGTAAGCACTCCACTTGCTTTTATGACAAGTCTTTCACAGTACAAGGGGCTCGGTTGTGGAATGCGCTGCCGGTGGAAGTGCGACGTGCTCAAACTCTGGGTCAGTTTAAGGGACGTGTGAAGGAACACTACCTGTCACTGTAGATATGCTTTTGTCCTTTCATTATGGATAAACACATCACATCACACACACACACACACACCACACACACACACATACTCATACACGTAACTATATATAGTTGTCATTTTACATTTAAGTATATATTTATTACATAGTATTGCCATTTTTATCTTTTATGTATTATATGTAGTCTGTAAGTTTCATTGATTGTTTAATTTGTTTTTTATTGTTTTCCTTCTATTTTGGTTTTCTTTTATTATGCATCTACCACCCATTCCCAGATTCTTTTCAAAAATTCCATCGAAAGGTTGTCTCGAAGAAATCGCCGCGTGTGATAAGACCGCCCATTGTACTCAAATTACTATTGAAATGCTTACAATTTTTTCTATGTGTGCAATAAAGTATAAATAAATAAATAAGTAGGTGATAATGGGTCGATGTTGTACCAAGAATGACGCTCTTTACACGGGTTGAAATTAGATCGACAATTTATGCTGAGTTCGCGCCTCGTGTACTTTCCGTACACCGTTGGGCCGTCTATTGCACCGTAGCGTAACATGTAGCCTTAATTTTTTTTGTTTGTTATTGTACTTTGTGACGGTGTGCAAATAAACAATTTTTCTTTCTATCTTCCTTTCTTCTTTCTTTATTCCTTCGAAGCCTATAAGAACTTTCTGTTTTGGGGTCATATTTATATCGTTTTACTCATGTACCGATGAGATACATTAGAATTTTTTTTTTTGATATAGAACCACAACGACTTACTGGACATAAGTTAAGCTACGCCAGTTGAAGTTGGTTTGCGGTTAACCTCAGAGCTGTCGATGGCCGATTGGTGTATTATTTTGACCAACTTTTGTGGCTATTTTTAAAATCTCTAGGCTCTTTCATACCTCAAAGGGCCATACTATAGTTTTGATTATCATATTTATGGAAAAGTATTAGAAAAACTGAATTTTCTTGTCCTCTTTTGATGTTTCGGATGTCCATGGGCAGCGGTGATCGCTTACCATCACGTTTGCCTCCTATTCCATAAAAAACGCAGATTTTTAACACGTATTTGGAATTTCTGTTAAATTTTATAGCGAGAAGGATATCATAATACTAAAATTTGACGCGAAAAAATGAAATTAACTCAAAATTTATATGGAGAAAATGCAAAATATTTTCAGTGGAAACTTTGCTCTAATATGCAAATATTATATATGATAGGTATTAGGTTTATGTATGTAGATGCTGTGGTGTCACCTTGTTAGTTTAATTTTTTATACGTAGGTATAGGTATGTAGATAAAAAATATATTAAAACAGATATTTTTAAAATACAAACAGATATATTAAAACAGATTTTTTTTTAAATATATTAAAACAGATATTTTTATGATTTAACAATAGTACACTGGACGTAAATTCGTAGGCAGTATTTGGATAAATACCTCTTCAAGAATTACATGCCGTGATGATACAGTGAATTCGTGTGCGCCTTCGAAGTTTGCCTTTTGCAATGGTCCATTATTTTTTGTTTAAAACATTTTATTTCTTTATAAAACTATTGTATTACCAAGACAGAACCATTTAACTTCGGACGAAAACAAAATAGATTTCCCGATATATAGTTATCTTGGTTCAGTACTGTTGGTGTTAGTAGATAATCTCAAGTTTAATTCTCAAGATAATTGTATTACTTTTCAATCTGCGAAGTGTTTACAAATCATAGAGTTTAGATTCGCAAGTCGGTGTTAGGCAATATCCTAACTTTTATTACAGGTTAGTATTAACATGATTCTTTGATAAAATCTTCAAATTTTACAATACAATTTCTTTATTGCCTCATTAGCCGAGTGGTTGAAAGTGCGACTGCCGGGCAAGGGGTCTCGGGTTCAATTCCTGGATCGGGCAAAGTATTACTGGGTTTTCTAAAAAATAATCTTAGTAGTAGCACGGAGTCTGGAAATGTGCCCGTTATATGGCAATAGACTCACCCCCCATTACATGGGACTCATAACATAAATACTGAAAAGTGGGTGTTTCATTGTACAATAGCATAATGTGCAGCTCTGCCTACCCTTTCGGGGATAAAAGGCGTGATGTTATGTTACGTAATTCCTTTATTAACTTTTTCATGGACACAAAAATAAGGTACATAAGGCGGACTGAATGCAATAAGGCATTTTCTTCAAGTCAACCTTTGGGTTAAGAAAATAATCAGTGACAATTTTGAATCAAGTCAAGAATAGAACCCGTAACCTTAGCCATAGCTTTCACCTCTACACTACAGACACTTTATAATTACAATGTCTAAAATTAACGTATCATTTTGACCACTAAACTTGTAATTACACAAACTTTGAACTAATTCACCTTAATTAACCGTTTACGGATGGTTGAACAAAAATTTAACTTTAGGGAACAGAGAGTGTAGTTCCCTAAGATCGGAAAAGGAGGATCCTCCGACCAGGCGAGGTGACCGTGCCTGGCGGGCTTTCTGCCCAACAGATATTCGTTAGGATTTTCTAACCATGTTAATTCGTATGTAAACTTCACATGTGCGATGTAAGATTTTGTGACGTCATCCGTTGATTTCTTTTCATCGATAGTCTATGTGCGTGAGCTGCTATGTTGTTATTTGACGTGTGACATCTATCGCCACAAAACTAAATAACTTTGAGAGCTTTAGAACTGTACTTAGGTCGCGTTGGTTACACAAGGATGACGGCGGAACAGTCGTCACGTGCCGCCGTGCACTGCACAGAGAGGCTCTAGGTAGACACATAGGTCTGCATAGGGAGGTGGAGGTGAGGTGGTGAGGTGGTTTTTCTCAATAAGCTAGGCGCCTTTTGAAGGTTCCCCCGTCAACAAACTAAAAACAGGTTGCATTGGTTAAGTAGAAGTATGACAGTTGACCGTGATAGCGTATGTGTGAATTATGTTTCGATTAATCCATTCCACAATAAAATCTAACATGTAGTTGATTTGAAGTGTGGGAGAGCCATGCTTCGGCATGAATGGGCTGACTCGACCGGAGTGATACCACGGCCTCATAGAAAACCCACGTAAACCAAGGCTTGCGTTATATTTCATCGTATGAGTGAGGTTATCGGCGGCCCAAATACCCCTCTCTCCAATGTCCTCAATCTTTGAATGCTCAAAATTATAATCGCCAAAAGGCCGGTAATGCACTAGTAGTCTAACACTCCCCCCCACCTCATCCAGGCGGGAGAAGCCATTCGATGATATTCCCCCAAAAAAATGTCCATAAATACAACGTGATTATTTTAATATGTATATCTCACGACAGTTACAATCCAAAAACTGGACAACGAAAACAGTTACAAAAGCAATGTATAAAACACAACGACCTATAGAAAGCCGTACTAGCAGAACTGTGGGTAACTTCAAATAATAATGCCGTCTTAATTACTTCGCCAGTCGCAAGCGGTAGGAACTTTGTTCTACACGAGTACTTCGCGTCTTACACTGGCTTCATTGTGTCTAGGATACCTAGGTATAACAAGAATCTAGGTTTTGGTACGTCGAGGATTTCACTTTGTTTTGCTTTGATAGGTATTTTTGAGAGTGTAACTAAAGGTTGTGTTTATTATAATGTAAGATGTATTCTTCGCTAGTTACCTGTGAATGATACATGACGCATATAATTTATATTAATCGCGTTAATTGACAACTTTACAGTAGCCTATATCATTTTCTATAGCCTATATTATAGCCACATAGAGACAAATTCATACCGTACACAGGTCAATGGTGATCTGAAAGACAAACCATTTTTGCTTTGTAATTTTATTAAGAATAACTATCACGCTAATACTATAAATGTTAAAGTTTGTCCGTCATTCACGCTGAAACTACTGAACGGATTTTAATGAAATTTGATATATAGGCAGGGTATGAGCTGACTTAGGTGCTATGATAATTTCTATCCCCATTAAATGCTTCTATGGGATGAAACAGGAATCATATTCTAAGCGGAGGGCGCAGGCAACACCTAGTTTTCAATAAAACCACGGGGTTTAGAATTGTGTACGTCGTTTTTCAGCACTTCAATCATTTTATAAGTTCTACTGTAAGATTCTTTTGATATACTTATCGTGACATAGACGAACCAATGACCCAGTCACATACAAAAAACAATCAAACAAACAAACAAAAAACGTCATTAACAACACATACAACACAACGTTTCAGCGCGCAGTGCAAATGAAAGTTTAAGAAGCTTCGCTCACAATGCATGGAGAAGAGCTGAGATGTCGCCACTTGAAGGCTCTGTCCCCATGTACTTATATAAGTACACAGAGAAGAAACAGCCTTTGCCACGAAGAACTGTCACTTTCTGTAATTAATTTCGCAAGGAGTAAAAAGGGATTTTGTATTTTTTTTTGCTGCGTTGTTAAGTAAAGTGTTATTTGGTTTTTTTATTTGTAGATTGATTGTTTGTTTGTGTTGGGGATTAATGACATCTAATAGTTATGAGGTGTACCGTATATGTATTTTAAAGATATTAAAAAAAACACATTGTACCACAATAGGATTTTCTCCTGTGTTACAATAATACAAATTTACACATATATATATTTATGACACCCAGATCCGAAACAACAATCTGTGGATCACACAAAGAGTTGCTCCGTACGGGAATCGAATCCACGACACGTAACGTGGTAGTCAGTTGCCCAGCCACCGCTCCAACCGTGCTTGAAACAAGCCCCCCACTACCACCCAAAACCGCTGCAACTCCTGTAAGCCAGGATATCTAACTAGATACAACCATGAAAACACCGGAACACTGAAATCCAGCGCGTCCCAGAAACATGAATAACTGTCTTAGTTCCCGTAACGAATTAAGTAGAGTCATGCTTCGGCACGAATGGGTCGGCTCGACCGGAGTGATACCACGGCCTCACAGAAAACCGACGTGAAGCAACACTTGCGTTGTGTTTCGTCGTGTGAGTGAGGTTACCGGAAGCCCAATTACCCTCCCCTTCCCCAATTCCTGAATCCCCAACGATCCTTAAACTCCTAATCACCAAAAGGCCGGTAACGCACTTCTAACGCCTCTGGTGTTCCAGGTGTCCATGGGCGGCGCCGATTGCTTACCATCAGGTGATCCGTCTGCTCGTTTACCGGCTTGTGCCATAAAAAAAACGAAGTGAATCAGAAGATATTATAAGAGGAGAAGATAATAACGATAGTTTCCACTTCCCTCGGTGAATTAGTGCAGGAGACAGAATGAATTAAGCCTAAAGGCACAAAAATAAGACTGTACAACTAGGTGAAGCCCAGTCGTTAAGCACCACGGGATTTTTACAAAAAACTAAGTGGTGACACCAACCGCGCAATTTCTAATAATGAATGAATTACATCAATCTTTGATTGCGAATTCAAGATTTTACGCTCATCAGTCCACAATTAACACAATAATCATCCAGTATGAAAAATATGTCATAAAAAAAAGCTGAAATCTATTATTAATTTAAATATTATAGTAATAACACTCTTCCAAAAATAATAGTAATAAATACATAGTTGTGGTGGCCCGGAGACTAAGACGCCCGATTCTCATGCATGAGGTAACGACAGGTACCAATGTGACTTTTTCTGCAATGAGTAAGCGTAGTGATTAATGCTCAAACCTGAGAAGGTTTGAGCATTCACAAAGAGATGTGTGAGAAGAGGCTTTATGCAGCAGTGGGCATTTATAGGCTATTGATGATGAACAATAATAATAAAGACTAAGCCGAAACACGATAAAGGACCTCTGTGAAAGTCCACTGTCAGTTCATCTTTGAAGATCGGCGTATCATTGTCATCAATTAAAATCTACCCTTTTGTATTAAAACACCTCTATACATGCCTCCAGAAACCATAAATGAACTTAACAATCTAGTACAGTTATCGCCATTTAACGCTAACTTCACGTAACACAGCACCATAAAATTCCTAACACAACATTCTCGCTCGACTCCATAAAATGTGACGACATTTTCAATCTCTTTATCGAAGACTCGAACCGATAGATACGGTGCACCGCTCATCACTTTGTCACTATATCGCCAGTATTTTTCAGTTTAAATTGAAGCCACTAAAAGTACGGATAAACGGTAGTTTTATACTAGAACTTAGATTTATTGTAATAATGTTATAAAGGACTGCCTCATTGGCCAAATGGTCGCAAGACTGCGAGGCAAGGGGTCTCGGATTTCATTCCCTGGTCGAGCTAAGTTTTACTGGGTTTTAATAAAATCTCAATAGTAGCACGGAGTAGGTGAAATAAATAGTGAAAAGTGGGTGTTACATTGTACAGTGGCATTAAGTGCCGTAATGTACACCTCTGCCTACCCCTTCGGGGGTAAAAGCCGTGATGTTATGTAATGTTAAAAGTTTGCTTGTTTGTCTGTTTTTGTGTTTGTTTGTTTGGTCGAGTGTATGTCTGGAGATGGTTGTTTTATTTGGAAATTGTGTTTTATTACTCTTCTTTACGAATTTTATAGGTACAAGTTTCCGATACACAGATAATTTCATAATTGCGAAATAAAATTGACATTTGACAGTTTTTATTTTTAGGTTGGATGAATTGTCAAATATTCAAAGTTATTCGTTTGGTAAAAAACTGGCGTTGGAAAAAACGGCCCCTACTAGGTATTTTATACTTTATTGATACGTATAACCCTCTTGGAATTAGCAATTTATTGGCTTCATCTAATAAAAGCTGCCACGGGTGACCAACAAGACAGTCAAAAGACTATAAAACTTATAAATAAATGCAGAATATAAACACATATAAAACTAAAACCAGAATCTCTTCTACACACACCGACAACTGCAAATCAACCAGAGCCATTATAAACTGACCCCTCACTTAATGGACAGACAATATGACACGGGGTCAAGTTATGTCAGAAAATATGGCTTGCTGACCTACCGTTTGTAGAAATTTCTAGAAAATTATATTTCGGTACCCTTGTTAATTTGCCACAAAGTTAAAGTTTAAAGTCATATCAGGGAAGATCGTTTGTAACTTGACTTTATGTATTTTCCTATCTATGTATCGAATCTTGTTTGTTTCAGAAGTTGTTTCTTATGTGGTTCTGTGTATCGATCAAATATAAAAACTCTTTGCTTACCTCGTCTTGTCTTGTGTCTGTAGGTGTGAATAAAATGATAAACTCTTTGTTTTTTTTAGAATTTGAGTATCTTAATAAAATATTGTTTCATGTTCTAAGATACCATATTATTTTTATGGTATAAGCCGGTCAATGAGCCGACGGATCACCTGATGACATGCAATCGGCTTCTCTCATGGACACCTGTAAATACCAGAGGCGTTACAAGTACGTTACCGGCCTTTTGGGATTAGGAATTTGAGGATTGTTAGGGATTTAAGGATTGGAGAAGGGGCAGAGGAGGTAATTGAGCCTTATGAAAGATTAGCAAAAGTAGAAGCCTCTACCACACTTAGATTAAGAC
The DNA here is from genome assembly GCA_038387885.1 of Spodoptera picta. NCBI lineage: Eukaryota > Metazoa > Arthropoda > Insecta > Lepidoptera > Noctuidae > Spodoptera > Spodoptera picta. Next base: position 773,724 of record JAZHFQ010000269.1, read on the forward strand.
AATTTTGCCTATAGTTAAACCTTTACATCTTTCTGAACATTATTCACGAATCTGGAGTTTTTATTGTTAGAATGTTCCTACTAAATACAAATTGGTAATATTGATACGAACACTCAAACTGGTTAAAAAACTACACAAGCTCTTGAGCAAAACCAAAATTTTTGACAGTTTCTTGCTAGCTTGTCTATATTTTTGCAAGTTTAGTTGCTAATATTTTGCCAGCTTTCTTCTTGCCTTTCCCATCTCTTTAGATTCAATGATCTCGACTATAAAGCTTCGGGTTCAATCCAAGATTATGTAAAGCAACATTAACTTTTCTGATTTCGATATCACTGTTAGCCGACCACTCTCGACCAAACCGAGGCAGTGTACGCCAATCATGACCTCAATATACTTTTATTATAAACCTAATGTTACCACGCAACCTTTGTTTTATGGTTGCACTGTAGTTCAGCCATTATTCATGTGTAGCATTAAACAAGTTATTATATTGTTATTATTATAAGTTAATTATTTAATTAGGCTTATATTTCCTGTAAGTACTGTCTCGTTGGCCAAATGGTCGCAAGTGCGACGACTGTCGACATATCGACGTGCTCCATCATAGACCGCATCATAGCTTACCACCAGGCGAGATACTGGTCAAACGTCGGCCTATCAAATATAAAAAAAACCTGAAACCTACTTCAAACAAAACTGCTGATGTACTGCTTACCCCTACAGCGAAAAGCAACCCTCAGTAAAGGACACAACCGTTCACTGCAATCATTACGAATCAGATAAGCGACTGGGACTACATAAATGTATAAACTATTTCGTGGAGCAAAAACTGGGGTTTGAATCCCAACTGGCTTATCAGTGGAGTAACATAGGTCGACAGTTGGAATCACTCAACATAGGCCGGGAGTTAAAATGGGTGACAGTTGAGTGGCTTAGTGCCTGAACTGAGTGTTTGATTACTGAGTGTTAAATCCGTTTTGTTTAGGTAGATTTTTTGGTGAGTAGTTCTGTTTTTGCGTTGATTTAATTTGTTTATTTTTAATTGAAAAGAAAGAGTTTATTAGTTTTATGGATTCCACTCGAAATTGTTTGAAGTAACTCGACTATTATTCAGTATCGCTAGGGACTCATAGCCATGAGTAACATTACGCTATAAATGACACAGCGCGGGCAGTTGAAACTAGTTAACTCATTACCTCGTTATATAATTACGTTAGTAAGCTGTAAAAAAAATATAACTAAAGAAGAAGGTTCGTAATTTGATAATATATGTGTGAGAAACAATAATAATATTTTTCAGAAACATTATTTACCTGTACATCGACTAATCGACGCTACTGTCAAATCACATGTGCTAAAACTCCAAAGATCTGAGACGAACAGAATTAGAACCGACAGTCGGAACAAATCGGAAATATCGGGCGAGAGCGGCCATATTAAATATTTATACCCATCAAATAACATGTCAATGTTGGATCTTCTTTGGCCCATTTTTACCAACAAAAGTAGGACTTAAGATGAGGGTACATGAGTTCGTTTTGCCCTGAATAATTTAGATTGAGCCATCATTCGACAGTTATTTGCCTGAGATGTTACTCTTTATGGGCCTTGTTCGTGCGGTGTACGCTGGGACTAATGTCTCGGTTTTGTAGGCAGAAATTGAGATGAAAATTGGACTGTCTGAATTATGATTTGTATTTTGTTGTGATGATGTTAAGGTTCATTTTTGGGAATTTGGAGTGATGTAGGAGTTTACTATATATAATAAAGAGTACTATTACTATCGATAAGTTGATCTGGTGTTATGTAAGACTGTCTAAAAGGTCAGGCAGTTGCAAGTGCATCATAGTTCATAAATCAAATCAGTGCTAAATTAGTATTCTTTATACTATCTCTACCATCAATACTAGGAATGTAAGCCATGGAGCTCTATTATGTGTTATTTCCTTGAAAAAGGATCTGAAACTAACTAACAGAATAAAGTATCGGTAAACATTATCCTGAAATATAGGGGAGCGAGATAATTTCCACAGACTCCAAAAGTAAACGAACAACTCTTTGTATCTGAGGCCAGCGATAAAGTTGCTTAAAGAAGTTGACTATCGCATCTAAACATACAAATTCGAGCTTATGGTAACTCTTGCCACAGGGAACGATAATGTACTTTTTATTAGTGTTCATTTTGTGTTCTTATACTTACTAACTTAAACATAATATTTCCTTAGCTCATTTTTAAATTCATACATTTTCTTATTCTAGCACTTCATTACGCTTCCTTGCTATTGTGTTGTTTTGATAACTCAAAAGTTAAAGTTGATCTCTTTTGTAGTTTCGAAATTGGATAAAAATAAAGCACGATTTAAACAGCAACATGTAAAAATAGTTGTGCAACTGTTGCTCGTTTAAAAAGTCGTCAGTCTGAACAGCGCCTCACAGATAGGAGCTTTTTAGTTAATTGAAGTAACACGTACGTGTCTTGGATTGCAATACAGTTGGTAGTAGCGTAATGGTGGCCCAGGAAATTAGGACAATTTTAGGGGCACTAGTTTTGTACTGGGACCTGTATTGTGAATTGAAGAGACGGTTTCATGAAGTATGTTGTATTTCGGAGTAAGCTTGGAATCTGGAAATTAAAATAATGTTTTTCGAGTCTGCCATACCATTTTCTTAATTATTTTTATTTTGGACTGACTGCCTCGTTGGACGAGTGGTCGCAAGTGCGACTGCCGGGCAAGGGGTCTCGGGTTTGATTCCCGGGTCGGGCAAAGTATTACTGTTTTTAAAAAAAATTCTCAGTAGTAGCACGGAGTCTGGAATTGTGCCCGGTATATGGCAATAGGCTCACCCCTATTACATGGGACTCATAACATAGTGAAAAGTGGGTGTTACATTGTACAGTGGTATAATGTGCACCTCTGCCTACCCCTTCGGGGCTAAAAGGCGTGATGTTATGTATGTTTTATGTATTTTTATTTTGGACATGTCTCATGTAAAGAAAAAGGCTTTCGTTTGTTCAGTTAACATGAGAGCAATAGTAATTGCAATCGGTGGGTGAGTTGCGGAACACAGATTAAATGATTCAGGTTTATCAGAGATAGAGTTGCTGCCCGGTCTTTCTTAAACGTGTAGTCTCTTAGTCAGCTCATATAAAATCCGAGGAGTGAGAGAAGTTGGTGTTGGCGAAAATGTATTCTCATTTAGTAGGTACCACGTATTAGCGTGTCAAAGTACCAAGACTCAATTTCTTTTAAAATAATAATGTCTGAGTGCTACCACAAAAAACGTTTCATGTATTCACTATAGCAACAAAAATTAGGTAAAAATAATAAGACCTAGCATTAAAATTACTTACCATATTGAAGAAAGACCTCTCGTGATAACAACGGCCATTATTTTCAAAAGAATATCAAGTGCCATCTATTGTTAGTTTATAATAGCTTTTACAACTCTTTTTAGAGCCAACCTTGGAATATTTTATGCAAACAAAAAGAAAGAATAAGTTAAGTTCAGAAAAATATTGTCTGTAGTAATTTTTTACTGATTATTGCCAGACTTTTGGGGTCTTTAAAAACTTCGGAGCTTGTCATAATAAGATTTAATCGCCAAAATTTACATATGTCCTGAAACATAGTTTCGACAGTTAGAATATCTGTTACTATATTCTAAAAAAAAGAGCAACATCGGACGAATTTTTTTAACAAAAACAAAACTGTCGCAAATTATTACCACAATGAGACAAAGGTTCTTGTCAAACGAAACTGACCAGACACAACGAACATTACATTAATTTTTTCCATACACCAACACATGACATAGACTATAAAAATCCTATAATATGACCTTTAAAGCTCCATCCATTTTTCAACCAAAGTGACCTTTCCGAATCAGATGTAAGGGTCAAATGTCAGTTGGAGGTAAATAAAAAAAGTCAATTTGCACACTGACAAGGACAAAACAGTCCGAAGATTGAAATGGACAAAAACCGATTAGAGGGATCCTTACGAGACTCACCTAAATCAAACTCTTACCTTGTCTCGAAGAATTTTGGCGTAACTGCGAAAGTCAGGGGCAAATAAATGAATTGGCCTAGTGGTCGGTAACTGGCATTGGGCACGCGACGTCGATACACGACATTGAGACGGGACTGACAAATTACTCCTCTATTATCAGTTTGAAGTCAGTTTTTTTCGATCCCTCCGTTTTTTGCGGTTTTTTGTTGACCGTTGCTTGGTGAATTGGTAAATGTGAGACCTATTTTTGGAGTAGAGGACGTCAAAGTCAAATGGAAAGTTGCTTCGACATAAATTCACTTAATAGCATTTTATACAAATTCCTATTAACTGTTGGTTTACATGTGGATGGTTTGTGATCTTTTTAAATCATTAGGGGCCAATTTTTCAATCGTCAGCGAATTCTTAACTATGAGGTAGAACAAAATTGACATTTAATCGTTTTTAGTATGGAAATTATTTCTCACGTTACAATTTATCTGGCGTTAGAAATATTGGCCCTCAACTAGAAAGATAATGAGTTTAGTATGGATGATGACTTACGAAGTCAATAACAACAAAAAAGAACAAGTAATGAGACGACAAAATATTGTAAACTTAAGAATTAAATTACAATCAAATTTCAACCACCACACGACCACTGATATTAAAAATATGCTCCCAAAAATTAAGTGATGCGAAGATCATTTAGGTTCTCAAAAACCCTTACAAACATGATATTTATAGAAAAAGACAAAACGGTACAAAATGTCGGAGGTGACGAAGAAAATAGATAAGGACATCGGTCCGGGATCAGTGTGCCATTAAATTCGTGTGGAAAAAGAACAAACAACATATGAGGTATATGTTGTTTGTTCTTTTTCCATACCACTTAAGCTTTCTGTATTTTAGGGTCCCGTACCCAAGAAGTGGTGAACCCATCTTGAGCTAGCGTTTTTTTTTATATACTACGACGGTGGCAAAAATGCACACGGCCCACCTGATGGTAAGCGGTTACCGTGGCCTATGTACGCCTGCAACACTTGGGGCATTAAGTGCGTCTTGCCAACCCTTAAGAAACCTACTCACTCCTCTCTTGAAGAACCCCATGTTGTAGCCCACTGGGAAAACGACAGCAGGGAGTTCATTCCATAGCGTGGTGATAAACCTTTCAAGTGTCTTATGCACGGCACATGTTAATAGATAGCCTTCACCACTTATCTACCGACAGCCAAAGAGTTAATAATCAAACCTTCTCCATGTGAGAAGAGATTTTTGCCTAGCAGTGGGACGTGATGGGACCCAAAGAGTAAAAATGGGAAGTCCTAGTACTAAGACTGCGATGTCTCTCTGTCCATCCATCGGTTACCAGGCTCATATCTCATGTACAGTGTTAATTAGACTTGTAACTTATACAGATGATATAGAATATAGACAGTTTTTTTTATTAAGGGGGGAAAATCGTCGAATGACTTCTCTTGCTTGGGTGAGACGAGGGAGTGTCAGACTCTTACTGACTAAAATCCGGTAACCTTTAACGTTCTCCGCGGCAATATAGACAGTTGAGAACATAATTATGATGTATTTCTATTACGACTGTAGCAACGAATACAAAAAATAACATAAAATAAGAATCTAAGGGTTTTCATGCAACAATGATGACTTAAATGCCGCATGCTGTTTAATATACGAATAAATGAATTAACTCGTAAACTCGTAATTTTAATTCGATTCCAGATTTGACAATTTCAGTGTTGCAACGTTATGACAAGTACTAAATAGTGACGTTGCGAAATTATTCGATATGGAAATGCAATATTTCTGGATCGATTCTTCTCGTTTATAATTTTACTCTCGTAAACTAAGTATATCAGGAAATTAAATATTTCTGAACCGATAATTAATAGTTTTGACGATTAATAAATGATCTGAGACTTTTCTTTTATAATTGTGTGTGAAATAAGTAAAAAAATGTAATCATGAAGGAACATGACAAATAAATCAAATAGATGTATTACGGTAATAAGTTATTTTATAAATTGTCGCCGTCATCGCTATCGCTATCCTGTCACTTTCTGTAACATTTATTATAAAACACACACACTGATTGTTTATCGATTTTTGTGTTCATCACTACACTATTATATGTGGTATCATTATTTCACGAAATGACAGTAGCTATTGTCAAATCTGGAATCTAATTAAAATTCTGACTATAGTACGGAACCCTTCGTACCGAGTCCGACTCGTATTTCACCGGTTTCTTTTTTCAATTCCGTTTTGTCAAAATGGGGACCCTTGTCCTCTAAGTACATTAAGAAGTTTGAAATTTACTCCCAAACTGTTCCTGTACTTCTCGAAGTATGAATGTGTGTTATCTCGATTTTTCCCGAGGTTTATGTGTGGCTCGTAGCTGTATGGGGTTGTACGCGTATGTGGAGTTTTGTATTTTGTAAACACTACGTTAGACTAGTTGCAATCATTTAGAAACTTTTTGTATGTGTGATAAATCTATAAGTACATCTATAAAGATAAAATAAAATATACACATACCAAAACAACATATTTTACTATTTTTATCTGTCTGTTTGTATATTTATACTGGCTAATAACATAACATAACATCACGCCTTTATAACCCCGAAGGAGTAGGCAGAGGTGCACATTACGGCACTTAATGCCACTGTACAATGTAACACCCACTTTTCACTATTTATGTTACGAGTCCCATGTAATAGGGTGTGAGCCTATTGCCATATACCGGGCACATTTCCAGACTCCGTGCTACTACTGAGATTTTTAAAAACCCAGTAATACTTTTCCCGGCCCGGGAATCGAACCCGAGACCCCTTGCCCGGCAGTCGCACTAGCGACCACTCGGCCAACGAGGCAGTCTAATCTCTGGAATAAAAAATATTCTACGCGGACGAAGTCGGGGGCAACAGCTAGTCATTAATATACGATCGTCATATTTGATTAAAATATATTGCTACACTTTAAAATTCATCAACTCATTTTGTACCGAAGATCACCCATCAACAACCCGACCTTGCCAAGTATCGCTTAACCTATTTCACGCCTCAAAGACTTATAATAAAAAATGTGATTTTAAAGCCGAAAGTTTGGTCAAAACATCCCTTAAACTGTTATAATGAGCAAATAAATCAACCACATAGAAAACTGGCAGGCAATTGCGTTGGACGTCGTGGTTGGTTGCTACCGACCACTTTATAAAGACCTCTGAGATCCCACCAAAGTCCCTTGTCTTTGCTTCTTACTTGTAGAAGCAGGGGGGGTGGGAGACCAAGTTATGTTGGTGTTTTGTTTGATACCATATCTTTTAGTGAAGTCTAGAGTTTATTTGACATTTCATGAATACTTTGTTTTAAGATGCAAGGAATATAATACATTATTATATTCATGTCTATGACTGCCTCCCTGAACAATAATAGACATAACATAGGTACATAAAATAACATCACGCCTTTTATCCTTCAAAGGGGTAGGCAGAGGTCCAAATTATGCCACTGTACAATGTAACACCCACTTTTCACTATTTTATGTTATGAGTCCCTTGTAATAGGATGAGCCTATTGCCATATACCGGGCACATTTCCAGACTCCATGCTACTACTGAGATTTTTTTAAATCCCAGTAATACTTGCCCTACCCGGGAATCAAACCCGAGACCCCTTGCCTGGCAGTCGCACTTGCAACCACTCGACCAATGAGGCAGTCAGTAAATAACTTAGTGATGCTTGCAAAAATTATATAGATTAAAAATATAAATAACAACCAAAATTGTCTATTGAGTAAGTCCGACTTTTCATTAGATACATTTAAAATTGATAAAACCGATGAGGTATTAACAGGTCTATATACATGCACCTATAAATTAAGAAGTGGGATTACGAACAACCTTCATCTACATATCGTAATACTGCTACAACCTCGAATATTTGATGAATGACATCATATTGGAGCTTCCTATATATCTATTCAAAGTCAAAGTCAAAACATTGATTTCAATTGAACAGACACAGATGAAATAAAAGGTAATAAATGTGGGTCTGTCATTTACTCGTTTATTTTTTTATAATTCGTGTACAACTGATTTTATACGGGCCTTTTTTTAAGGGGAGAAAATCATCGAATGACTGCTCCCGCCTGGGTGAGGAGAGAGGGAGTGTCAGACTCTTACTGACTAAAAATCACCCCGTTCCTTCTCCTGCACGTCGAGCCGGAGCCCCGGTAACCCGCGACATTTTATACGGGTCTACTACCTCTATAATCTCCATACGGTGACATGAATGGGTTAGAGATCGCAGTCTAAAAAGTTTAAAGACAGCTACTTCCCAGTGTTTAGTTAAAATCGTAGTCCCTTGTTGGTTATTTATTACTATACCCGCCGTAAAAGTAGGCAAGGTGACAAGAAAAATGTATTGTACTCTTTTTTAATGGGATAAGCCGGAAAACGAGCGACGGGTCACCTGAAAGTAAGCAATCGGCGCCCATGGATAACTAAAACACCAGAGGTATTACAAGATGCGTTCCCGACCTTTAGGGTATTAGGAATTTGATGATTGTTGGGAATTCAGGGATTAGTGGAGATTTGGCAGGAGGATAATTGGGCTAACGGTAACCTCATTTACACGACGAAACATAACGCAAGCATTGTTTCACGTCGGTTTTCTGTGAGGCCGTGGTATCACATGCTGAAGCACGGCTCTCCCACACTTAAAACTCTTCTGTCATCATACAGGATACCATTAATACTATGAATAAATAAAACTCTGCTTACCACTTCTCAACGCTGACATACACAACGCACCTTTCCTGGAAAAAGGATTTATTTTAAGAAAATTCTTCGCATCGGTATTAACAGCTCTATGCAAATACTTAGAGGGTAATAAATCAAATGTTACTGCGAACCGTTCAGAAATGTAAAGTATGGCCAATGATCGGCCCTAGCAATTTTGTAAAGGTTTTCGTACTAACCTATAATATGTATGCAGGTATTATATAGGTACTTTTATTGATACTATCATAGTAAATTCTGGAATAAGTGCGCATGATTTTGTTCTATAGGGGCTTTAGATATTTGCTACGATATTTAAATATAACAATATTTGATTGGACGAAAAAATTATAAAAAACTACTAAATACCTAATACAATTTTTTTTTTTAATTTTGCCCCACTCTAGGATTTTCTCCTGGGTCGTGGGTGCGTTTACAAACATACAAGTTTAGATACACATGATTCCCAGACTCGGAACAACAATCTGTGGATCACACAAAGAGTTGTTGCAGGAATCGAACCCGCGACACATGCATTGGGCGGCAGCCAGTTGCCCGAGCAACAAAGAAATAACAAGTTACAAAAAATAAATAAAAGATTAAATAAATAGACAGAAGAGAAGAAAGAGTAAGAAACATACAGACGAATACATCTTTACTAACTTTCTCATTTATAATATCAGTAGGATTTATCAGGTAATAAGCTCTGCAACTCCATCAGAGATTAAAATTGCACCGAAAATAGTAAAAAATAAACCAAGTAAAGAGTAATCGTTTAACCTGTAAAATATTGATAGCAACGAGTGAACTAATTAGATTAATTATAGTGTTGCTGCAAAACCTTTGAGTTCTACAGCTACGATGAAGCTCGCTCTTAATTTTATCTAGTAATTATAAAAAAATATGAAAAAAAGAACTGATGAGAAATATATTGACTACTGACCTAGATAAACTCTAGGTCAGTAGTCAATATATTTCTCTTTAGCTAGTAAACAATCTGGCTGATGGGAAAATGTTATCGTTGTGTGTAGATTGTTTGCGGTTTTAAAACTATCACTCGAGTATTGGAGCTAAGTCTTTTGTGTTTCTCAAACGGTATTTTTATTTCAAATCGAAATCTCTCATTTGTTGTTGGAAGCTACTATATTATACCTCTACATTAATTCAATGTAGAGGTATAATATAGTAGCTTCTATAATCACAGTAGCCAACAACAACAGTTTCAAATTGCAATGTAATTGTTTTGACGTAAAGGACAACAACATATATCAACATAACATCACGCCTTTTCATCCCCGAAGAGGTAGGCAGAGGTGCACGTTTTTTTTAAGGGTGGAAAATCATCGAATTTCTTCTCACGCCTGGGCGAGGCGGGAGGGAGTGTCAGACTCTTACTGACTAAAAACCACCCTTTCCTACTCCAGCCCTTCGAGCTGGATCCCAGGTAACCCGTTAAGTTCTCCGTAGCTCTGTATCGGCATCAGCCTTATTGGGCTCCACCGTGGTGGTCTGATGGCTCTTTGAGGCGCGCGTAGAGGTGCACGTTACGGTACTTAATGCCACTGTACAACGTTGCACCCACTTTTCACTATGTACGCTAAGAGTCTCACACTACAATATTTATCTGAATATATTAAACATAGGCTTTATTTCTCAAAACTTGTTTATATCATACTACATGTTCTTTTGACCGGAACCCACTTTCCAAAAAACTACCAAATCAAAACAAATGACATATAAAACCGAAATCAACGGAAAACAATGAAAAAGTCATTAAATTTATCAAATAATTGCTACCACTAAAAGTCATGATACGGCGTTAATTGCTTCGTGTTGTAACAGTAATGATAAACAATATGTTGGCTTCGTATTACGTTTAAAAATGATTGATTTATGTAGCTGTTGCCTGTGACTTCGTCAGCGTATATATATATTTTCGGACATAACTTTTATTGTTTAAACTTTCCAAAATAAATGTAGCCTATGTTACGCCTTAGTACATCAGTTACCTGCCAATAAAATTGGTACAAAATTGGTCCAGCCATTCCAGAGACCAGCCAGTATAAACAGACAAAAATTGTAAAAATGTTCTATTTTAGTGTATGTATCGCATGTAATTGTATATTCATAATGCGTGTAGTAAATAGCGGTTATTTTAATATAACAAACAGATCTGTATAGATAATAATAATTCATTAGCATTCATGTCTTTTTATTCACATTGTGAATGACGAATGATGTGGTGGCCCAGAGGCTTAAGACGCCTGCTTCTCATGCATGAGGGTGCGGGTTCGAACCTACCAACAGCAAGTACCAATGACACTTTTTCCAAGTTAAATGTACTTTCTAAGATTATTTAGACACCACTGACAAACGGTGAAGGAAAACATCGTTAGGAAACCTGAGCTTATAATTTCTTAATATAAGTTTGAAAACCAGAATTGAGCAAGCGTGGAGAATAACGCTCAAACCTTTTCCATGTGAGAAGAGGGTTTTAGTCATATGTGGCCACTCATAGGCTGATGACGATTGATGATGATTCGCATATAGATAGTTAAGAAACTATTAAGTCCGGTCTAAGGACAATGAACTTGTGAGTTGCAATCACCACCGTAGATGAGTTTGAAATTGTATTTTTTTAAGGCATTGGGTCAGATTTATCAATTTTTTAGGTCCTTAATCGGTTCTTTTAACAACCACGGGAAGAACAGGGCAATTAAAAAACACATTGAATTGACAATTGAGTTTCTAGTTCCTTTCCTTATGCTTGACAATCGGACTTAACTTTCGTCCCACCGTACCATTTTACACAATACAAAAAAAAATCGTAATAGCACAATACTTCCAAGTTCCATCTTCACGGTAAATAGTTTCGTCCATTTTCAAACAAATGGTCTTTTATATATGAAAATCATTATAATAATAATGCTTGGTCGTAAGGCACTTGACTGAGCTTCTTGTCACAAGTAGGGACAGCGATAACGAGGGGATAACAGACCCTATAGGAGTGAAAAGGACCACACTAGGTTTGTTAACATCGATTTTTTGTGACCTCCAATCCAATATGATTATGCGTTGTCTCCAAGTAATGAGGGAATTGGTGATACGATGTATGATAAGCATACATACCTGTGGATTATACATATACTTAGGCTATATATCGATTATTTTGACTGCACGGTTGGCGCGGTGGCTGTGCAACTGGATGCCGTGCAACATGTCGCGGGTTCGATTGCCGCACGGAACAACTCTGTGTAATCCACAAATTGTTCTTTCGGGTCTGGGTGTCATGTGTATGTCAACTTGTATATCTGTAAACCCATCCATAGTACAGGAGTCCTAGTGGGGGCAACTTTTTTTTTAACATCACGCCTTTTATCCGCGAAGGGGTAACTAGAGGTGCACATTACATCACTAAATGCCACTGTACAATGTAGCACCCACTTTTCACTATTTATGTTATGAGTCCCATGTAATAGGGGATGAGCCTATTGCCATATACCGGGCACAATTCCAGAGTCCACGCTAGCACTAACATTTAAAAAAAAACCAGTAGTACCTACTTTACCCTACATTGGAATCGAACCCGAGACCCCTTGCCTGGCAGTCGCATTTGCAACCACTCGGCCAACGAGGCAGTTTTTTTTTAAATTACTCTAAACGGTCTTCTACACAAAATATGTACAATTGTCTTTTAGTTCAATGCACTGAGTCTGAAAACTTTGCTTTTTTTAGTTATATACATGCCCTGTACAGTAATTTTCTCAATACAACTGGTATAAACTAAGTCTATACAATAACACTTCATCCACAGAATAAAAAAGGGTGCAAAAATATTATAAAATTTCCCATAAACGCCCTGCTTATTTTCCTGTTCCCTACCATCCGAGGTACGTCGATAGAACCAATCCATGGCGTTCCATAGTGGATTGTGTGAATTTCCCGACGTTGCATGAAATATACCCTATTATAATATTCCTGGGATCCTTTTGAAGGTGTAAAGGGGTGCATGAGGGCAACATTTTTCCCGTAGGAAAGGATTTCAGACGTTCACACGAGGGCTGATATGGTAAAATATAAAGAAATTGTGACTCTGGTTTCGATGTGAATGTAGGTATCAGGAGAAAGTATTGTTGCTTGGCATGTTCAATGGAAAAATGAAAATGTGACATAATATTGAACTCCTCCTAAACGGCTTGACCGATTTAAATGATTTTTTCTGTATGGGTTTGAGTGGCGCCCTGGATGGTTTAGATTTACAAATCAGCCCGGCAGATGGCGCTGCAGTTGGTGTCTGTTGGGGCCTCTAGTAGGAGTATGAGGTTAGTCTAGTGATCGCCATCTAATGAAGTATTGAGTTGTGCAAAGTATAATTATGTTTCACGACTTTTCTGGGCTGTTCTGTAACTTTCAATTCAAAAGATCGAAGTGATCTTGCTCGCGATCCGCCATGATTGGTTGTGAGAATAATCTCTATCAATGACAGACCGGGAATGCGATCGAGCTCACTTCGAAGGTTTGAATTGACAGTCACAGAATAGGCTCGCTGGAGTGATTTTCAACGTTGTTCATACGTCTATGGTAACTGTAAAAAATTTAGTTAAAAAAATATGAAAGGTTGAATAATTCAGTGTTTTCCTTTGGTAGATGAGGTTAGTGATATATTTACATACATACATAACATCACGCCTTCCATCCCCGAAGGGGTAGGCAGAGGTGCACATTCTACCACAGTACAATGTAACACCCACTTTTCACTAGTTGTTATGAGTCCCATGTAATAGGGGGTGAGCCTACTGCCATATACCGGGCACATTTCCAGACTCCGTGCTATTACTGAGAATTTTTAAAAAACCCAGTGATACTTTCCCCGACCCGGGAATCGAACCCGAGACCCCTTGCCCGGCAGTCGCACTTGCGAATACTCGGCCAATCAGGCAGCAGTGATATATTTAATGAAATAATATTTCGAACAAAATCCTGTACAAAATGAGACTAAATCCTAAATGTTTACTCACAAAGAAATTCAAACAAAAATATAAATTCGAGCCCTAATCCCACAATTTGAAGTTTCAAAGAGAAATATAAGTCCAATTAAACACGAGAAAAAAAACTAGCACAGTTTAATACCCTTAACCTTGAGAAAATTCGATTTTTATTTGACGGTAAATCTAATATAATATCTTTATGGCTAGCCAACGTTGTAAGCCTTATATTTTTATATCTAATTTTCATTTTATTATACTGAGAATTAGACTTCTTTTTGCAGTAAAATTTTTCTAAAGGTATGTGGTAGAAAACATTATTTTAACATTATTTTGTTTTTTTATACTTCGTACTTTTAGAGATCATCATCATCAGCCTATAATTGACCACTGCTGACCATAGCCTCTTTTCACATGAAGGTTTGAGCATTAATTATCACGCTCGCTCAATGCGGGTTGGTGATTTCTAACTTATAATTAGAAATAATAAAGCCCAGGTTTCCTCACGATTTTTTCCTTCACCGTTTGTCAGCGGTGTCCCAGAAACTATATACGTATATATAGAGGTATATAACTCGGAAAAAGTCACATTTGTACTAGCCGTTGATAGCTTTCGAACCCGCACTCACAAACATGAGAAGCGTCTGGACTAAAAGTATTGCTAGAATGCCATTTCAAAAAAAATCTTAATATCGCATTTTTTTCTATTCCTGTATAAATAAGTGTATTTACTTGTTCTTTTCTTTTTTTTTATTTTGTATTTTTTTGTATCTGTGTGCGTGCCTACTGTCGAATAAATGATCTTTCTTTCTTTCTTTCTTTCTTTCATCCTATTCTAGAATGATCTATGAAAGTAATTATGAATTGGTAATTATAAAATCTCTTCCAGCGTAGACTGACCTTACTACATAGTTTTATATTTACACGGGAATTCGGTTTCGACGAAGAGTACAAATGGAAACTATAATAATTTTACTAAATTTATTATAAATAAAATTATGTGATAACTCCTAAAATCTAAGTAACCTAAGTACGAATGCATTCGAAGATGGAACAACACTGCTTTCATCTCCCGATATCTGAAAATTATTTCGTAAGAAGGTTTTATTGAGGTTAAATCTAGTGGGGTGATCGATGTTGTGGCGATTCGCTGCTGGTCATGAGCGATATGAGGAGACGACTCATCAGTTTGGATGTTGCAATGCTCCGTGGAAACTTCGTTGCATCAAAGTAGGTGTAATGTCCTGATTCAGCAGATCTGGGCCTGGTGACATGGCGTTGGTTACGGTGTAGGTATGTATGTACATATCTCGGCACCGATATGTAACAGAGGTCCGACCTTCAACAACAACAAAGACCTTTTCTTTTTACCCGACTGTAGGAAAGGAATTGTTTTTAAAATGTAAAAAAACTGCTCGAATAGAATACATTTTTTTATGGCATAAGCCGGTAAACGAGCAGACGGATCACCTGATGGTAAGCAAACGGCGTCGCCCATGGACACCTGAACACCAGAGGCGTTGCAAGTGCGTTACCGGTCTTTTGGGGATTAGGAGTTTGGGGATGGTTGGGGATTCAGGAATTTGGGAGATTGGGTAAGGGGAGGGTAATTGGGCCTCCGGTAACCTCACTCACACGACGAAACACAACGCAAGCGTTACTTCACGTCGGTTTTCTGCGAGGTCGTGGTATCACTCCGGTCGAGCCGGCCCATTCGTGTCGAAGCATGGCTCTCCTACACTTACATATTGTAAAGTTGATCATGTTTTCGTCTGGATGGAAGTTAGAATAAATTCTGCTTACAAAGGATTAGACCGTGGTCACCATTTTATCTTAAAATAAAAATGACTTCCTTAGATAATGGACATTATTTTCTCTTCTCTTTATAAAGTAAACTAAGTTTCCAGGAATGTTTTGCCAGTTGTTTTGGTTTTATTAGCCGATTTTATATACCGATAGTTTTATAGTTTACAAGCTAGGAGGTTATAGGTAAACCTTCTTGGAAGAAACTAGGGACTGGAAGATTGTAGGTGTGATTGAGGACCTTGGTCTTGATGCCTGGGGCCTGGATATTGGCTTGGCTATTTGGCATGAATGCCATAATTACATTGATATATCAATGGATTACAAAATACTATATGACTCTGAAATCTAACAATTGAACGATGTTATCAGTTTGTTATCATTTTTTGTTGTTATCGACAAATATTTTAATAAAAAGTATGAGAAGAAGTAAATAGGATATAACATAACATCATGCCTTTTTATACCCTAGGGGTAGGCAGAGGTGCACAATTGCACATAACCCGTGTTCATAACATACAATAATAAAAATGTTAACTACTACTTCTGAGTTCAATGCACCAAGTAAAAATATCCAAGTAGAATACAAAACATAACATTCCGCCTTTTATCCTCGAACGAGTAGACAGAGGTGCACATTTAATGCCACTGTACAATGTAACACCCACTTTTAACTATTTATGTTATGAGTCCCATGTAATGGGAGGTGAGCTTATTGCCATATATCGGGCACAATTCCAGACTCTGTGCTACCAGTCAGATTTTTTTAAGAAAGCCTTGTAGTAGTGTGCCCAACCCGGGAATCGAACCCGAGGCCCCTTGCCCGGCAGTCGCACTTACGACCACTCGGCCAACAAGGCAATCTATCTGTTATAACTATCGAAAAAAGATATCCATCTGTTATAACTATTGAATAACATTCTGATCATAACAGAGTTTTTGACCCAGTATTTAATTTTGTAAAAAAATCACTCAAACTTTTTGAAAATGGGTCAATAAATAAAACCGTTGTGAAACATTTCAAGGTCGGGACAAAACCTTCTTTCGCGGTTTGTGCCGGTATCCAGGGCCGTACTTGAGTTTACGCATAACTTTACATTTATTTTCTTCGAAAAGAATCTACGTGATGTATACAGTCTATAGTTTTTTTACCTATGTACCTTTATATTTTAATATTTTTTTTTATGTAATAGGAGGCAAACGAGCAGACGGATCACCTGATGGTAAGCGATCAGCGCCGCCCCAGGACACCCGCAACACCAGAAGAGTCACAGGTGTGTTGCCGGCCCTTTAAAAAGGAGTACGCTCTTCTCTTGAAGGTTTGAAGGTCGTATCGGTTCGGAAATACCGCCGACGACAGATCATTCCACAGTTTTGCTGTGCGAGGCAGGAAGCTACGTGAGAACCGCACAGTTGTGGCCTGCCAACCATCTATATGATGGGGATGCATATGCTGTCGTGAGGGTCGATGGCGAAAAGATGCGGCAGGTATCAGGTCAAACAATTCCTCAGAGCACTCCCCGTGGTATAAGCGGTAGAAAATGCACAATGAAGCTACATTTCTACGCATTGCCAAAGTGTCGAGCCGGTTTGAAACATCCGGACATCCAACAATCCGAACGGCACGCCGCTGAATGCGGTCCAGAGGAAGAAGCTGGTACTGGGGTGCCCCCGCCCAAAGATGAGAATAGTATTCCATGTGGGGCCGCACCTGTGCCTTATATAGAAGCAGGCGGTGGGTCGGGGTGAAATACTGCCTCGATCTCTTGAGCACACCAAGCTTCCTCGAGGCTAATTTGGCCTTATCCTCTAAATGATCGCAAAACTGGACGTCGCTCGAAATGTTGACACCAAGTACCTATTCCAATACCGGCTGAGGCAGTTAGGGGGGTGCTTTGAAACTGAGGAGAGACGACCAACGGCAGTTTCTTAGCGGTAAACACGCAGACTTGTGTCTTAGTGGGGTTAAATTGGACCAAATTAAGTCCACCCCAATCAGAGATTCTCCCTAAAGAGGTCTCGATTTCAGAGACGAGTCTGTTTCGGCTCTCTATGACGTTTTCCCGAGAAATGTTAACGCGGCCGGTGTAGTAGGCATCGCCTGTGCTGTCATCCGCATATTAATGAATGCCGCTGATTTGCAGCATGTCATTGATATGGAGGAGGAACAATGTAGGCGATAGCACGCAGCCTTGAGGGACACCTGCATTTACAGACATCAAGTCAGAGCATTCACCGTCGACGACGACTTTAATGCTTCTGTCTGCAAGGAAGTAGGAGACCCATTTGCATAATTTCTCGGGAAGTCCGTAGGAAGGAAGCTTCGAAAGAAGCGCTCTATGCCAAACCCGATCGAAGGCCTTCGCCACGTCTAAACTTACTGCCAACGCTTCCCCCTTAGACTCGATCGCCTGTGCCCACCGATGCGTTAGGTAAACAAGGAGATCACCAGCAGACCGACCTTTACGAAAACCTTATTGCTGGTCACTGAGCAGCTGATGATCCTCTAAGTAACGCAGGAGCTGGCAGTTAATAATGGACTCCATTATTTTCGAGAAGAGGGAAGTTATGGCTATCGGTCTGTAGTTAGACGGGTTAGATCGATCACCTTTTTTAGGGATTGGGTGGACTAAAGCTGTCTTCCAGGACGTCGGAACTACGCCTGAGGAATAAGAGAGCCGAAAAAGACGTGTTAGAACTGGGGCCAACTCGGAGGCGCACATTTTCAAAACAATGGGTGGGATCCCATCAGGCCCGCTCGACTTATGGACGTCAAGGGATAAAAGCGCCAAACGTACCGTGCGCTGGTGGAACCGCACATCCGGCATATACCTTCCGCACCAAGGCACAACAGGAGGCTCGCGCCCACCGTCATCCAGTGTCGAGTTGGACGCAAAGATTTTCGCCAAAAGTTGAGCCTTATCCCTTGCGTTATGAGCCAACGAATCCTCACCCATGTGCAGAGGTGGAAATGACGGCCTGCAGAAATTGCCCTCGATAGCTTTGGTGAGCGACCAGAATGAACGAGTTCCTGAAGGGAGGCGCTCCAGCCTCTCACCAATTCTACCGATGTGCTGCGACTTGGCACCCGCAATAGCTCTTTTGAAGGACTTGGAGGCCAAGTTATACTCCTTTTTTAGTGCACTGGTATTTACATCCCGTGCCACCGCCGCATCGACCCAGGCTTGGTAGGCCCCCTGCTTTCTGCGTGAGGCCTTTCTGGTAGAAGCATCAAACCAGGGCCGATATCTGCCACCGATGGGGACCAGAGAAGATGGGACGAAAGGCTCCATCATCTGCAGCACCACATCAGCAACAGAATTGGCAGCGGCGTTGGGATCATCCTGCAAGAAGCAAGCCCGCCTGCAAGGGTAGGATGCAAAAAAGGACCGCATCCCATCCCAATCTGCCGACCTATAGTGCCATACACGGCGACCGCGTACCTCTTGTAGTCGCGGTGTGCACGTCCAAGATACAGAGCTCCGGACAAGGCAATGATCCGATGAGCCAAGAGGGGCTTCGACGGATACGCTGTAGCCGTCCGGGTGAGAGGTCAGAAGAAGGTCCAACAGTGAAGACCTCTGGCCTTCCACATCCGGGATTCGCATGGGCACGGTCACCAGTTGTGTTAGGCCAGAAGCAAGAGCCAAGTCGTGGACAGATCTCCCCGCATGGTCAGTCTTACTGGAGCAGAGCCAGTCGGCGTGATGGGCGTTGAAGTCGCCAAGAAAGAAAACTTCCGCTGAGGATATCTGCCCCTGCACAAGATCTACAGCCGTCTGGATGTGGTCCATGAGTCAGTCAGTCTCGCTATCACCGCTATGGGACCTATATAGGCACGCGTAGACACAGGGGTGGTCGTCGTTATCTACACGCAGCCATAAGGTGGACAGGTCCCTACCTTCAAGATTACTGAGGCGACGTGAGCTGATATCGTCCCTGATGTACACGCACACCCCGGCCCTAGGCAGGAAGGAATGTTCCAGTCCATACCCAGGGTAGGTGAGGTAGGATGTGTCCAACGGAGACGATATCTGCGTCTCAGTCGAAAAGAGCAAGGCCGGCTTGCTGTCTCTAGGTGGTGATGGACAGCATTGAGGTTGGTGTGTAATCCCCTTATGTTGCAGAAGTCCACATTCAGCGTGGCAAGGGGTGCCATGGTTATTCTGCTCTTGCCTCCAGCCTTACGATGCGCAGTTTTGCCCCCCCCCCCCAGAGTACGATGTGGGGCGGCCTCGACGTCCACGCTCAGGGTAGTTGAGTTCTGAAAATGGACGTCCAGAGAGGGATTCTCCAACGCAGTTGGTACCCTCCTGGGGTAGAAACTCTTGTATCAACTGCGACATTGTGAGGGGGGGGGGGGTTGGGCCTCCGTTACCCTCACTCACTCGGTGAAACACAGCGCAAGCGCTGTTTCACACCGGTTTTCTGTGAGGCCGTGGTATTACTCCGGTCGAGCCGGCCCATTCGTGCCGAAGCATGGCTCTCCCGCGCTAAAAATAATTTTTTACTCACTATAATATCTGGCACAAATACCTCATGAACATATTAAGAAAATAAAGTTTTATATATAAATTTAAAACAACTTAAGTATGAATAAATATATACAACTTAAAATACAAATAACTAAAAACTAAAATATATACACCTTAAAAAAGAAATGTTAACTTAAGCATTAAAAAAATAAATTCCGTATCGCTATAAAAGACTGGCAACATTTCCACGTTGAATGGCAATGCTTAACCTTTGCACAAGGTAGTAGCCAGCCTCTCGATCACCTGAAGTGTCAACCATCCTCCTTACAATATTTTTGTAAAGAAGATGAAATGAAGAAGGCACCAATTATGTAACAAATATTATATTTGCTATACTCTAAACTGCCCCTAGAACCCAAGAACGATTCTCTAAATATTTTCTTTCCCACTATGAGGTATTTCCTGTAAAGGTAAGTAAGTCAACATGTCAAGTTTTCCTGAATTTCGATTGAGACGTAAAGCCAGATATTTACCAGATAATCGACGTTTGACAATTGTTTGTTTGATTAGGTTTGATCTTGATTGTACGGTTGGTGCAATGGTTGGGCAACCGCCTGCCGCTCAACTTGTAGCGGGTTCCCGCATGAAGGACTCTTTCTGTGATCCACAAATTGTTGTTTTGAGTCTGGGTGCCATATGTACGTGAACTTGTATGTTTGTAAACGCACCCACGACACGGGAGAAAATCCGAGTGTGGGGCAACGTTTTTATTAAAAAAGAAGCATATCGCAGGTTGTGTTTGTAACTTTCAAATATTTCATAATCTATAATGACGAGGATTTATTGTATTCAAAACATATACCCTTATCGCACATGTATTTTTTAAATACGAGTATCATCATCTTCATCATGGTAGCTTCTCCCGCAATTATTTGGTATATGAAAACACATGGTCTTGTGGAGCGCTACCTTGAGTCCCAATGATGACTGTTTAGGGAGCCGAGGAAGTATATAAAAATCGTAGCAATTTGCGTTCTCTGCTTACCCCCATGAGAGACAGTTTTGAGATTATGCTTGGCTCCTTAAGTATTGAACTTCAAATCACTGTAGTAAGACTAAAAATCCCCAAATATTTCCTACAGTGAACTCCACGGCGACAGAACTCCAAATCCGGCCCTCTTTTCTCCACAACCAATATCGTTCTGAAGAGGAAAATTATAGTCAGGGAGGTTATTAGACGATAAATTTCCCAGGATTTTTCCTTAACGGAAAGTGCTTGAGTATAAATACATGAATAATATATCCCTCCTCCGTCTTAAGCCTACTTCTCTTTCGTTTATTTATTGATGTTTGTAGTCTTCTTGGGGGAGATTTTGAATTTGCACATAACATCACGCCTTTTTCATTTTCCCCATGTTATTTGTCTGGTACAGGTGCGTACTTGAACGGTTATTTTTGATCAGTTGTGTTTTATTAGTTTCTATCTAATAAGGGGTGAGTTTAATAGACAAATTAAGGTGCTGCTATGGTATTATTTAGAGAATAGGAACGGGGTGGTTTTTAGTCAGTAAGAGTCTGATACTTCCTCCCGTCTCATCCAGGCGGTAGAAGTAATTCGACGATTTTCGCCCTTTAAAAAAAAAAGACCACCAAAAAGACATGAAACATCTTTTATCTTAATAGTCTCCCATTTTGGACTCTTTCTCACTCAACATTCGTACCAAGAACATTAAAAAATCCAATATACATATGTTATCCAACCCAGGATTTAAACAATAAACCTCTAAACCACTTTGTAATAATTAGCTATGTAGAACAATAAAATTATGCAGTCCATACTATTTATAATCACCCCACAATATTGTTGCAAAGTTAATAGAATACAATATCATTGTCCAGCGAATGTTCATTTGATTATAAACCGGAAATATCCATTAACTGTATATCTATATAGTATGTCTATCGACAACTTGCAACTGTTCAGTACAACTAGTAATTATTAGGAAATGATCGATAGGTCTGTATATTGAATTGTGTGTACTGAGAATAGAATTTAATTCATATGTTGAAATCCTATCTGTTTCGATTGTATAATCCTCTTGCTTCTAGACATTGTGGGAAAGTGTGGATGTTTGTTAACGACACGCTTATGAATAGACTTTTTTTAAGTAGGGAAAACCATCCAATGAATTCTCCCGACTGGATGAGGCGAGAGGGAGTGTCAGAATCTTACTGAGTAAAAACCTCCCGTTCCTACTCCTGCCCTTCGAGCCGGAACCTCGGCCACCCGTTAAGTCCTCCGCGGCTCCGTATCAGCATCAGCCCCAACCGTGGTGGTCTGGCGTACAGATAGATCAAGACCTTGAACAAAATAAGGGTAGATACCTACGGGATCGCGGATATAAGTTAGTTTTCAATATTGAAGAAATTATAAGTACAATTACTTATCTGGTTGCTTAAAGTATTATTGAGATTTTCTTATTTCCCAGTATTTGCAGAATATGAGCTAGAGACATATCTGATATTTGGCATGAAATTTCTAGACGTATGGGACGTTATGCATGGAACGCGAAATCCAGTAATGCACTCTCTATACGAATATCAAACCTGAAACCTTTTACACAGCAGTTAAAAATACACCTACTTAATCAAACAACCAACACACAAATCCACAATACATTACCACCAAAAACACACCAATATGCAACACATTAAACGAAATCTCCTCGAACCTGACACGATAATAACGAAACCAGTCAACTTTAACCACGAAAAATCCAGTTAAAAACTAACTGAGGTTTTCGTGTTAGAATAAGTACCATTATACAATATATGTATACAGACTCGACGGCGCCTGGCGTTTATCGATCATACTACGTAATTACTGTTTCAGTTTTCACTCGGTTATGTTTGCAGCTTTTCAGGTTTTCAGGGCTTCAGTTCTTTTGTGAGCCTTGCCATGGTTTTGTTCGGTATGATGCTGTAATTCGTTTGGTTGAGTTGTTAAGCTTGGACTGCTAGATAAAATAACATCACGGTTTTGTGGTGAAGAGGTGTACAGGATATAGGAATGGGTCCACAGTTGGAAGGCTAAATTAATCTAAACGACAATTTTTTGTGATATTGTTATATACCGACATGATGACGAAGGAAAATTCGCTGATTTCGACCATGTATTTCACTGAATAGGTATTGCAAAAAATGTCGCTAGCCTTTCAACCGTCGGTATCATCAAATAAATTGTATGATCCTTTTAAGATGTCAGCAATGTAATTGTAGTTATTCTAGTATTGCGGATAACCAGTTACCCATCCGTGTTCACTCGTTATCAGGTGATCTATCGACTCGTTTTAAATACTCACTTAAAGTTAAGTCACTTATGAATCAAACTTTAGACAAAAAACTAGACTTAGATTGAACACAATAAGTTATTATAATTTATAACCACAAGCCAACAAAAGTACAAAAATGTCTAAATAATACAAATTCCACTTTGACCTTGAAAAAATATTTGCTGTAGCAAATCATCTGTACCTTTCATTTGACAAAAGCATATTACATGTTTATGTAAAAAGTCTAAGTAAACATCTAACAGCAGTTTCGAAAAATCCTCTTGCCTCTTAGCGACTCGTTCCATCCCGAAAACTTTACTATGAGCTCAAAGATCACTTCCAAGAAATCCACATCACAAAGTCGGTCAAAAGTATGTTTAAGTAAAACAGCGGGGTCTTTTTAGGACAAAAAGGTCTACAACAGAACTAGTAAGTAGTTTTACTGTTCGTATTAGGACGAATACGTGACGTTTTAAGTTAATAATGCGCCCGCGAGAGCAACTACAGTCATGTAGTTAAGATACAGAAGACCCATTTGGAAGAAGCTCAAGGTCATATGCTAGTTGGTCTAATGTGACTGTTCTTAACTCATGACTTTGTGTTTTAGAGTGTGTTCAGTTGGGGATCACCACCAACACAACAACATCTCAAGTACTATTCATATTATTATGAGGATTTTTTTCAAAAATATGGTTTCGTGTCTGATTGACTGACCTGTGCTTATAAGTCAAATGTTATTTAACCCATCGTGTATCTAAACGTGGATCGACGCGAGACACAATGTTTTTCTATTGTATCTCATATACAGGCATTCGTGCGGTTAAAGGCTATTCAAGTGAATAGAAAAATCAATATGATTGTGAAAAGTAACTGATATTATATAAGTTTGGTTAAGATTCGACCATATTTAAAATCAAGAAATAAACAGTGACCACCATTTTAGCTTTCTGAACGGGAATAAATGTATATAAATGTTTAATTTTGATCACAGTTATCATAGAAAATTATTTTAATTAGAATTAGTTTTAAATATGTTATAGTGCAGTGCAGTTTTCATCATAAAATGAAGTAATAAAATGCTTCTAACTACGAAATATTAGTTCCGTATTTAAGAATACGTACATATGTTTGTTAGTCTTGCTATTCTTAACTATATTCTAATCTCTATATGTCATTAACTTCTAAATTGAAATTGAAATCTTCAAATCTGCTTCAAAATTGGTAAAAAGATTCCACTTCACATATATACCTCTACATTATTATACATTAAATTTAATCATTCAAAGATGCAAGTATTCTGCATCAATAAAACCTACATCAGTTGTATTTTTATTAAAATTCTTGGCTGCATAACACTGGACCTTCTGAGCCTTCCTGTCCTACAACCAAAAACAATGTTAACCTCGCTTAACAGTCGTAAACGAAGGATTCCTCATGTGATCCCTTTGTGGAACCCCCTCCCCTTCCCCCTACTAATGAAACATGAATAATATTATATTAGCGGCACTCACCTGTGTGTGCGTGTATACTTGTGGCTAATGATCTTGCTTAATTGCAGAATTGTGTTCGCGGATTTGACTTTGAAGTTGAGAGTTTTTAGATCATTATTTTTAATTCTTTGGTAGGAGATCTTTTTGGGTTAGCATGTTGTTTGTACTGTTGTAACACTTTTTGGAATTGTCGTAAGATACATAAGTGTAAGGTTACGACTTCGGACTTTGGGTTGGTCTGAGAAGTAGGGATATTTTTTTTAATCACTTTCACGTTATCAACATTAGCTGACAATGGCGCTCGCATATCAACTGCCTTTATAATGGCCACTGCGAACCAAAGACTTGGTCAATGCGGGTTGGCGATTTCAAACTTATAATTAGAAATCATAAGTCTAGGTTTCCTCACGATATTTTCCGTCACCGTTTGTCAGTGGTGGCAAAATAATCTTAGAAAGTACATACATATAACTCGGAAAAAGACACATTGATACGTGCTGTTGGTTTCGAACCCGCACCCTCATGCATGAAAAGCGAGTGTCTTAGACCTCCGAGACACCACGATCAATGACACTCGTTTGTTTTTTACTACGTAGCACAGGTAGGACGTGTGCAAGTGCCACCGACCTGATGTGAAAATTAAAAAAAATACTCCATTCGAGGCAAAAGGTTTAAATCGTTTTATGACAGTATGGAGTCCTTGCTCGTTCTACAGAGTTTCTTACTCATTCTTCTCCATTCGAATCTACATTCTGAAATGAGCACCTAGCTTCACCTAGCTTCACTGACTGACTGACTGACTGGCAAACTATTATTTATTTAGTATTGGTAGACGTTCCAAAAGTACAAAATTGTGGTTTAATTGTAATTTTAAATGCTTTGACTTTGAATTCATGGTCTTATAGTTAAGTGAATGGGTTCATTTCTGTAACAACAGGAATAATCATAATAATATGAAAACTATAAAAAATAGATTTTTAAATACTCGTCGAAACAATTTCACTACAACCAATAAGAACCACCGATAGTCACTCCTAATTTTACTAACATAACCATAAAACCAGACAAGCTTAAAAATAATCAATTTCACGTTTATACTGCTATAAAATTGGAATCGAACGCTGAACTAAGCCAAGCCTAACCGAGTTATGGGCTCTCTGCTATTAGCCATATTCTGATGATAGCTATGGGCTATATTTAAGCTGTTCTGGCTTGAAATAGGTCAGAAGATGTCATTATAATAATGGTTATATTATACTTAGCCTAATTAACATTTGGTTTCTGGAGAATCTTTTAAAATTATAAGTGTAATTTAATGAGGTTTAATGACTTTAATCGTCTCTTTGGGACAGTCAGTTTTGACTGTGTTTTTGGTTGAATGGTCGAAGGTCTACCCAAGTACAAGATACTGAGGTGCTGGTTCCTAAACCTCTGAGTTTTAAAATTCTCAGTCTGGATTGTTGCACTGGCTAGACAATAGACAGACAAACATATTAATCGTCATTAGTAGCGTTTGATACAAATTAACATTACTGGCATAAATTATTTAGACACTTCTGCTTAGCCTTTTGGATATAACTAAATTGAGTTTTTACAGATCTTATGAACACATCATCAAACTCATATTATTGTACCGTAGACGTTAGCTCTAAGCAGTGTTGGAGAGCCATGCTTCGGCACGAATGGGCCGTCTCGACCAGAGTGATACCACGGCCTCACAGAAAACCGACGTGAAGCAACGCTTGCGTTGTGTTTCGTCATGTGAGTGAGGTTACCGGAGGCCCAATCATACCCCTTCCCTTCCCCAATCTCTGAATCCCCACAAATCTCTAATTTCTATTCCCCAATAGGTTGGTAACGTACTTGTAACACCTCTGGTGTTCCGGGTGTCCAAAGGCGACGCCAATTGCTAACCATGAGGTGATCCGTCTGCTCGTTTACCGGGTTATCCCTTAAAAAACCTTCCATTAGAAGTACCAAAAAGAACAAAAATCTTCAAATTACATTTTCTAGCCTAAAGACGTAACATGATATCACGCCTTTTTATCCCCGAAGGGGTAGGCAGAGGTGCACATTCTGGCAATTAATGACACTACACAATGTAACACCCACTTTTCACTATTTATGTTATGAGTCCCATGTAATAGGGGGTGAGCCTATTGCCATATACCGGGCACATTTCCAGACTCCGTGCTATTATTGAGATTTTTAAAACCTTAGTAATATTTTGCCGACCCGAGACCCCTCGCCCGGCAGTCGCAATTGCGACTACTCGGCCTACGAGGCAGTCTAAAGACACAGAGTGCTAATATGTTGTTTTAAGAACTAGTTTTATTTCCTTTGTTAGACGAAGAGCTCGAACAAACTTCTCAGCCCCGTTAAAATCTTAAGTGAAACGTAACATCATTGCGGGAGTTTCTCAAGTTTTTATGCTTATTTTAGTACCGACACACTCCAAGTATTTTCTTAGTCTTTACTTCATCATGTTTAGCTTTGTTTAGAAAGTATATAGGTGTTAACAGTCATGCTTGTGATATATTTGTGGTTAACTATATCTCGGAAAAACCGACAATATATATATATTAATGAATCACTTTCGTATACTTGTGTTACGGTATATAATTATTTTCCTAGAGATATAACTATATTACGGCTTTATCTATTATATTGCAACAGATATACCAACTAAAACGGATATGGGAATCGTCATTATACCTCTAGAGCCATATTCACAAGAAGTGCACACGAAAGATGAAAACTCGAAGGTCTCCTAAAATATTTACAATATTAACGTGGTCGCAAGTGCGACTGCCGGCCAAGCGGTTTCGGGTTCGATTCCCGAGTCGAGTAAGTATTACTGGGTTTTTATAAAATTCTTAGTGCCCGGTATATAGCAATAGGCTCACCCCTATTACATGGGACTCATAACATAAAATAGTGAAAAGTGGGTGTTACATGGTACAGTGGCACCAAGTGCCGTAATGTGCACCTCTTCCTACCCCTTCAGGGAAGAAAAGCGTGATATTATGTATGTAACGTACCGACGATGTATGCACAAAAAAACCTATAAGTGACTCTATGTCTCCAATGAATTCTAAAGCCCTATATAATTTCTTTTCTCTCTTTATAATTGCTGTCTGCATTAAACAGCAGCGCGCCTTAACTTAACAACCTAAGATTTTCACAACCAAATAACTTAAGCCAGCTTCATTTGAACTTGATGAAAGCTTAAGAAAGCCTACTTAGCATGTCGTGGGTCAAGTAAAAACTTTAATGTGACACTGTAAATGTCTCGTAAACTCGACACGGACGCATTAAGCTCTGTTAGTAGGCCAAAGGGGCGATACAACGGCTAATTTGATAGGTACGGACAAACGAGCTGACTGTGTAATGAGGTTTAAGGTGTAGGCGGTAGCGGGGCGTGTTATGTACAGTAGAATTCAAGTGGATATTTGGGCTTCGGTGAGTGTTTTGTATAGATATTTTGTATACGCAATGTGTACTGGCTTTTTCAAATATTAATGTGGTCATCAGGTGATCTAATTAATTGTTGGTTTCCTCCTCCATTAAAAAAAAATCGGGCATGCATAAGAAAATGAGATTTGCGCTTATTAACTATAACACGCGAGTTACTCACGTGAAAATACTGCTAATCTGAGAAAAGCTTAACTACTGCGATTTTTAGTTAATTTAGTATGTCTCAAGTTAATTATTACAAAAATATTTGCGCTTATTGTTTGATCAACAGATGGGATACTTTTGCCTTCAATTTCACTGAATAAAATAAAATATTATAACATTTCTTTTAGTTAAATCAAATTGACAAAAACGAGTAGAAGACGGTAACGCCTCTGTATTTTATAGAGGTACGATGTCTATTATGGTTGCCTGTGCTGGACACAGGCTTTCCAACTCGCCACTTTTGAAAAGAAACATTAGCACAAACAAGAAACTAGTGCTAACATGTGTCACGTCCTAATTAGGTCTAATTTAGGGTTTTCAGACGGTGTAAAAAGGTGTGAAAGAGACTTTAAGCAGGATTTATTCAACCTTGAATTTTTTGGTCTGAATAACATTTTACTTGGAAAAAAGTTGGCAACATGTTTACTTACATACATAAATAAATAATAAATAAAATAAAATGTACACTCACAATACCAATTGTTTATTTTTTACATACATACTTATATACATATATGTCTAAAATCGTCAACATAACATAAAATATTAAGATCAAACAGGAGTCAAAACCACAATACATAACACGCCAGCCAATCACACTCAACACTCACAAAAAATAATCAAATCCTCATCCCCATTCGATAAAAATAAATGGTATAATGGGGATATCTAATAATACCCATAACGTTATGGTGTTCATAAACGGGTTCCATGAATCAAATCGGCTGAAATATCGTATATTCGTCCCACAATGTGAAGGTAGACGCACTTTGTTTGTAAGTCAAGCCGAAGGGGTAATCTGCCGGTTAATTTGATAGCTACGGTTATGATAACGTCCAAGGTATGAGAGGTAGCGGGAGCGGATTTTTGCTTACTATATTACATTTATTTAAATGCTACTATCTGCATATTTCGTTGGTCAAGTGGCTAAAAGCAAGTGTGACTATAAAGCTAGGGGTGTCAAGTTTGAGTTTTGGGTCAGGAACTTATTATTCATACGTGTGGGAGAGCCATACTTCGGCACGAATGGGCCAGCTCAATCGAAGTGATACCACGACGTCACAGAAAACCGACGTGAAACAACACATGCGTTGTGTTTCGTCGTGTGAGTGAGGTTACCGGAGGCGTATTACCTCTATACAAGGGGTATTTGGGCTTCCGGTAATCCCACTAATCTCCCAAATCAACGAATCCCAACAGTTTAAATTCCTAATATTCATAAGGCCGGTAACTTACTTGTAATGACTCTGGTGTTTCGGGTGTCGATGAATGGCGTCGATTTCTTACCATCAGGTGATCTGTCAGCTTGTTTGCCGACTTATCCCATAAAAAGAAAACTTGTTGTTGAAGTTTTTTAGTATTCAGCCTGGTGATAGCAATAGACTCAGCTCCTAGAATGTACACAAAGTCATATTATGATATAGAGAACGTCGCATTTAACGTGCGTCCCTACTTATCCCTTCGAGGAATAAACATGAATTTCGTTCCCCTTGCAACAAAGAAAGGCTTTTTTCTTTCACTTCAAATAGCCTGCTTTAATTACTACCTACAGCTTTAGTTAGTTCTATCACACGCCATAAACAACAAAAACTTGGATAAATAGGCTGTCGGCCGTACACCGCAATAACTGACGTACCGGTAATAGCTTAAGGTTTATATTCCAGTATTCAACAAGCTTTTAAAATCTCTTAAAGGTTGTTCAGGCCTTTTGAAATTACTAGTTTGATTTAAACCTTATATGTATACATTTCTGATGGATTAAAAGGCTATTTTCACGTTATACTGATATGCTAGGTTTTTTAAGCGTTGCCCCACACTAGGATCTTCTCCTGGGTCGTGGGTGCGTTTACAAACATACAAATTCACATACACATGACACCCAGACCAGGAACAAGAATTGGATTACACAAAGAATTGCTCCGTGCGGGAATCGAAAACGCGACATGTTGCGTAGCAGCCGGTTGCCCAGCCACCGCACTAACCGTACCGTCAAATGATGAGTGAGTGAGGTAGGTCACGTAGACCATATTATTATGTATGTGTGTGTGTTGATAGAGAATAAATATTTTCTATCGCTTTTACTCATTTCACAAATGTCGATACTATACATTTTTTTAAAAAACCGGACAACAGCACTCCTTAATATATCTGAAACTTTTTAACTGTGATCTTAAAACCGCTTTGCCAAGCGTGAAAAATAAATAACCAAATAAATAAATATTTATTGCGCAAAAAAGTATACAATAGTTTGATACAAGTCATAATGTCGTTGTATATTATTCAAATAATTATTTCTGAGGTCAGAGTACCTCAGAAATTATGCTAAGGTTGGACTGTGACAGGCTGTCGATACTAATGTAGATTTTCAACGCAGTTTCCAATGGTGTTATTGCCTCGATGGCCGAGAGGTCGCAAGTGCGACTGCCGGGCAAGGGGTCTCGGGTTCGAATCCCGGGTCGTGCAAAGTATTACTGGGTTTTTAAAAAAATCTCAGTAGTAGCACGGAGTCTGGAATTGTGCCCGGTATATGGCAATAGGCTCACCCCCTATTACATGGGACTCATAATGTGAATAGTGAAAAATGGGTGTTATATTGTACATTGGCATTAAGTGTCGTAATGGTCACCTCTGCCCACCCTTTCGGGGATAAAAAGGCGTGATGTTATGTTATGTTTCCAATGTGTCTTTTTTAATCACATCGCTACCTTTCACAACTTGCACCATAAGAAGACATTAGTCCCCGACACGCCCCACGCGTCATCCGGCCGTGTGTCATACAGACAACATACGGCCTTCATTCCGTTTTCTATATGACTGATTTGGATGGTAACCGTGACAATTGACTTATGTGCTTCAAAAGAATATGTTGGGGTGTTTTTGTGGTAGATTTTTCTTATTTATTTAAATAGGTACACCAACAGCTTACTATATACATAGTATTAAGAGATCGCGATCTTATGGCGGAATGGCAGCAACGACTGTCGCAACCGAGGGCTGGGCTCGCTGCCATCACAGCGGTAAGTCCCCTCTTTGAGGAGTGGCTTGAGAGACGCTACGGCGTCCTCACCTACCGCCTGACGCAGGTCCTCACCGGACATGGGAGTTTCGGGAGGTACCTGTGTCTGATGGGGCGGGAGGAAACGCCCGGGTGTCATCACTGCGAGGACCGCCCTGAGGACACGGTGGAACACACGGTGGGAGAATGCCCTTCGTGGGCTGAGCACCGCCGTGTCCTCAGGGAAGTGATCGGCGATGGCGACCTCTCGCGTCCGGGCCTAGTGCGGGCCATGATGCGGAGCGAGGGGGACTGGGATGCCGTCTCCTCCTTTTGCGAAGCAGTCATGCTAGCTAAGGAGGAGGCGGGACGCGTGAGGCAGCGAAGCGCTGCCTCCTCGCAACCCAGCCATCGCGAAGGACACACCGGGCGTCGGGGATCGCGAGACGATCTCCGGTCACCGTAAGCGCGGGCCTGCGGACGGCGAGCATGGGTGGCTCCCCGTCCGACCAGAAACAGACCCGAGCGTATGGCGCGTCGCGTTCCGCGCGCGCCTCAAAGAGCCATCAGACCACCACAGATGGGGCCCAATAGGGCCGATGCCGATTCGGAGTCGCGGAGAACCTAACGGGTAACCGGGGCTCCGGCTCGACGTGCAGGAGAAGGAACGGGGTGGTTTTTAGTCAGTAAGAGTCTGACACTCCCTTCCGCCTCACCCAGGCGGGAGCAGTCATTCGATAATTTTCCCCGCTTAAAAAAAAAAAAAAGTATTAAGAGATAATAAAGGTAATAATGGGTATTGGGCTTATATAGTCGCCAATTATAGGTGAACCAACTATACAATTAGCTAAGTAAAAAATCAAAACTATACAAACGAACAAGGACAATAAAATGTTAGTAACTGAAATAAAATAAACTACTACCTACGAAATCAACATTATTATCTTAAAGGAACATAAAATTGAAGACTTTTAATAGAACTTTAAAAAAACACTAAAGATATTGAATGTTAAACATTCTAAAACATTAATTATTATGAATGCTTCAGTCTTCAGGCTTTTAGTTCGGTTTGGGACTCGTGGCATGATATTATTGGATTTTCAATCGAATTATAATAGAAATGGAATTTCCACATTGCATTATCCTGGTGATTATTTTCATCTTTTCTTTTTTTTATAGCATAAGCTGGTAAACGATCGGATAGATCACCTAATGGTAAGCAATCGACGCCGCCCATGGACACCCGAAATACCAAGGCGTTACAAGTGCATTACCGGCATTTTGGGGAATTGGGAATTTGAGGATTGTTGAGGATTCGGAGATTCGGGAGACTAGGGACACTAGTTACACGACGAAACACAACGCAAGCGTTGTTTCACGTTGGTTTTCTGTGAGGCCGTGGTATAACTCCGATCGAGCCGGCCCATTCGTGCCGAAGCATGGCACTCCCACACGTACTTTTTCACCACTTAAAAATGTAGATACTTATAGCCTAATCATAATAATAATATTAAATTATAATAATATTAAATTTCTATGGAGATATACGGCACACAAACATTACATAAAATTTACCTAACCAGAAGTCCAACACTGGGACTTCATTCCCTTCACTCGACTACAAAAACACTCGACCAAAGAGCCCTATTCGTTCACATTTTCATTTTATTATCGTAATATCGTTTCCTGGATGTATACATATATATACAAACATACATACATACATACACAATGCGATATATCCGTCATCCCGATATTAGCGAGTTTGTCACGTTCGTTCGTGCCGTGCGTCCGATCTTCATTTGTTTTGTGTGTGTCTGTGTGTGCTTTATGTGTGTGTTGTGGCTGTGTCATGTATTGTCGTGTGTTGGTGTGTTAATGCTGGTGAGTGTGTGTGTGTGAGGTGAAGATAAATATTTTTTTTTCGTGTTGGAGTTTTGTAATGGTGATGGTTATCAAGTCAATTGCATTTTTGTTTTGTTTTTTTTTAAGTAAATTGCTTTTCAAATTAGATATAGAAGTATTTCTACACTAAATAGTAATACAGCGGGAATGTATTCACAAAATAACAAATTCCATAACATCACGCCTTTTATACCCGAAGGGGTAGGCAGAGGTGTACATTACGGCACTTAATGCCACTGTACAATGTAACACCCACTTTTCACTATTTATGTTATGAGTCACATGTAATAAGGGGTGAGCCTATTCCCATATATCGGGCACGATTCCAGGCTCCGTGCTTACTACTGAGATTTCTGAAAAAGCCCAGTAATACTTTGCCCGACCCGGGAATCGAACCCGAGACCCCTTGCCCGACAGTCGCAATTACGACCAACACCAACGAGTCAATTCCGTAATATTTTAATAGTTATTTATTAAATACTAGTTGACCCGGAAAACTTCGGACCGCCTAAAAATTTTTTCTTACCTTTATACCTTCCCTGGAAGACCAAAATTGCCCAAATCTGTTCAGAAGTTTTCGAGTTTTAGCAACACTAACGAAAGGAAATTTATAGAAGACATATAAAATTTAGTTTGTCAATAAAAAGCATTTATTATTACCAAAAATCTCCACAGCCGACCCGAGTACAAAACCCGAAATTCAAAACCAATACAATTTCCACTAAAAATAAAAAAATACAGCATAAAAACAAAAAACGGCTACAATCCATTAACACAAATTATAAAATCTCCGTCCAATTCTCGACAGGCACTCGGCAATAATCATTTTATTTCGGAAAAAGGCCTTAAAGGCTATAAATCACCAACTTGTCTCAATTACACAAGTTTGCCCTCCCATCTTAAGCCTTCGGGACCTATTTAAGGCCTTAATAGCTGCTAAATAGTACGTTAGTGTGTTTAGATTTTGAAAAATGGGTGGATTTAAGGCCTATATCATGGAGGAGATTTTGCCGGATTTTGGGGAAGAATTATTGGTTGATAAGTGGACTTGACAAAGGTTCTTGTTTGCGGTTTTAATCCGGTTGAAGCTAATGTTATAGTTTTTTTTTTATGTCTGCAATGTTTGACCATTGCGTTCGTTTTTTTATGGCATAAGCCGGTAAACGAGCAGACGGATCACCTGATGGTAAACAATCGGCGTCGCCCATGGACACCTGGAACACCAGAGGCGTTACAAGTGCGTTATCGGCCTTTTAGGGACTAGGAGTTTGAGGATCGTTGGGGATTCAGGGATTGAGGAGATTGGGGAAGGGGATGGTAATTGGGCCTCCGGTAACCTCACTCACACGACGAAACACAACGCAAGCGTTGCTTCACGTCGGTTTTCTATGAGGCTGTGGTATCACTCCGGACGAACCGGCCCATTCGTGCCGAAGCATGGCTCTCCCTTACCAACCAACTCCGTTTGCTTACCAACAGGTTATCCGTCTACTCGTTTACTGGCTTATGCCATAAAAAAATAAATGCTTTGACTTTGCCATCGATAGGCTTAAACCGGCACCCTCATGCATGAGAAACTGAAATCTTTGGGTCACCACAACTGATCACGTAATATAATACTGAAACTTCAACCAGTCCGTCTGTCAGTTCACAAAGCTAGACGCCCGCTTCAAATCATAAAAGAGTTTTATGCAGCTACTGTCGTATTCATAAATATTATATCCCATAATCATATTTTACCTTCTTCATTCCAACTCAATGAATTGATTAAAATAGAATAAAATATATAGCTATAATATTCATATGCATATGTATTGTAACATAACATAACATCACGCCTTTTATCCACGAAAGGGAAGGCAAAGGTGTACGTTACGGCACTTAATGCCACTATACAATGTAACATACACTTTTCACTATTTATGTTATATAATAATAGGGGGTGAGCCTATTGCCATATACCAGGCACAGTTCAAGACTCCGTGCTACCTAAGAGAAAAACCCAGTAATACTTTAGCCGACTTGGAAATCGAACCTGAGATCCCTAACCCGGCAGTCGCACTTGCGACCACTCGGCCAATGAGGCATTGATGTGTATTCTAAAAATATTATAAATGCGAAAGTTTGTATGTACCTAAGTCAAAACTGCTGAAGAGATCGAGATGAAATTTGAAACAGGGGTAGATTATCGTATGGAATAACACATAGGCTATTTTTTATTCCACGGAAACTAGATAGAAGCCGTTGACAGATGCTAGTATAGTCTAAACAATTCACGCACTACATTTACCAAGTTAAGTGAATCATGGTCTGCACTCACATCATTCGTTGTTTTGTTGTTTTGCATTCTTGTTCGCTGGCGATTAGTGAAGCTGGCGGGACGCCATTACGTCACCCAAGAATGTGCTGAAAATCAGCGCTGCGACGCTAACCTCTTGAGGTTTAAGTCGCAGAAATTCCTGAGCATTATCCTGTTTTTGCGCACGCATACATGACGCACAATATTAGGGCAATGGGTTACACTAGCATCAAGTACTTATAATGGCTTCGTATTGTTTTATTATAATTAAACCTTTTTAATACTCCTTTATCTAATATAACAATTTTAATAAATGCATGCAACTAGATTAATAATATATTATGAAGTAAGTAGGGTGTCTCCTTGTCTATGGTCCACAGATAATATTAGATATTAAATATTCTATCATTTCAGTAAAATAATAAGTCTGTGGACCATGGACAAGATCTCACTTCATTTTAATTTTTTAGCTTTTTTATATTTTCTTTTTATTTTTTAAATATGTTATGTGTGTTTTGCGCAAAAATAAATGGCTTTTCTTTCTTTTCTTTCTTCTTTCTAAACCTGTTTATTGGACAATGATTTTATACACACCCAAAGTCTATTTAACCATCAAACAGCTAGTATGATCAAAACCACCCAGACCAATAATACAGATTTTTGTTCAAACAATTTACGATCCGTTTGACACACTCACTGACTACTTAAAAACCCGTTAAATAAACTGTCCATCGCTTGAAAACCCACTTTTAACTAAAAGCCTATACAAGCATAATATAACACAATGTTTTCAATAAAACCTGTTAAAATAAAAGCTTGGGGTTGCTTTAACTAAATTACTCATAAATTTAACTGTACACGAGTTTCAACTCTAACCAGATAGGAATAAAGTTTATTTCCGTTCTTGTATTCGTTTCATTAATGTTTGAAATGAAACTCTGGGGACGTGACTTGCCGTTTGATGTTTAAAAATGTTATTTGTTTATTGTATTTTTGTTTTAAACATGGCTACGGTAATGAGTTTAGTTAATATTTACGATTATATTGAAGAAAATCTTTCGTTTAAACTTGTCCGTTAACAGAGGTACCTTTTCAGTTACTTGTTTCCTCCAATGCTACAGCAATCTTCTACTATCTATCTTTATGACAATTGTCCATTAAAAGTATCATATAATTATGTTGAACGAGCGTACGGCGCGTCGCGTACCGCGCGCGCCTCAAAGAGCCATCAGACCATCACGGATGGGGCCCAATAAGGCTGATGCCGATACGGAGTCGCGAAGAACTTAACGGGTTACCGGGGCTCCTCCGGCTCGAAATATAGGAGTAGGAGTAGGAGTAGGAACGGGGTGGTTGTTAGTCAGTAAGCGTCTGACACTCCTTCCTGTCTCGTCCCTCCGGACTTCTCCCGCTTTTTTTTAAGGAGTTAAAAAAGCATATAGGAAAAATACTAAAATTAAGTTGATCATAAAATCAATTGTGTTTATTTTTTAATATTTTATTGTATATGCGAAATAATTATTTTTTATTAAGGTGTAATTTTGGTTCTCAAACCACCTGCACCATTCTCAATAAGGATAGTTTCCTAAATATTTTAGTGTCCGTTTGGTAGATTTAGTTAACATTAGACACGTGTATTTTTTCTCATCTTCCAAAATTAAAATACTTTCGTCTGTATATTAATTTGAATTATCGTGTGATGTCACGATTTACCACGTTTTATAGGGAGCGCTGATGTAGCAACGTCCGACTCTGAAACTTAACTCCGTTTTATCTAAGTATTGTATTCTTAATAAAAAAACGTTCTAATATTTCTTCATAACCTAACAGTCGGACTTATTAGATATTAATTATCATAGCTTATCAACTACTCTAATGCTGTTAAAGGTACGTATGACACTCATATTCTTCTCCAATGACAACCGCGGGATGAGTAGGGACGGTAAAAAATGCACTCTACTCCACTGCATCCAATAGCCCGGAGTTTTAAGACGCCTGCTTCTCATGCATGAGGTTGCGGGTTCGAAACCTACCAACGACAAGTCCCTATGTGACTTTTTCGAATGTGAAGTTATATGTACTTTCTAAGTCTATCTAGACACCACTGACAAACGGTGAAGCAAAATATTGTGAGGAAACCTGGGCATATAATTTCTAATTATAAGTTTGTAATCGCCAACCCGCGTTGAGCAAGCGTAGTGATCAATGCTCAAACCTTCTCCGTGTGAGAAGAGGCTTTGCTCAGCAGGGGGCATTTATAGGCTGATGATGACTTAAAAATATCAGTTTTGAGTTCATACATATGAACAACAAAGAACTATAGTCCAACATAACAAGAGTAGAAAAGGTAAGTCGAAGTCTTAGACAACGTTATCCCGCTAATAAATTCATTGCCCATAAAATGGAGCATATCCATTCCTACCCAATTCTTGGTACCGACATATCTGACTTATGATCCGTGCTTCTGCACTCCAAAGTACCTATTTCCATATAATCTAAAGTATACATAATACATGTCAGTAAGAGTTTCTCAACATGCGTTTATGTACTACGTACGTACGTATATGTAGTCGACAGTTGACGAAAAACAGACATTTGATAAAATGACAAGATATTTTGTTTTAATAGCGGTGTCTTAATGCGATGGGTGTGCCTTGACATGCGAGAACATATTTTGGGTTTTGGTGAGGCTTTGTTCGAATGCGATATCTGAAAAAGGGTCTCCAATTTGATTTAGAGACAGATAAAGTACACCTAGTTGAATTTACGAAATATATTTCGGCACAGATAAAAAAAAGCTTAAGGTTTAATCAAATATCGCTTTTATCTGGTCTGTGGTGAATGTACAATCTAGACTTCACGGTTGGTGCGGTGGCTCTGGGCAACTAACTGCCGCGGGCCGTGTCGCAGTTTCAATTACCGCTAACAACTCTTAGTGAGATCCACAGATTGTTGTTTCGGGTCTGGTGTCATGTGTATGTGAACTTGTATGTTTGTAAACGCACCCACGACACAGGAGAAAATGCTAGTGTGGGGCAAGGTTTGTGTATTGCGTAATCCCTTAATTAGCTGTTAGGATACCCGTGGAAAGAGTACAGGTGGATTCCACTCTGCTTTATACAGCTGGTGCAAGTCATAAGGCAGCCTATTAATACAATATTTACAAAAAAGCAACCGTTTAATATTCCTAATGAAAATTGTATCAAATGTTTATTCCCAAATTAAATATTATAGTCAGTGTACCGTATTGTGACCACGGAAGCCTTTTGAGTCGAAATGTTAATGAGATCTTCGTAAATATTATTGTTTCCCCAAATTCTATGATAGTGAAACATTTTGAACGATTCCAAGCTAATTATAACGATATTTAAATGAACACAAAACCTAGATTATAATTATATTTTAGATTCAACTAAGCGTTTAATTGTTGGGATGATGAAGCGTGAGAGTGTGGAAATTTGATGAATTTATAAAATAATGACTTAATTAATATTATGAGCGTAATTTTGTGAAATGAATATTGTAATTTTTAGCTTGCAACATCATATAGTATTTTAATATGTAAGCCGTGCGAGAAAAGACCTTTGGTTAACATTGGCCCTTTATAGTCAATGAATAAAATGTATTTGGTTAATTGAATTGGTAATTGAAATTTATTTCTTTCAAGAACTTGGCGTTGTTATTGAGATTTCTTTCTTACAATTAAATACTAGATAAAAATTAATATATTCAACTTAAAATATATATAAAAAAAAATTAAAACTAAAATATTTACACCTTAATAAAATAATAATAATAAAAATAAATCATAAGGCATCAAAGAAAACATTGAATTGAATTCATATTTGTTATTTAAATTGATCTTGATGCAGCTTAATACTATTATTAGTCCTTGAAAATAGTTTTCTATTGGCAATCAAATGCTATTTTTTTTTAAGGCGGGAAAATCATCGAATTACTGCTCCCGCCTGGGTGAACGGGGTGGTTTTTAGTCAGTGAGAGTCTGACACTCCCGTCAGACTCTCACTGACTAAAAACCACCCCGTTCCTTCTCCTGCACATCGAGCCGGAGCCCCGGTTACCCGTTAGGTTCTCCGCGACTCGCAATCAAAGGCTTGAGCTTAATATAAAGTGTTTTTGGCAGTTTATTCACAATAACTCGATAGTTACATTATCGAAATTTTCACATGGTTCCCTTTTATCTCTAATTAAATAATATAGTCTATGTCCATCAGGGTTAATGTAGGATTTTTCCTAATCGGTTCGGTAGTTTCGGAGCTTATTAAATTAAAAAAAAAGCAAATATCAAATGTTTCCTTTTTGTAATAATAGTGTAGATGATGATGATAATGAAACCGCGGCACGATGAAAATTTAGAATAGAATAAGCATACTTTTTACCACCCTACCTCTTCTCTTGGTTATTGTACGAGCCAAAGAAGACGACAGACAGAAAGAAAAATAACTACCTCTTTTCCAAAAAAAATCAAAGGAAGCGTTGACCATCAAACAAAGTATTCACGACTGAATTGTATATCCAATCATAATAATTAAGAAAAGAAACCAATTTTTTCTTCCGCCTAAAATCACAACAATTAACAAAGAAAGGGTAGACAAGAAATTAAAACATTATTTAGAGGTAATATTTAAACATCGGTTCTAACCAAAACATCAACAACAAGAATTGCTTCAAAATAAATTATTCTCCGTCCAAAATATGTTAATTCTCTCTTAACTTTTATACAGTGTAATTAGACATTATTATTACAACCGAAACCGTCTCATTGAGCAATCTTGCCGAACTCATAAATATGCGAATAAAAAGAAAATTGTGAGATTTTCCTCTTCTGGTATTTTTCAGTGTGTCTGATTTTCCAAAAGTGTCTGTGACGTACGACTCGTCAAAGTTTGCAAAATTTATTAAGTCATAAACCTGTGTGTCGGGACCCAGTAGTAAAATACAGGCCTTTGCCCATTACATAACGTATGCCTGAGGCAACTTGTAAAGGATTCGAGTTAATTTATATACAAAATTTGCAATACACCTTTTTGTTAAAATGTACTTAACTGTCATTGTGCATGAATGGGGATGTTGACAGGGTATAAAAATTAAAAATATAATTAGTCCGTAAGTTAGGTAATAAAAAAATATTAGACACGTATTTTTTATTTTGTCGTATAATAAAACAATACTTAGATAAAACGAGTTAAAGTTTAGGAGTGGGGGGTAAAACGTCATTTCTTAGTATAAAATGTACTGAGAAGTGACGTCACGCGACATTTCAAATCAATATATCTTCAAAACTATTCGTTTCCGTGAGAAAATAAAAAATACGTGTCTAATATTTTTAAAAAATCTACCAGACGGACATTAAAATAAAAATTAGTCGTCTACCCCATTGGTTCGAGTGCCCCAAGTTTACGGTTATCCGATTTTATTAAAGCGTCAATTTGTGTACTGTATTTTTGTATGTATATTGTATTTTGTAAATTATTTTCATACATAATTTTCTGGTCGTTATTCGGTTGACACAGATTGTTGTGTTGCATTCCCAATAGGGTGATGACATCACTGTGGTCAGAAAATGTATTATTTGGTCGTTCCAATGGTACATCAATCTTAATGCTACATACGCATGTTAATCCCTGAAGAGAGAAGCCACGATTTCATTAGTATTTTAGATTTTGGTCAAATATGTTCTGTATTGGTCATGTAAATAACTATGTGACCATGGTTTGGACATGTAGAAAGGTTGGATGAAAGCAGATTTACCTAGGAAGTATACAGAGCGAATCTGAATGGGTAGAGGGTGCTCTAGACGGATATATTATATCTACTAGATTGGTCATATATTAAAGATGAGCCAAATTAAAAGTAGTCTTAACCGACGAGCATGCATGAAAAGACTGTTGAGGTAACGAAAGAGGTATGTAAGAATAGTATCGTGTATACATTTTCATTGTAATTTTTTAGCTTGCATCTTCGTTCACATGTAATTATGTACAAGAAGAATTATTGGAGTAAAAAAGTAAGTTTCTTAAAGATTCATTTAAATCAGTCGAAGCAAATCGGAACCGTTTAACGCAAGCCGAAACCAAATCTTTACTTTTCAAAAATTGAAATAATAAAATACAATTAACCACAAAAAGCCAACGATTATCCATAACACGCTTAGCTAAACACCTAGAACGGTCCATGGTGCCTACAAAGTAATATATATCTTTTAAATTTGGAGTAAAATATTATTTCGTTTTGATATTACGCCGCTCAAAGGGTTACCAAGGGCTGTGGTAATTAGTCCGGCGTCTGGTTCTGTACAAGGCATTATGTTCCGGATTACGCCGTGTTTAAACAAGAATATTTTTTTTGTAATTTCATAATGAAGTGTTTTATTATGGAGTGTGTTTGTAATTAGCAGATTAGAGTGTGTGTTGTTGATTTTAGGGTCTTTGTTTATGTCAGTTGGAAATGATTCTTATATTAGACTTGTCTTAAAATAGAATTTTATTTTGGTAGGCAGAAGTTGGCTCGTCGGAAAGGTAGAAAGACGTTACACCTACATTTCACTTTTATGTAACAAG
Organism: Spodoptera picta; assembly: GCA_038387885.1. Lineage (NCBI taxonomy): Eukaryota > Metazoa > Arthropoda > Insecta > Lepidoptera > Noctuidae > Spodoptera > Spodoptera picta. The sequence goes on from JAZHFQ010000269.1 coordinate 816,057, forward strand.
AACTACGGAATAGAAGGTAAGCGTATTGCCATCAATAGTAATCACTGTTAGCGGGGTGGCAAATCTTTCCCGGTGTATGTCTCTAACCTGTCCTTTCCATCATCGTACTACGAGACAATGGGCGAAGCGTCACCGATTCGTGGTAGATGTCCAACCCACACGCACGAAGCGCTTCGCATCAAGCTTCCTTGTGCGTACTGCTAAGGAGTGGAATTCTTTGCCAGAGTCTGTATTTCCTGAAGGGTATAACCTGAGTGTCTTCAAGGCCCGAGTGAATAGGTTGCTTATGGGACGACGTGCTCCATCGTAGACCGCATCATGTCAGCCCATCAAATATGAATAAAAACCTCATTGAGACGTCTTGCTCGATAATCCCGTCTACAAAAGACCACCAGACATACATAATATTGAGTTCACATCTACTATCACAAACAACTACAAGGTGACTGACCTACCACTATAGAGTCTAGCTTTAAACCAGTCAAATCTCAAGTGAAGATATATAAGTATATATAACTATATGTGTGAGTACGAGGGCTTGTATTTTTGTGACGTTGCCACTGTACGGTGTAGGACCCAAGGGAAATTCGGTGGCTGATCTGACAGGGTTTGGGGTAAGTCGGAAGAGGACAGCGTTTTTGAATTTTGAACTTTTTTGGGTGTGAAATTGTGGTTGTATTAGAACGATATTTTTTTTTTATAAATTCTAGGTATTGATAAAGAATAATAAATTATCTATACCTGTAAAGTTCTGATACAAATTAATATTCCAAAAAGTTTTTAAGAGCACTTTCGCTCTTGATAACATTTTTAGAGACCCCAAAGATAAAAATGTTGTGACCTATACAACTTTTTTTATACACTCTAAATACAATTTTTTACAAACATTTGCAAAGAGTAGATGTTACATAACTTTAACAAACTTATGCCCGAATACTGAAACGTTACTCAATTTTAAGTCGCGCTTAAGTATAGTTCTGTCACTGCAAATTCCTAGTAAAATGACAGAGATGGCACGATATTTAAGCACGACTTAAAATTGAGTAACGTTTCAGTATTCCGGCATTAGAATCACCAGGAAAGTCAAGGAATAACATACAAGCATTAAGCAACGCCGGGACAGACCGCATATAAAAAAAATAGATGAAAATATTTTAAAGTATTAAATTAAATTTCACATTGACCACTCGCTTATAACTTGGGACGTTAACATTGAAAGCTATTTGCCGTTAACAGATAATGAACCGAAAAATCTTCAGTGAAATTCTAACAGCGATACATTATTTGAAGGTACATTTTATAATCGTTTTCACATTTACAAGTTACTTAGAGGTATATAGTTAAGTACTATGGTTAATAAGAAATAAAAATGAACCTTGTATGAAGTCGTAATGTATTTTTGTCATCTGTCCTTGGGCCTTGAAGTGAGATATTTGGGACTTGGAAGCCCAATTACCCCCTCCTCAATATCCCCTAATCGAACCTCCAACAATCCTCAAATTCTTAATCCCCAAAAGACCGATAACGTACTGGTAATGGCTCTAGTGTTTCGGGTGTCCATGGGCGGCATCGATCGCTTATCAGTTTATCGGCGTATCCTACAAAAAAGACAATAGCAAATATTTCTTATGCTTTAAAGTCTTATCTACAAACATATTTCAAAAAACACAAATCTATACTCTATTATACTCTTTCTAAAGAAAAGCTAAACAAAGTAATATATTATTTGCCAAAAACCGTTATTTATTACCTCAAGATCATTCACCCCCCGACCTTATGCGTTTAACCTGGCATCAAATTTATGTTATGTGCAAACGTTGTCGTGACTTGAAAACTGAAAGATCTAGATGCAATTTTAACTCTATAGATTTCAGATAAATGTGTAATAAATTCTCAGTGTTTATATCGTTTTGTTTGTTGGTTCTATGAATAAGTTATCTGGGTAATTTATGGCTGATGTGTGTATTTTGCTAAGAGATAATATATTTTACACTACTTTTAATTTAGTCGAATTAAGTGTGGGAGAGCCATGCTTTGGCACAAATGGGCCGGCTCGACCGGAGTGATACCACGGCCTCACAGAAAACCGACGTGAAATAACGCTTGCGTTGTGTTTCGTCGTGTGAGTGATATTATCTGGTCTTAATTACTCCCCTTTCTAAGCTCCCCAATCCCTGAATCCCAATAATCGTCAAATTTCTAATCGCCAAAAGGCCAGTAACGCACTTGTAGCACTTTTAGTGTTGCGGGTGTCCATGGGCGGCGCCGATTGCTTATCATCAGGTGATCCGTCTGCTCGTTTACCAGGTTATGCCATAAAAAAGAAATATCTCAAGTTAGTCAAAGGAGCATACAGTCACATGGATTCTATTCTTGAAACGAGAAAATATATCAAATGTCTTTAGTTACTCTAAGGAGTATGAAGTCACAGATTAAAAAATAGAGAAAATTATTTTAAATTTTTATCATACTCTTGAATTACCAAATATATTTGTGTGCAAAGAAACAAAAAGTATTTATTTGACGTGCCTATTGTCAAATAAATGCTTTTTGTTTCTTTCTCTTTCTTTCAATGGTTTTCATTTTATTTCATTCGTGTAATATACCTCTATAGGTTTGCTTCTTACCTCTATTATTACAATCATTATTTAACTTTAAGTCCTATATAATTACACGCATGCTTTAGTTTATGATTGTATTAAAAAAGGAAAATGGCGGGGTAACGCGTAGTAACCGTAGCACTAATTCGATTCGTAGCGCGTAGCAGTCTAAGTAGCCGACTGATATAAGTGCTACGGCGCGTAGCTCGTAGCTGTTTGATGTAATACAGATACGTAATAGAGCTTATCGTAGTATTAAGTAAAGAAATATTTTTTTAAACATTATAAGATCTTTATAATGTGATTTGTCAATATAATTTATGAAATCCGTACTTACATGTTTTGTTTTGTCGTTTACAAATTGTAATATATTTGATAACAATTAACAGTACGCATTATTTTTTATGCACGATTAGATAAACGAAAATATAACATCAGTATTGACAAAATGCCAAACATCTAAAAAAAAATTTGAATAACCATAATTTAACGACTGACATTGATTTCCTAGTGAACATTTAAACTACTTAACTACGACCGTGGTCAGTAATTATTAAATACAATAACATAAAATATCATCATAGTATTTTTCCTTATTTTATTTCATTAACTTGAATATACTTAGTAATAAACCCCGGGGCTACCACGATCGCCCCGGCTATCGACTTCACAGAATTCATTTTTATGATTCCTTAAAAACATTATTGTATTTTTCGGCCGCTTCGCAATAGCCAGGCTATAAAATCTCTGTTTATTTCCCAAGGTAGGCTATTTTATCGTTCGGTTGTTAAACTGCGTGTCAGCAAATAGTTATTTCATTTTAAACCCATTTTTGAATTTTGCTTAAACCTTAAGAATTACATTATTTTCGTAGAACTGGGTGTACTATATCAGGATCATAATAAAATTGAATGAACCTCTATGAACCTGTGTGTGTGTATGTGTGCGTATAAGACATGTCAATAATTATAACAACATAACATCGCGCCTTTTATCCCCGAAGATGTAGGCAGAGGTGCACTTTATATTGTACAAGAACCTAACGGGTAACCGGGGCTCCGACTCGACGTGCAGGAGAAGGAACGGGGTGGTTTTTAGTCAGTAAGAGTCTGACACTCCCTCCCGCCTCACCCAGGCGGGAGCAGTCATTCGATGATTTTCCCCCTTAAAAAAAATACTGTACAGTGTAATATTGACTTTTCACTATTTATGTTATGAGTCCCATATAATAGGGGGTGAGCCTATTGCTATATACCGGGTACAATAAATTCCAGACTCCGTGCTACTACTAAATTTTTTTTTACACCAAGTAATAATTATGTATGTGATAATCTGGTATTTTTTGGTGGTATTCAGATGAACCCTAAACTTATGACCTAGTGATTGTCTTAAAGGTTTGTTGTGTGTTATTTTGATTTGTCTTGAATGCCTCGTTGCTTGGCCGAGTGCTTCGAATACTTCGAGTTCAATTCCCGGGCAAAGTATAACTGGGTTTTTTTGTTAATTTCTCAGTAGTAGCACGGAGTCTAGAATTGTGCCCGATATATAGCAATAGGCTGACTCCCTATTACATGGGACTCATAACATAAATAGTGAAAAGTGGATGTTACATTGTACAGTGGCATTAAGTGCCGTAATGTGCACCTCTGCCTACCTCTTCGGGGATAAAAGGCGTGATGTTATGTTGTTATAATTATTGACATGTCTTATACGCACACATACACACACACAGGTTCATAGAGGTTCATTCAATTTTATTGACGATGACTTTGGAAGAACATTTCGAAATTCCTAGGAAAAGGAGTATTCAAAATTGGATTAATAGGCATACAAAATTACGATAAGAAATACCTCTATATAAAAAAACAAACCAGAAAAATATAAAATATACGTTCACTCACATTCGTTTTTTTCGTACCTATAAGTATATCCTAATTTTTTGGTTCATTGACTCCAAAAAGGGAGCCAAGTACAAGAGTGACAGTTTCAAGGAAGGAGATTTATTATGTTACCGATCTCTTTGAAGATGACATGTAGCGACATGTCAGGACCTGTCAGTAAGACATGTTTAGACATGTTGGAAAACATGCCGCACACTAATATTTACCTGTAACCGTGCTTTGAATTTTGTATGAGTGTATGTGTGTGTTTTTGTATATAAGTAGTTGAATAGTTATATATTAGAATAAGAATAAGAATAATTTATTTAGCAAAACAAAGGACAAGTATACCTAATATTTAACAGAAAGCGATAATGAATACATAGAAATCACAATCACAATTGCAAGGTAGACCAAAAAATACATAGTTTATAATGCATACAAGTTAACATAAGCAGCGTCATTTCTGTAGTATCAATAATACACAGCAATCATATAATACACCTTGCAAACAAAAGTAATTTAACTCAGTAATTCACAAGACAATAAGTTTGATACCAAAAGTGTAATAAATGTCCACAGACGGTATACGTAGATTTTTTACTTTACCTCCCGTGCTAGTCAAAGACTGTGTTATGGCAAGGCAAGATTCTCGCTCGAACGATTTATTTTCAATCATGTAACGTAGAACATAAAGTACCCTTTTGCTTACAGTTTTGATTTTTCAACTACTAATAATTTTATAATAAGTAACAGCCACAAGTATGAACAAATAGTACATGCAAAACTTTTAGACAAAAAATCTGGTGCGAAAAAATATTATATATCTTATTATATATATATATATATATATATTATATATATCTTTAGTTCGATTATTTGACATAGACAGACAAACTTGACTGTACGAAGTCGCGGGCAGAAACTAGTATAAAATGAAATCACTGTCTGCATTCATACACTCACACAACAAAATAATGTTAAGGGAAAAATCAAATAGAACTTATATTTAATCATATTAGAAATTCATCACAACAAAAAACTCGTACCAATTTTTCTAACACCGGTTTTAATTATGCAATGAAAAATCAACTCTCTTAATTGATCTTTGCCCTCAATAAATTAACCACGGCTTAATAAGTATCGAAGGTATAATTCAGCTTGTTATCAAAATTAATTTAGTTGACACCCACGAATTCAATGCCCACGCGAAAATATTAATTACAATTTTATCATATAAGATGAGAAGTAGACTTATAAAATTACGGGTTCGTTCTATACATTGACTGCACGGTTGGTGCGGTGGCTGGGCAACCGGCTGCCGTGCAACGTGTCGCGGGTTCGATTCCCGCACGGGACAACACTTTGTGTGATCCACAAAGTGTTGTTTCGGGTCTGGGTGTCATTGTGTCTGTGAACTTGTATGTTTGTAAACGCACCCACGACACAGGAGAAAATCATAGTGTGGGGCAACGTTTTTTAAAAAAAAAAAAAAAAAGCTGAACCATTAGCATCAGCCTATGTATCAAAGAATTTCGTATATACAATTTCGTATATCAAAGAAATTCATATTTACAACACCCCTTTTACTAGTTTTAATTGATAGGTTATATGTAATATATTAGATTTTGTTATCATTCACCGATCCCAATTTAAATGCTCCATACTGCTAAGAAACCTTTATTAAATTAAAAAAATCTCTTTGTTCGATCCGCGGATTAACCCTTTGAGTACCGTCATTACAGACACAATTAAAGAACAATAGGTTGCGGTCACCGTTCGTTTGTCGGTTCGACAGTCTTGCTCACTAAATTAACTAAAAATCGAGGGTTACTCACGTGAATATACTGAGAAAAGCTCTACTAGTTTCGAACCACAGAGGGGTTCTTCCTCATGAGCAGCGTGCTCGTCGCGGCGATGTCGCGCAGCCTACTAATAGCTGTATATTTACATGAGTAACCCGCGATTTTTAGTTAATTTAGTATGTCTTACGACTGTTATAATACAAACAGTCGTGCTCATACTCACTCGAACAATAATACAATGAAACACTCACTCAACATTCCAACTTTAAAGACTTAACTTAAAAAAATGTAATGAAAACAAAATCTCTATCAAGAAGATTACTCAATTAATTTACAAAGAAAAGAAAAAAATAATTGTTAAAGAAAATGAATTAATAATGTAGAACAAAGCGAGGCCTTCAACTAACGACCCCTGAAATGAGATCAGATTTTTCAGCCTTATTATTATTATTATCTCTTATCGACTTTCAATCTCCTGAAGTTTCCTTTTTCAGTTTCAGTAAAATGTAGGGAAAGATTAATTAGTGGTTTTCTTTTTTCATTAAATCTTTCCTCCTCGGTTGAGTGGTTGATCAGTCTAGGATTCAACATTTCAGGATTTTATATGTATAGAGAACTGGCTTCTGCCAGCGGCTACGACCGCGTATCCGTAGAATAAAAAGGAGCCTATTTTATTTCAAACTATAATTTTCGATACCTTCAGCCGTTTTAGCGGAGATTATGGAAAGTCCTTTAATGAAGAGGAGACCCATTGTACACCAGTGGTCGCTCACAGACTGCTGATGGGCTGACGATAACCGTAGTAACTATTTATTGTCACCAAAAATAGTTGCTATATATCAAAAGTGCTCCTTTCTTTTTTTTTAATAAAACTAATCCCATGTTAGTATTTTCTCCTGTATCGTTTGACAGCCAGGTGTCATGTGTATGTGAATTTGTATGTCTGGTTGTATGTCCGGGTCTGGAACAACAATTAATGGGTTACATATAGAGTTACTAAGTGCTGGAATCAGACCCAACCGTGCCGTTAATTTACAACATTTACGTACTTTGTCTCCGCCCTGAGGACACGGTGGAACACACAGTGGTGTAATGCCCTGCGTGAGCTGAGCACCACCGTGCCCTCAGAGACGAGTTCGGCAATGGAGACTTCTCAAGTCCGGCCCTAGTGCGGGTCAAACTAGTACTCAAAGAGCCATCAGACCACCACGGATGAGGCCCAAGAGGGCCGATGCCGGTTCGGAGTCGCGGAGAACCTAACGGGTTACCGGGGCTCCGGCTCGACGTGCAGGAGAAGGAACGGGATGGTTTTTAGTCAGTAAGAGTCTGACACTCCCTCCCGCCTCACCCAGGCGGGAGCAGGTATGCGATGATTTTCGCCCCTTAAAAAAGTAAATAAAAAAAATACGTCCTATATCTACAAGCTCCCATAAAGTTATGTTATATGAACCTAATAAATTGTTGCAATTCACCATGATACCTTTTATTTCACGGTCAGGGTAAAGTCACTTAGGGCATGCCCTAGCTGGCCTACAACAAGTTACAAGGGTCAACTTGTGGACGGGACTCCATTTATCAACGCCATTACTAGAGGTATAGTTATTTATTTTAATAATTATTTACATCATATTGTGTGTTTACGAAGCTTTTTTATTTACTTTGAAAAGATTTCAAAAGTCATTGTACCTCTATAGTTATTAAGTTAATCATATTTTTGAGACCTTAATATATTGCGTTTGAACACCGAGTTTTATAAATATTTGAAAAAAACTGGTAAGAGTAAGCATTAAATCTTATAGAACTTCTCGATAGTTAAGCTAAGAGTCTCATGCAATGATAAAAATTGTGATTTCTATGTCTCAATACCATTTTTCTTTGCGCTTTTGGTCATTTCAGCAATTCACAATTTACTCAAATAAGTAGGTAGTACCCATTTTGATTAGTTTTAATTCTCATCAGCAAGCATTCTCGTCGCAAGTGCGATTGCCGGGCAAGGGGTCTCGGGTTCGATTCCCGGGTCGGGCAAAGAATTACTGGGTTTTAAAAAAAACTCTGTATTAGCACGGAGTCTGGAATTGTGCCCGGTATATGACAATACGCTCACCCCTTATTACATGGGACTCATAACATAAATAGTGAAAATTGGGTGTTACTTCTGTGTGCACCTCTGCCAACCCCTGCGAGGATAAAAGGCGTGATGTTATGTTATGTTATGTTTTAATTTTCATCTGTGCGCCTTCCTACTAAGAACTTTAAGAAGAATCAACGAAACTCAACTCGGGGTTGATACTCGAAATCATTCACTCGATTCATCAACCTTCTATGGTATGTTTAATAAATAAAAAAATCCATTACCAACCTGACTTATATAATAATAACAGGGAGTACAACGATGACTAGTGCCTGTCTACGAATGATTGATGCGAGCCGCATGCCCTTAATGTAACATCGTTGCTTGATTCACGTGTGATATAGCTTGTTGAAAATATTACATACTTGTGTCTAGTAGTGGGTATGAATTGATGGAAATTTTTTGAGTTTAAGTTTTGAGTGATAGAAAAAGTTTGCATTTTGACAAAAATACAGATTTTCTATCATTATGGGTACATACTTAGCCTCACACCTTTCTCCCATGGAGGCAGGCAGAGACTAGCTTGTAACGCCTCTGGCGTTCCGGGTGTCCATGGGCGACGCCGATTGCTTACCATCTTGTAATCCGTCTGCTCGTTTACCGGCTTAAATTCAATAAAAAAAAACTATGGATTGCCAATTTGGCACGGTTGGCGCGGTGGCGGGGCAAACGGCTGCCGCGCAACATGTAGCGGGTTCCGTTCCCACACGGAGCAACTGTTTGTTTGATCCGCAAATAATTGTTTCGGGTCTGAGTGTCATGTGCATGTCAACTTTGCGGTTGGCAGGCCACAACTGTGCGCTTCTCACGATGCTTTCTGCCTAGCACAACAAAACTGTGAAATGATCTGTCGTCGGCGGTATTTCCGAACCGATACGACCTTCAAACCTTCAAGAAAAGAGCGTATTCCTTTTTAAAAGGCCGGCAACGCTCCTGTTACTCCTCTGGTGCTACGGGTGTCCATGGGCGGAGCTAATCGCTTACCATTAAGTGATCCGTCAGCTCGTTTGCCTCCTATTCCATAAAAAAACTTGTATGTGTGTACACGCACCCACGACACAGGAGAAAATGCTAATGTGGGGCAACGTTTAAAAAAAAATATTACGATTCTTACATACCTCTTTCGCTTCTTCAACAGGTATCAGCCTTTTCATGTACTCTCATCTTCAACACGCTTTGTGATAAAATTATGAATTACAGTTACTTGTGAGGAAGCCCTTAATGGAAAGTCAATTGTAAAGATCATCATCATCATCATCATCAACAGCCTATAAATGCCCACTGCTGAGCAAAGCCTCTTCTCACACGGAGAAGGTTTGAGCATTAATCACCACACTTGCTCAATGCGGGTTGGCGATTATAAACATATAATTAGACATTGTAAGCCCAAGTTTCCTCACGATGTTTCCTTTCACCGTTTGTCAGTGGTGTCTAGATAATCTTAGAAAGTACATATAACTCGGAAAGTCACATTAGTTCTTGCCGTTGGTAGGTTTCGAACCCGCACCCTCATGCATGAGAAGCGGGCGTCTTAAACCTCCGAGCCACACATTTATTTTCATTGTAAAGATACCATCAGCAATCCAAAGACAAACTGAACCAAATTAAGTTTCAATAAACTACTAATAAACCGTAACTGAATCTATTATTAAATTATAATCGAAGAACGAAATATACAATCGATATTTTTTCCAACTTAATTGAAATTCATTGTGGTCAGTTAATTATGCATGTTCGTATTTCATTCATTGTTACATCACTGAAAAGATAATTTTTCAGTGAAATTTTAAATTAAACATTCATATTGAAACCGCAATATTAATTCAATATTATGATAACGAGCCAACTATTGCGTTTTTGTATCCAATAAGTAACAATCGATAGTTATAACTGCTTTCATAGTTTATTAGTTGCAAGGAGAACTACAAAACTAAAGGTTTCGAATTAACGAGGAATCATAAGTAGGTACTATTATCTACCAGAATACAGGCTTAACAGATTACTACTACAGAGGGGTGATAATTATTATCATTACACTTTTTTTATTGGTGAATCATCCAATGAACTCCCGCCTTGGGCCAGGTGATTTTTTTTTTAAGGGAGGAAAATCATCGAATGACTGCTCCCGCCTGAGTGAGGCGGGAGGGAGTGTCAGACTCTTACTGACTAAAAACCACCCCGTTCCTTCTCCTGCTCTTCGAGCCGGAGCCCCGGTAACCCGTTAAGTCTTATATCGTTGTCATACTTAGCAGGTGACTTGGGGATTGCACTTGAAGTATACTGTTCCCTATCTTACGGTGATTGGTTGAAGTTTTAGGACATGTCCATTTTTTTTAAATGTCGCAGAATTAGAGTTCGCTTTAAAGTCCTTGGGTTTCCAAACTAGAGGCCAAACTTGAGATCTTGTCATCCACAGTCATGCTTAATCACTTTTATGGGATAGGCGAGCAAAATAAGTAGACGGGTCTCCCATGGCGCCTATGGATGACTCAAAGGAGTTAAGTATTAGGGGACAGAGTCTCCGGTAACCTTACTCACACAACAAAATATTACAATCATCCTGACAGAAACCATATCTGCCTAATGTATGGAAAATTACTATGGAATTCTTCATAGTAATTTACGAACATTTACACTATACTGAAACCCCAATCCATTTTGTGTCTAAAACTACTTTTTTAAAGAACTTTTCTAATACAATTCTCATGTATTTTGAAAGGAAATTCTCGGGTGTCCGGACTTAGGAACTTCCTAATGTATAACGTAATAGTTAATGGTATATTCACGACTATATTGACAGATGTCACCTATACATCAATGTCTGGAGTATGTTTCAGAGGACAAATAAGCGATATTTTCTGAACAAAGTTTGTCAGGATTTAGCAAGTTGGAAGAATGATATAGTATGTTCTTGGAAGGGAAGTTTATTTAACATTACGAGTGTATTTCCCTTAAGGGACAAGAAGGTGAAACAAAAAAACCATTGCTAATGATTACCAAGCAACTTTCACAGTGAAAAGTCTTTTACAAGTTGTTTTATCTTAGAACTCCGACCTTTTTCGATAATGTTCATGAGAATTAGATGAACCTGCAAATCCTACAGTACTTACGAAAACACATTACCATCTATTACCATGCAGTTGGATAAAAACACAGCCAATAATAACAAACAGAAATCTGCAACCAGATCAACTAAATCAACGTCAACTGATCAGTGAACATCAATTTTCACGTCAACATCACATTTGACGTCGAACAGTAATTCACGAATGAACTGAAATTTACGTAACTAAGGTACGATGGGGTTGACGTATCCATATGGACAAAAACCCCCTAAAATAATAAAAATAAAGAGATTAAAAAAAAAAAAATTTACGTAACGTCTATTTCCTGAAGGAAATAGAGGATGTTTTCATGTTTAGTTAGTCGATAGGTTTGTCGTGAAATATTGTTTATGTAGCCATAGTGATTCTTTTTAGGCAAAATAATAGATACATGTGAATTAAATCGCTGGTAATTTCGAGTAGTTTCCTAAATTTTCATTTTAATGTCCGTTTGGTACGTTAATTTAAAACTTTAGTCACGTATTTTTTCTTTTCTAACTAAATTAATTACTTTCGACTATATTAATTTAAAATATCGTGTGACGTCACAGCGTGCCAAATTTTTTTAAATTAAAATTTGTTAAAAAATGTTGCCCCACTTTAGGATTTTCTCCTGTGTTGTGGGTGCGTTTACAAACATACAAGTTCACATACACATGACACCCAGATCCTGAACAACAATCTGTGGATCACACAAAGTGTTGTTCCGTGCGAGAATCGAACCCGCGACACGTTGCACGGCGGCCGGTTACCCAGCCACCGCACCAACCGTGCAGTTAATTTTGTTCACATTTTGTAGCACGTTATGAATAACGAGCTCCCACTCCTAAATTTAGCGCCATTTCATCTAAGTATAGCAACTTAACTCGTCGAGTACCGTCATTATAGACACAATTACCACTATAGAACAATAGGTTGCGGTCACCGGTGACCGCTTGGTGTATGACAGTTTAATACGAGAAAATAAAAAATATGTGTCTAATATTTTTTCATTATCTAACTGACGGACTAATTAGACTTTTAATTTTGATACCCTGGAAACTACCCAATTAGTCTTCCAAAAAACTCAACACTATCTTTGTTTTAAAGAGGAAAAATCATCCAATGACTTCTCCCGCCTGGTAAAGGCGAAAGACTTTTACTGACTAAAAAACACCCCTTTCATACTCCTGCTGTTCACACTGGAGTCCCGGCAACCTGTTAAATCCTACGCGCTTCTGCATTTGCCATCAGCCTTACTGGGCCCATCTTTGGAGGTTTGATGGCTGTGTAAGGCGCGCGACTTGCGATGCTACCTTCAAGAAAACAGAGCGCTCATTTTTAAAAGGTCGGATACGTACTTCTAAGTCTTTTTTTGTTGCTACTGCCCATGGGCGACGCTGATTAATTGTGTGCCATAAGGTGATCCATCCATACGTTTACTCACCATGTATCCACCAGAAAGGCTGTGAGAGCGAATGTCATTTGTCACTCCAACTTTTTCGTTAGTGTCGGCTCGTAAATATTCATCGTCATCATCATCAACAGCCTATAAATGCCCACTGCTGAGCAAAGCCTCTTCTCACACGGAGAAGGTTAGAGCGTTAATCACCACGCTTGCTCAATGCGGGTTGGCGATTTCAAACTTATAATTAGAAATTATAAGTCCAGGTTTCCTCACGATGTTTTTCCTTCACCGTTTGTGAGTGGTGTCTAAATTATCTTAGAAAGTACATATAACTCGGAAAAAGTCACATTGGTACTTGCCGTTGGTAGGTTTCGAACCCGCACCATTCATGCATGAGAAGTGGGCGTCTTAAACCTCCGGGCCACCACGACTTCGTAAATATTACACAGTCATATTATAGTGCGTACATTTTTTGTCTAGACAAACTATACATAAATATTTGCATAAACTTACTACATCACCTCGATATCTAGAGGTAAGTACTCAATTCCACTCACTTTTCGCAATAAAACGTTTGAGATATAAACAAAGTAATATTGCATGCAAACCCAAGTAACTCCGCGTGCTACAAATATATTCTACAATGATATTAGGGCGCGTGTAGGAGTATTGTGTACGGTATGTGTATGTGTGTGTGATGTGCTCATGCTAGTATGCATGCGTCAGTATTTTTGCTAGGGGGTGTAGTTTGTATTGTTATCGATGTTTTCGTCTTTTTATATTTCTTTTCGGTCTTTTATTTGAACCTTGACTGTTTTATTGGTTGAATGCCTAGATGATGACCAAAATATGATTTTGAATTCGGTATTAGAACTTAATAAAAAGAAGTAGCTTTTTTCCATGACGTCTTTCTTCAAGATTTTCGACGAATTAATAAAAGATATCGCAATGGCTATTGTATACCAATATAAAGATTTAAATGATGATTTATAAGAAAAACCAAGAAAATCCTACGAAATTATCTTATTGGCTTATAGTTTCCTACAGCCAAATCAAATATTTCGTTTCTTTCTCATTTCTTACGTATGGCGCAGAATGGTAATCGTTTTTCTACGAATGAATTGCCTTTACACAAAGTTGTTGATACGAGTACCACGTTGATTAGGTTTTGAGAAGTGTGGAAGTGGTTTCGAAGGAACAATTTACGTTTTACAAGGAGAAAGAAAATTTAAGTAGGGTTATTTTTTCATGGCGTCCGCGGGTTCTCTGAAGTGGTTTGTTTATGTCGCTATAAATTTAATATGCGAGTGTTTTGTTTGTTAAACGACACTTATTGTTGAAGTAAATAAACGATGATTCAACTTATTTTCTGATTCTACTTATTACTGATTTTTCTACTTGATCTTACGGTCAAGAGAATGCTATATTATTGAGGCATAATTGCCTTATATTTTTTATTAAAATCTATAAATAATAATTACATCAAATAGATTTCATATATACCTCTAGATAAACAGTAATGTTATAAAAGTTACAAGTATTGATTTTCTTGTTAAATATCGTGTAATATAAGAAACAAAACTTATTACAATTTATCAATACGTAAAATTATGTAATAATAAATATATCTATTTCATTAGTAATCACTACTAAGAAGTAATTCTGATACTTAGTATGTATTATTTTCTTTTTTATTTGAGAATATTTTGTGATCTTGTTTTATCGTGATATTAAGTCACTCATTTTCAATATCACATGTCATGTACAAATCATTGTAATATAATTGCTACGGGTGAACTGGTTGCTATGCAACACAACACGATTTTTCAAATCGCGGGTTGATCCACAAACTGTTCTGGATTCGATAAATACTTTTACAAAAAATGATACGAAGATGTGCCCGGTATATGGCAATAGGCTCACCCCCTATTACATGGGACTCATAACATAAATAGTGAAAAGTGGGTGTTACATTGCACAGTGGTATAATGTGCACCTCTGCCTACCCCTTCGGGGATAAAAGGCGTGATGTTATGATACGAAGAAATCCTTGTTTGAAGGGACGGTGAACAAGTATGAAAGTTAAAAAGGTGCTTAACGATAGTCACTTTTTAACAATAAAACGTTACAATTTCTATCGATACAAAACTATCGACTCTTTCACATCACTATAGCGTCTTGGAGAGCGCTCAACCGAGTTCGCGGCCTATGTACGTTTCATTCGTTTTGTCGTCTCGCGAATTGTCTCCTAGCCTAGGCAAACTATCTAGAGGTAGACTTATCTAGATGTCTAGATTTTCTTAGATATGCATGTGTTTGTTTACTTTGGAGGCAATAAAATGTAGGAGATTTTGAATTGTACTGAACTGATGATAGATGGTGTTATTATTTTTCTGTCCATGGGTACATGGGTTGAGTAACCACTCATAACCATGAGTGCGTGTGCGAAATGTGTGGTCGTATATGTGGTACGTTCGCTTTGAAATGAGGTTTATTGATTTGCGACAAGGGGTCGATTCTCGAATCGGACAGAGAATTACTGGGTTTTTCAAACAAATTCTCATTAGTAGCACGGAGTATAATAAACCTAATATTGACAATAAATGTTTTGAAATTTTAAAATCCCGTCAGACATGAAACAAAATTAAAATTGACAACATTAAAATTAAATCTATGCCTAACAGCCTTTCTTTCTTCTAACGCTTCATTATTTGAGCGTACTCAAACTCAAACTCAAACTCAAAAGCATTTATTTCAATTAAACCATAATTTGGTACTTTTGAAACGTCAACAAATATGAGCTATATAATAGTCTGTCAGTCTGTCCGTCAGTGAAGCTAGGCGCTCGTTCCAAAATGTCGATTCGAGTGGAGAAGAACGAGCAAGAAACTCCATTCGTTACTCTTTTAAAAAAAAGTCTGTTTTACATTGCTCTGATACATATTCCAATATTGTACACACATGTGAGAATAATGTAAAGACATACCTGACGCAACATACAAATAACAGAACATACTAAAATAGAAAAAAAAAACAAAACCAAGACAAAACAAATATCTTAAGTCTGACATGGTCCTCACATATGTATACTGACAATTCATATAAAATAGTGCTTCTATACAAGAAAAAAAAATAAACTCTTGTTTAAATAAAGAAAGAAATGCTCGATGCCACAAGAAAAATAGATTGCCTTCATCGGAATCAAAGTATTAAATTACCTATTATCGTAATCTGAACTAGGTACTGACTACATTTGAGTATTGTCCAGTGGAGCCGAACCAACACGCTGCCAAGCATTCCTATCCTCAAGATAATCAATCACCCTGTAGTAAGCTTGTTTACATAATTCGCGCTTAATATATGTTTGCAAATAAATTAATATTAACTATAACTAAATGAAAATATATACAACTTAAAATATAAATAACTATGAACTAAAATATTTACACCTTAAAAAAAGGTAATAATAAATAAATAAGCTATAATAAGGCATCAAAAAAAAAAAATTTTCCTCATCATTATCGTGAGGTAGGGTGCCCAAAAGACTGGCAGCATTACCACGTTGAATGGCAATGCTTAACCTTTGTCCAAGGTTGAAGCCAGCCCTTCGATCACCTGAAGTGTCAACCATCCTCTTTACAATATCTTTGTAAAGAAGATGTGCACTTGGGCCACACGGCCCTAAAGTTTCAACCCCAAACGGTTCGAAAGCATAATTGCCAATCAGGCTATCATACTTTCGCCGTTTGAGGTTCTCGGCAGCAGCAGCGGTAGCACCGGCTCGACACGCTGAGTTTGGAAGATGGGATGGCGCCAGAGTATCAACGCAAGTGGCGTCCCATACTAAAGGCCTACCCATCTTCCAAGGGAATAATGACATACCGTCGGGTCTCTTGCCATCGTTGCGTACCAAGCCATTAGGTTCTAAAGTAGCTGGCACGCCAACGGAGACAAGAGCTCGACGAATTATGTCATTAATACTCGCGTGTCGAGCAAAACGACCCGCACTACGGCTACACGACAAGCCGTGGTGTCCAAGGCTGTTGACATCTTCACCACAACGACAACGATGAGGTGAACAAAATGAAGCCCCAAGCCTTAAACAAATTGCAGCGCGGAATGTGGTGTCGTCCAACAAAGTACCTAAGTTAGACGAAGGCAAAGCAAGAAGCCATAACCCTGACTCCCACTCACCCACAGCCAAAAGGCGAGCTCGCTCTGCAGTTGAACAAGCGGAGTTCAATAGATTTTCGCTCACTTTCCTGCAGAGCGGCTCGTCCCATTGTCTCTGGGAGAGTGATTTGACGGGGGGGTCAATATTTGGGCAAGCGATTTTCCAAGCTTTCACAGCTTCCACTAAAAATGGTACATCAAAATTAACCAGTGATTGAGAAAGAATTTTCCTGGTTAATTCTTCAGTACCATGGGCGGAAGATATGAAAGCTGGTAGGCTTACACTGGAAATTTTACGGACGCCAAGCCCACCCATGCGGACAGGCAGAGTAGCTTGTGTCCAGGCTCGATCGTCGAGAGCCACATTCAAAATTAAGGATAAAGTTTGTCTAATGCTTCGGTCAATTTTTTCTAAAAGAAGGGGTGCAGACCAGAGGTGGGTCGAGCGCAAAAAATACATAAATTTGGGACCAAAACAACAAAAACGAATAATAGTATAGGCCGAATGCATTCTAATGTGATACAGTCTTTCTGAAACGACAGAAAAATTTTGAATTTTTTCATCAATAAAACTTTGAAAAGAGTCCTCGAAGACGGGCGCACCTAGGAGGCGAAGCGAACATTTATCGACAACCGAGATATTAGGCGCAAAAGTAGTAAATTTTGATATGATCTGTCTGTCGGTAGAGTCATGTAAAAATATCTCACACTTGGATAATTTAGGTCAAGGCCAATAGCATGAAGTTCGTTTTTTAAAAATTGGAAATCATTTAAAACTGTATCTGCATCGCCTCCCAGGGTACCGTCATCGAGGTACCACACATTAAATTTAGAATTTAGCTGTCGTATAATAGGATTAATGGCCAGGCTAAAAATCACTGGCCCAAGGGGATCGCCTTGTTGACAGCCAACGGCTGATTCCAAAAGGTTGTCCTGATATAATAATTTTGTAGGGTGTCTATAACATTGTCAGAGAAAACTAAAAATTTGGGGTACTTCCTTTTTAACTTCTGTCAACAGAGTATCCCTATTGACCGAATTAAAAGCATTCTTAATGTCAACCTTCAGGATGATATCACCTTTTCTGGAATTCAGGTAGGTCGACAACGCATGCACGGCAGCCTCGCAGCCCCCTCTAGATCCATACCCGAGTTGAAGGGGCTGGAATTTTTCCGAAAGAAGATTATTATAAAATTTGCAACAAATCTTGGCTGCCATGCGACGATAAGTTGTTCCCACGGCAATGGGACGAATACCGCCATCCTTCTTGCGTAGGGCACATAGATTGGCCCCGTACAAAACGTCGATGACGGATTCGTGCACATTGCCGGAGAGCATAAGATTGATCAAAACCGTAAGCTCCTTCAGCAGCGTCACGCCGGACTCCCCGGCGCTTGAGCTCGTCAGATCTTTGAGATGCTGCGGCGTCAAACCGTCGAGGCCTCCGGCAGAACCGCTCCGGAAGAAGCCTATGGCAGTGACCACTTGTCGACCTGTAACAGATAGGGTATGAATATCTGCTTCTGGAGGATCCGGAAAAGAGAGACCATCTACTGGGGCCGGGTGTTTGCTCTCCAGAGCTTTAAGTGTATCTGGAGAACATGGAGCCAGTACGTCATTGCTAAAAATAATTCTGGCTGCGCCGCTAATATCACCTTCACCTATTTTGGTCTCAACTAAATCAGCTAAAGTTTTGGTTGAGGCATAGCTGCAAGCCGGTAATTTTGGGTCGAATTGGGAAGCCGAAATGCAATTTTCTTTGATTTGTTTTGTTAAGGAATTTTGAAAAGCCAAATTCTTTTTAACATGTAATATTTGGTAAGGGAAGGTGAGGAGTTGTTCCCAGGCGCGTAACGAGTTCTCCTGTGCTGCCAGACGGACACAATTTGCTAACTGTTGCGCAACTAAAGGTCTGGCACCACGGGGAACTCGTTTAAGTACAGGGATAGATTTTTTAAATTTTGATAATCTTTTCCAAAAGGGATCTGTCGAAATAAGAGGAGTAGTATCGGTAACGGGGCTGAATGTACTTTGAGATTTGTGAACACGTCCAATGTGTACATTCAGCCCTCGCTTACCTTTAAAATAGCGAGCCTGGGAACATAGCGGGCATCTTTCCAAAGAAAGCTGCGACGCTGAAGGGTGACTACCGAATACACCACAGTCCGCACTCGCTGTTGTGCTTGACATAGACCAAAAAGATAATTCACCGAAAATTCACTTAATATACTAAATAAGAAAAAACTTACAGATAATTAAATATAAAAGTAAAGAAATAAAATAAAATAATAAAAAAGTCGACCGCTGGTCACACGCCGGCGACGTAAGGCGCCGCGCCACGCCGCCGTTGCGCCGCGCCGCGCCTCCACGCCGCCCATGTCCATAGAAAGCTAATACGCTTAGTGGTAGCTGTACTTATTGATCAAAATCCAAAACCAATAGATACTTAGTTGAAGTTGTGCTGCAAGAAATTGGGGCCACCAGTGCCTAACTCACTGCACTTTCTATTTTAAGACGACACAAAGATAGGTTCAAAGTATGCAACAGACAGGGCACTTGTATTTCGCCTTTAAATATTTTTTTATAATCACTATCACGACCCGATGTATATAATACACTTTTCATGTACAAGTTTATCAATAATTTACTATTTATTTATATATTTTAGATAGAAAATCACAATATAAAACAACAACATCGCCATGGCAACCCAACCCAATATCAAATATCAATTCATATATGTTTTAAATTTACTTTCATTGAGATCTAGTATGCTATTTATAGTATTTTATTATAGCATTACCTAACCCCATAAAGGATTTCTGTACCTTGGACAGTCTGAATTGCGTAATTAAATATAATAATGCGCCGTAATCAAACCTGGACCCCTTAATGCTGTAACTTAATATTAATGACTCAACCATTATGCTAATAGAAGTTTCTTCTTGTTTATTCATTACGCTGATTTTTTGGAACACGACACCTCCACTTAATGTCGGTCGGTAGGGAAAATGGCGTCCTTAAAAATATTGGTTTTAAAAAGTTACCAACAGAATTTTCTAGGAGTTACTGTAGTCTGAGTATGCCGATCATTGATTTCTGATTTCAGTTGTTTTTTTTTTGAGTACGTTTTGGTTTTTTTTAATTTTATAATTTTATAGGTACGTTATTCCCCCGTCCCCAATGTTCCCAATCCCCGAATCCCCAACAATCCTCAAATTCCAAATCCAAAAGACCTGTAACTCACTTGTAACGCCTCTGGTGTTACGGGTGTTCATTTGCGCCGCCGATTGCTTACCATCAGGTGATCCGTCTGCTCGTTTACCAGCTTATGCCATAAAAAAATCTAGTCGTAAGACGAGACGAGCATTATTTTCAAAAACAAAACATTCATTCTGGATTCCAAAAAAAAAACATAGTTAGTTCAAAAATCTTTTCAATACAAAACATTTTACCTGACTTTAGAATCAAATCTGAGGACCTCAAAATCAACAAACTTTATAGTTCATCATCATCAACAGCCTATAAATGCCCACTGCTGAGCAAAGCCTCTTCCCACACGGAGAAGGTTTGAGCATTAATCACCACGCTTGCTCAATGCGGGTTGGCGATTACAAACTTATAATTAGAAATTATAAGCCCAGGTTTCCTCACGATGTTTTCCTTCACCGTTTGTCAGTGGTGTCTAGATAATCTTAGAAAGTACTTAACTCTGAAAAAGTCACATTGGTACTTGCCGTTGGTAGGTTTCGAACCCGCACCCTCATGCATGAGAAGCGGGCGTCTTAAACCTCCGGACCACCACGACCACGATCTTTTTCGTTCCTACAGCTGATAACCTCGATGACCTAGTCATATAGACCAATCTCATATTTTACCAAAGCAAAGTCTAAGGTATATTTGTGACGTAAGCACTTAGGTCATACCCTGAACGACCTACCTTGTGGACACAGTACACATCAAGTTATTAACAACCAGTATAAAGTGACCGACGAATGAGCGAAAATAACACAGAAAGCGAGACCAAGATAAACTGGATTTATACAGCTATGAAGTACCAGTATAAACTGAGCCTCGATAGTTCGGTAAATTGATACAAAGCCAGACCATAATAAACTGGTTTTTGTACTTTGATGTGCTGCCGTGTGTAGTTACTCTGGCTATTTGTTCTGAACATTAAGTTATTGTTTTCAAGTTACATTCAGGTCATATTAGTTGTTGCTAATTTAATTTAAAAGATGTTTCTAGAATGGAGAGTAGCTGTTTGCTCGTGTGTTCGTGCAATCGGCAGCGCACATACCTGCAACACGATTGGAATTAGAAGTCTGTTGCTGTCCTTTTCGGGGATTTAAGGATCGTGGATAGGGGGAAAGGATTGAGTCAAAATCAGAGTCAGAGTCAAAGCATTTATTTCAATTAATTCTAAACTCGTCGAGTACCGGTTTTGTAGACACAATTATAGAACAATAGGTTGCGGTCACCGGTGACCGCTTGGTGTTTGACAGTTTAATTAGGCACTTTTGAAACGTCAACATTTTAATTGTCCGTCCGTCTGTCTGTTAGTGAAGCTTTTTATTAAGGGAGGAAAATCATCGTATGACTGCTCCCGCCTTAGTGTCAGACTCTTACTGACTAAATACCACCCCGTTCCTTCTCCTGCACGTCGAGCCGGAGCCCCGGTAACCCGTTAGGTTCTCCGCGACGTCTGTCAGTGAAGCTAGGTCATCGTTCCAAAGTGTAATTTTGAATGGAAAAAATATTTTTTACTTTCCCATTGAAATATTATCTAATCATTAACCTATTGTTTAATGTATGTAAGAACGCTAGTCTCTAGTAACCTCATTAACATGGCGAAACGTAGCATATGTAGTTGTTTAACGTCGGTTTTCTATTTGGCTGTGATATCCCTACTATCAGGCTGGCCCATTCGTACCAAAACATGGCATACAGACCATCTCTTTATAGTATTAGTAAGGAAAGATAACATAAAATAACATCACGCCTTTTATTCCCAAAGGGGTGGACATCATGGTACTTAATGCCAATGTACAACATAACACCCACTCTTCACTATTAATGTTATGAGTCCCATGTAATTGGGGGTGAGCCTATTGCCATATACCGGGCACAATTCCAGACTCCGTGCTACTACTGAGAATTTTTGAAAAACTCTGTAATACTTCGCCCGACCCAGGAATCAAACCCGACACCCCTTATTCGGCAGTCATACTTGTGACCACGCGGCCAACAAGGCAGGCCAAATGATAATTAATCTAATTTGAGGACAGTTTTTAACAAATTTTCTTTAATTTTCAGGTACCTGGCATCAGCTTCATGGCACAATAGAGGATAGAAAATCGCATAGAGGTAAATGTTTAGTATATTTTTTTATTCATTATAGTTATAAGAATCGTTTATTGTAAAATAGACTTAGATTTAAAAAGGTTAAGAGTTCATTTAACTTGGCGTAAGCTAGTTTATAAGTGTGGAATGTGTTTGTAGCTCATAATAATCCATTTCAGCCATATGTGAATATTTTCACACAGATTACTGAGAGGAAAACTTATATTTTAGTCACTACATAACAGTTCATTTCCATGTGTGTAGTTATACTTGTATAGTCTATATAGCATCGTAGGAGTAATTTTTATAGCAAACATTTCCTATGGGATAAAACAGGGCCGGTAAACGAGCAGACGGATCACCTGATAGTAAGCTATCGGCGTCGCCCATGGACACCTAGAACTCCACATGCGTTACAAGTGCTATGTTAACAAATAAAAGTAAATTTGATTTGATTTGTAGTGCGTTACCGGCCTTATAGGGATGAAAAATTTGAGTATTGTTGGGGATTGAGGAGATTGGGGAATGAGGGGGACGGTATTTGGGCCTCCGTTAACCTCACTCACACGACGAAGAAAAATGCAAGCGTTGTTTCATGTCGTTTTTTTGTAAGGCCGTGGTATCACTCCGATCGAGCCGTCCCATTCCGATTCCGAGTCGAAGCATGGCTTTCCCATACTTTATTGATCATTTTATTGTTTTTTTTTTATTACAATCTATCATACACAACATACTATACACTTTTGAAAGTCTCCCTTTAGAGAGAGGGTTTACTATAATGCCCAAGCATAACAATTGATTCGGGGATCACAATCGCTTCACCAAATATTTTAAGGATGTCTCTGCCCATCTGTCTGGTCGCAGTTTTAGGACCTTCATCTCTACTTACCCCTTCATGGAAAAGGCATGAAGATTATGTTATATTTACACAAAATAAACAAACCTTCGAAACACCAGAAGTTACCCTCTAACACAGACAAATGTTTAAACCAAGTTCTAAAATCGTAGCGTATATTTTCATTAGAACACAACTAAACAGCTATTAAGGTCTATTTTCGTGTGAAACAACTCCATTATTTTAATGGTACGAAGTAAGAACGAATTTTGTTAGGTGGATAGAATTTTCGACGTTAATTACATGAATATCCGATACGGATACGGCGAGTATATTACACCGTTTAAAAAGATGGTTTCTTCGCTGTTTTTCGACACTTTTAAACGAGGTTTTAAAGGTTTAATGTCCAAGATCATTAAGTAATGTTAGAATTTTATCAGTTAGCTGTTTCCCTTTATTGCTTCTAGCTCAGTTTTTGTCTTTTAACCTTTTGAGTACCGTCTATATAGACACAATTAAAGAACAATAGGTGTGCGAACAACGGTGTCCTCGCGGTGTTTGACAGTTTAAAAGGTTTTAAAGTTGATCAGTTGAATTTAGGCTATGTATCATTACTGCATTATATTATATTAGATTTCAACACTAACACAACAGCACGTCTTTCATTCCCGAAGGGGTAGGAAGAGGTGCACATTACGGCACTTAATGCTACTGAACAAGTGTACAATGTAACACCCACTTTTCACTATTTACATATGTTATGAGTCCCATGTAATAGAGGGTGAGCCTATGCCATATACCGGGCTAGTGCCCGGTATATGGCATAGGCTCATCTCAATCTGGAATAGTTTCCAGATTGAGGATTTTTAAAACCCAGTAGTAGGTACTTTACCCGATTCGGGAATCGAACCTGAGACCCTTGCCGGCAGTCGTACTTGTAACCACTCGGCCAACGAGGCAGTTTAACATAACATAAAAACGTTTAATTCTAAACGAAAAGCATCAATAAATAACTTGTAATACTTGGAAATCCAACCGGTAACAATCCTCAATCACCATTACTTTAAATGGTTATCTATACATTATAATAAAAAAGTTAATACGGTATACTTCACTGACTGCTTGTGGAAAAATTGTCTGATAGCTTTATTGTAGCGAAGGTCAATCGATTTTCAATATGGAGTGTGTACTACATATATGCATTAAATTGTATTCATTCTGTTTTATGGAAGATACAAGAAACAATAACAAAGAAAGAAGTATATTATTATGTGAATAATAGAGGAACGTTTCAACATTCATTTCTTTTTATGGAATAAGCCGGTAATCCAGAAGATGGATCACTTGATGGTAAGCAATCGGCGTCGGCCATGGACACCCGGAATATCAGAGTCGTTACAAATGCGTTACCGGCCTCTTGGGGATTAGGATCTTGAGGATTCAACTTACAGTATTTATCATACTAATATACAATATTTATTTATTTATTTATTTATTTAACAACTTTGGAAGACTAACAGCTAACAAAACAAAAATTAAGAAATTGTGTGAGAGTCTGACAGCCAATGACAAGTCTTCACATATAAAAAATAAACTAGTACTATAAAAGAATGTGGTCGACACAGTACTCCCTACAAAATTATTATAATAATAAAAACAAACAAAACAAAATAAAAAGAAACAAAGTACTAAATTACTAATATATACCTACTACTACACATCTGAACACTACACAGACAAATTACCTCGCAAAACATAAGTTCAATCGCGTTCACTATTATGTCACTACATAAAAAAAGAAAGGCTCAGGCACCTCCTGACCGTAGACACTTTAATATTAAAAAGGTCAAAATCATGCTGCTTGCACACGCTGTTAAATTCCTTAATTGCACGCACAAAATACGAGTTTTGCCTATAATTGGTAGAGGAGGATGGAACACGTAGCGGTGGAAACCATCTCCTCGACCTTCCAGGAACATTGAGAAACAATCTCGCTAGAATATCGGAACTGTCAATATTATTTGTTAAGATTTTAATTAATAGGGTACAATCTCTTATTGCTCGGCGGTCCTTAAGCGGTAGGATGTGTTCCCGGTTCACCGACGTCCGGGGTAGGATGGTGGAAGACTGGGCCCTTGAGACGGGCCTAGTCGTCCTGAACCGGGGTTCTGTCCCCACGTGCGTGCGGATGCAGGGCGAGTCGGTGGTGGACATCTCGTTCGCCAGCCCTGCTCTGTCACCGCGTATTGTTGACTGGCGCGTCATGGAGGAGGTGGAGACGTACTCCGACCATCGGTATATCCGGTTCGACGTCTCCGCCGAGTCCGCAGACCCGCCGGTCAGACAGGCCCCATGTGGCCCGCGTTGGGCGTTGAAACAGCTGGACCGGGAGCTGCTCCTGGAAGCCGCCATCGTGCAGGCCTGGGTGATACCACCGGTCAGGCCTGCCGACATAGACGATGAGGCCAAGTGGCTCCAGGACGCCATGTCCAGGATCTGTGACGTGGCGATGACCCGGATCCGGTCGAGGCAACAAAAGCGCCAGGTGTACTGGTGGTCGCAAGAGCTAGCAGCTCTACGCAAGGCGTGCACTGCTGCACGACGCCAGTACACTAGGCACCGCAGGCGCCGCATCCGTCCTCCTAATGCGGAGGCGAGAGAGGCGGAGTTGTACGAGGGATACAGGGCGGCCAAGGCCCTCCTCAAGGTGGAGATATTGCGGGCCAAGGAGGAGGCCCGCCGAGAGATGCTGGGGACTCTGGACAGAGATCCGTGGGGACGCCCGTACCGGATGGTACGCGACAAGCTCCGCGCTTGGGCTCCCCCGCTCACCCAGAGTCTCCGGCAAGA
Organism: Spodoptera picta; assembly: GCA_038387885.1. Lineage (NCBI taxonomy): Eukaryota > Metazoa > Arthropoda > Insecta > Lepidoptera > Noctuidae > Spodoptera > Spodoptera picta. The sequence continues at coordinate 842,165 of JAZHFQ010000269.1, forward strand.
AGTCTTGGAGGAGGTGATTGGCACCCTGTTCCCTCGACTGTGGAGGGGGTTCACCCCTCCGTATATGACTCCGCCCCCTGCGGTGCCCGACGCGGGCTACAGCGACGACGACGACGACATCGTCCCAGAGGTGACCAAGGCAGAATTGAGAGCGGCGGTGCGCCGGATGGGCGCCAAGAACACCGCGCCAGGACCCGACGGCCTGCATGGCAAGGCATGGGTCCTGGCCTCAGAGGCTCTCGGGCCTCGATTGATTGGTCTCTACAGCGCATGTCTGGAGAAAGGCCAGTTCCCGCTTCTCTGGAAAGCGGGAAAACTGGTCCTCGTGCGGAAGACGGGGCGCCCTGCGGACTCTCCGTCCGCGTACCGGCCCATAGTGTTGCTCGACGAGGTGGGGAAAGTCTTCGAAAGAATCATTTCGAACCGCCTCGTCGCGCACCTGACGGACATTGGGCCGGACTTGTCGGACGGCCAGTTCGGCTTCCGCAGAGGGCGCTCCACGGTGGACGCCATCATGCGCGTTAGAGACCTCACGACGGGGACTGCAGTGTCCAGGGGTAAGGTCGTAGTGGCGGTGTCTCTGGACATCGCCAACGCCTTCAACTCCCTGCCCTGGAGCTGCATCTTGGAGGCACTCCGATATCATCGGGTGCCTACCTACCTCCGTCGTGTAATCGAGGCTTACCTGACGGACAGGTCCGTCAGCTACCCCGGTCACCGGGGCGAGTGGAACCGGCGAGAGATGTCACGCGGTGTTCCACAGGGTTCGGTTCTGGGGCCGCTCCTGTGGAACATCGGCTATGACTGGGTGCTGCGCACCGACCTCCCGAACGGCGTTAGCACAATATGCTACGCCGACGATACGCTGGTGCTAGCGCACGGGAGGTCACACCAGGCGGCGGCCGACTTAATGGCGACAGCGGTTGCGACAGTCGTTGAGAGAATCCGGCAGTTGGGACTCGAGGTGGCGCTCCACAAGTCCGAGGCCATGTGTTTTCATGGCCGCGGGAACGCGCCACCTCCGGGTGGGTCTCAAATAACGGCGGGAGGAGTTACCATCGGCGTCGAGACGACGATGAAGTACCTAGGACTCGTCCTCGACAGTCGGTGGAACTTCATAGAGCATTTCCGACGTTTGGCTCCAAAGTTGGAGAGGACGGGGGCTGCGTTCAAACGCATCCTCCCCAACCTCGGGGGCCAAACGCCTCCTGCCGGAGGTTATACGCCGGGGTCGTGCGGTCCATGGCCCTCTACGGCGCCCCTGTTTGGGCGCCAAACCTGTTGCGGCGTCCCGCTCGGACGCTGCTCATGGCACAGAGGGTCATGGCGATCCGAATGATCCGCGGATACCGCACGATCTCTGGGGAGTCGGCGAACCTCCTTGCCGGATTACCGCCGTGGGATCTGGAGGCGAAGGTGCTCGCGCGCGTGTACAGCATGCGCGCGGAGGCACGTCGCCGGGGCGAAACTCCGCTGCCGCGCCAGATAAGTGCGTGGCGGGATGAGCTCCGGCGCGATCTCATGGCGGAGTGGCAGCAACGACTGTCGCAACCGAGGGCTGGGCTCGCTGCCATCGCAGCGGTAAGTCCCCTCTTTGAGGAGTGGCTTGAGAGACGCTACGGCGTCCTCACCTACCGCCTGATGCAGGTCCTCACCGGACATGGAAGTTTCGGGAGGTACCTGTGTCTGATGGGGCGGGAGGAAACGCCCGGGTGTCATCACTGCGAGGACCGCCCTGAGGACACGGTGGAACACACGGTGGGAGAATGCCCTTCGTGGGCTGAGCACCGCCGTGTCCTCAGGGAAGTGATCGGCGATGGCGACCTCTCGCGTCCGGGCCTAGTGCAGGCCATGATGCGGAGCGAGGGGGATTGGGATGCCGTCTCCTCCTTTTGCGAAGCAGTCATGCTAGCTAAGGAGGAGGCGGGACGCTTGAGGCAGCGAAGCGCTGCCTCCTCGCAACCCAGCCATCGCGAAGGACACACCGGGCGTCGGGGATCGCGGGACGATCTCCGGCCACCGTAAGCGCGGGCCTGCGGACGGCGAGCATGGGTGGCTCCCCGTCCGACCAGAAACAGACCCGAGCGTACGGCGCGTCGCGTTCCGCGCGCGCCTCAAAGAGCCATCAGACCACCACAGATGGGGCCCAATAGGGCCGATGCCGATTCGGAGTCGCGGAGAACCTAACGGGTAACCGGGGCTCCGGCTCGACGTGCAGGAGAAGGAACGGGGTGGTTTTTAGTCAGTAAGAGTCTGACACTCCCTCCCGCCTCACCCAGGCGGGGGCAGTCATTCGATGATTTTCCCCCCTTAAAAAAAAAAAAAAAAAAAGCGGTAGGATGTGATATTTCTTACAGAGACTGTAGTAATCTTCAGACCGGTATGGGACACCCTGGTGATAGCACAGATGCTTGATGAATTTCCTCTGGATATTTTCAATACGATCAATGTACTTGTGATAACACGGGTTCCACACTTCAGACGCATATTCCAAGTGACTTCTAACAAAAGTACAGTATAGAATTTTAAAGTTTTTGATTGAGTGAAGCACTTAGATAGTCGCATAATGAAGCCCAATGACTTTGAAGCTTTAGCAACAATGGCATTAACATGAGCCTCAAAAGTGAGCTTAGTGTCATGATGAACCCCCAGATCTCGGATGATATCTGATCTAGGAAGTGTTTGATCTCCCAAGGTATATGATGCAACTATATTAGTGCGCTTTCGGGAATATGTCACCACCGAACATTTTGAGGGATTTAGATCCAGCCTACGCTTACGACAGTAAGCTTCCAGTCGACACAGGTCAACCTGTAACGTAGCCACATCGGTCTGTGATGATATTTTTGAATAGATTTTCATATCATCGGCAAAACATAGTAACTTTGATGAGATCAGACATGAATCAATGTCGTTTATATAGATGATAAAGAGTAATGGGCCGAGCAAAGAACCCTGCGGAACTCCACTGGGGACAGGTACCCAACCAGACATATAATTACTTAATACTACTGCTTGAGACCGGTTTCTCAGATACGAGGAAAACCATCTGAGTAGATCACCACGTATTCCCACACAATCCATCTTAGATAATAATATTTCATATTGAATTCGATCAAAAGCTTTACTGTAGTCTGTATAAACGACATCGACCTGCCCACCCCTGTCCATAGCATCAGTAATGAAATCGTTAAGAAGAATTAAGTTAGTGACGGTGGACCTTCCTTTCAAAAAACCGTGTTGGAAAGAACTAAAAGAGTTATTGAGCGCACTATATACCTGATTGTAGATAATTCTTTCAAAGATTTTTGCTATGATACATAGTTTAGAAATTGGTCTGTAATTAATTATTTCAGTTTTTACTCCTTTTTTGTGAATTGGTGTTATAAATGCCGATTTCCAAAGTTTGGGCACAATGCAACAATCCAGAGACTTCTTAAATAAAATAGTAATGGGCCGGGTAATTGACGTTACACACCGCACAAGAAATTTGGATGAAATGTTATCAGGGCCTGCTGCTTTAGATGTATCCAGTTTACGAAGTAACCTGGAAACCTCATCCTCGCTTACCTCGACACTGCAAATATCGGACCGAGCCGGTGGTTCAGCTGAGGGAGTGAAAGGCCCACTATAAGAAGTTGGACTGGCATCGAGAAAAGTAGAAAGGAAGTATTTCGAGAAAGCCTCACATATTGAGTTTCCAGTTCGCAACATTTCATTGTTGAAATTTAGGGTACTAGGAATTGCATGTGAGTTGTGTCGTTTTTTAACGAAGGTCCAAAAGTGCTTCGGGTTTACTTTGATTGAGTTTTCGGTTAAGTTGAGGTAGTTCTTATAACATTCAGATTCCAACTCCTTCACCCTTTGACGAAGAAGCTTAAATGTTAAGTCATCAGCTACGTTACCGTAAGTCTTAAATTTTTTTAAATACTTATATTTTTCTTTAATTGTATTAATCAATGATGAGTTGTACCAAGTTGGATATGCATTTTTACGTTGTAATTTCTGTGGGATATGTTTTAAATGTAAATTAATGATGTTTTGATTGAAAAAAGTTACTGAATCATCAATTGATCGTGTTGCAAACTCAGATTCCCAGCTGGTTGTACTAATCTCTTTGTTGATAGATTCGTAGTCACCCTTGTCGCATAAGAACTGTGTCCGAGTCGCGCATTCCAATAGAGGGGCAATGAAATTTACACCAATTAAAAGTGCTGGGTGGTAAGCATCGATGGGAACCAACGGACTTGGGCATTCGGTCACATCAACTAATCGGTTAGAAAGTACCAAATCTAGAATTTTGTCATATCGATTATGAACACCGTTGTATTGACCAAGGTCGAGGGTATGTAATTCATCAATAAGCATAACTTCGTCTTGACCCACTGGGTCGATAGGAATGAAAGATAGATTCTCGGACAACACCCACTTAATACCACTCATGTTGAAGTCACCAACAACAAGAAAAGCATCCGAGGGGCCACTCATGACTATTTGATTCAAGTTTGTAAGGTAGTTTAAAAGTTGTAATGAAAAAGAAAGGCCCAAGTTTTGTTGACACAAATAGACAACGCAAATATGTAGATTCGTGTATTTTCGCGTATTCGATTCCCTCAGACGTATGCTCAACCATAGATCCTCTGCCGTAGAATAGAACGTAGGTTGGCACACAACCGAAAGCTCTCTGCGTGTGGCGATAAGTACACCCCCTCCACGGGATTGCCCGGTAGTAACATAGTCCCGATCCCGGCGCCACACAATATTACCTAATTAGGTACAATATTGACTACCGAGCACCAAAACTTGAGGTCAATCCTTGTTTTTAGAAAGTTGTCAGTTATAACAAGGATTCTAGAAATGTGTCTAAATCAAATGTGGTTCTAGCAATAGGCTGAATAGGCGGCTACCCTAATCAAAGAAAGAATAAGCATTTATTTGACAGGAAGCGCACACACAGTTACAAAAATAATACATAATTAAAAAAAAAAGAAAATATAAACACATAAGTCTCGTAAATAAACCGATAAAACGTTGGTCATTATCAAGTCATCCACGTGACATCTGTTGACAATGTCTTTCTCGACTTCCGTTTTAAAAACAGGGTATTTATATGTGTACCTTTGCCTATCCCTTCAAGTATGTTATTGTTTTGTTTGTATCATAGCCACCTTGTAACTTAACACCACATTGTTATAAGTGGCAAGCTAATCTAGTGGCACTTAGCATTTGCACGAGGACAAGCGACTATCGACCTAATTAAACAATCACTCTGACATTGATACAGTGTAGCATTCTACTCCATTTGAGGTGGAAAATCGATTACACTGTCAATGTCAATAAGGTCGATTATGATAATGGTAACAGCTTGATTATGATGGTTGAACTTTTTGTATTATTAAAAAGATGTACATAGAAAGTTTCCACGTCGATAGGCCATGGTTTGGTATAAATCGACTTGAGCTGAGACCACGAACTCAAAGAACACCATAATCATCGTTGTGTTTCGTCGTGTGAGTGAGGTTATCGGTAAAAGTATCCAATGTAAGACCTTCTTAACCAGAGTAATGATATTCGTAAAGTATCTAGAGGTATTAGTCTTAGGACAAGAGGTATGCTAAAGAGTGAGTTTAGATGGTGAAAATGGTAGCTATATTAATTATTTTCACCAGATAGGTTAAAACCACCTTATCACCTCAGGACGTGTATGTGGTAAATGACGGATCACCGACGGTAAGCAGTCGGTGTTACCTGGAACACCAGAGGCGTTACAAGTGCGTTATCGGCCTTTTGGGGATAAGAAATTTGAGAATTGTTGGGGATGACCCATTCGTGCCGAAGCATGGCTCTGCCACGCTTGAATCTTCTAACCACTCAGCGTATGAAATCAAGAAGTTTCTATATACATATAAATAAATAAGAACTAGTATATTTCCACATCAAGTATTACACATGTAAGGAAGGAATTTATGCTTGTTATTAGAGAAGGGACTAGGTAATCATTGGTACGCATTGAAGTGAAAAAACAGAATAAATATGTATGAAACTAACCTTATATTACATATATTTAGAGTGTATATTCCAAGAAGTGTGTTATTTATTCAAATGTAGAATATACTCTAAAGGATCTTATTAGATCAACTAGTTACTAGCACAACTCAACAGTTGTACTAGTAATCAACATTAGGAGATCTTGTATTCAGAATCGAGAAAAAAATCTGTGTTTGCAAATTTCTTAATAAAAGAATTATTTACATTTTATTTGAATTGTTTTTTGCATTTTCACTGCATCTTAAAACTAGAAATACAAACGAACAAAAAACAACTTACCGTGAAAGGTCTAGAAATACACTTCTTCAGTATTTCAGTTCCTATCAAAACTATCTCTTTCAAGCTAAGATAGATCTCCGTAGATTAATACGAAACGCGAATTCTTGAAAATCCGAGCACCATCAAATCAAATCAATATGCAAATAGAGAAGAAAAACTGCTTTCGAAATTAATGTTAAATTCTTAGTACCTACAGTTTCGAGAAATTTCCAAGTTATGCCAAGTTCGGTGGCAACCGGGATGCTTGTGGAAAAGGGTGTAGGGACACAAACGTAATGATTTTATTACCAAGTTCGTTCCATTTCCATTGGTTTAAGCAATAAATTCCGGCATTTCTTGGATCTATCCTCGAATAGTGCTGAAGTTCAAATTAATGGAATCCAATTCTATTCTTGATTGATTGGTCTATGTTAAGATAAAAGTATTATAGAGGCGTATTTTTATTGGTTTGACAAAAGTTTTGCTGGGTAAGTAAGTTCATTGACCGTGATTCTTTTAGAGCTTTAAGGTACAAGTTTTTGAGTTTTGTTTGATTAATATGTATTCTAAAAATATACCTAATTTCTTAGACAAAAATCGTATCTTAATATGCGGAATCTCTTTACGGGTTTTGAGTTAGTACAATTGTTTGATTAAACATACGAGTATATTACAGAGAGCAAAAAAATGTACTTCGTCGTACGTTCGTCGTGTGAGTGAGGTTACCGGAGGCCCAATTACTCTCCCCGTCCCCACTCTCCCCAATTCCTGAATCCCCAACGATCCTCAAACTCCTAATCCCCAAAGGGCCGGTAACGCACTTGTAACGCCTCTGGTGTTCCAGGTGTCCATGAGCGACGCCGATTGCTTACCATCAGGTGATTCGTCTGCTTGTTTATCGGCTTATGTCGTAAAAAAAAACTTGGTATGCTTTCCACTACTATTCTTCACTCTTTTATCTGCAGATTAAGCCCTGTAAAATACCAAAAACACATACTAAACTTAACCCTAAAAATAACCTCGAAAACCGCAATTCTATTTCATACCCTCCGCATACAATAACCGATCACAAGGCCATTTAATTCCATACATATATAAATAAATGATAATGCTTCCCCGGTCCCTAATCCGGTATCTAGCCGGGCTTACATGGACCACAAGCATTCTTTTAATTCATGACACGTCCGCAAAGGCATAAGATGTCGATTTTACTAGGGATTTGTCGTCTTGAAGATTATTTCACCCCCCTACTGGGGGAGGGATCTAAATCGAATTGGTTACGTCACTACGCATTAAAGTGGAGCCTTAAATACAACGAGAGTTACGCACTGAGAATATTTCTCTCTTTTTTGTTTGGTTTAGTTATTTAGTGTAATATGTACGGGACGTTTTTTTTTTTAAAAGGGGAATATCATCGAATGGCTGCTCCCGCATATGTAAGGGACTAGGGATGGTATTTCGTCTAGATTGTTGCCAGCTTCGTTAAACCAAGAATTTTGCCAAGAATCAAGCTTGTTTTTAAGTATCATTCTTGTATTTGAAAGGTGCAAATAAAAACACATTTTATTATTTTATTATTAACCGGTTTCGTTCTTCAACTAGCCTCTCACCAAAAATTATCTCACATCGATCTGCCATCAAATCCCTCCTCCTAGGGGTGCTGCCTATAGCATTATTAACACAACCAATCCATTATCAGTAAGCCATTATTCGCTATCTTCGGAACCCTTCCAAAGGTACTACGGATTTCTTAATTAACACGCGGAACTCAAAATGGCTATGTTATTTGCATTGAACGACTTGTACTAGTTCCCTTAGATTTATCTTGTCTTTGTATGTTATTAGGAGGGTATTGTTATTGATATTATTTGATGTGATACTGTAATATTTTGTTCGATGAAGAGGGTAGAAATTGGAGGACATACTAAATGTCAATACGAGTTTTAATATACCTAATTCACTTATTAACATAACATTTTTAGTTAAATAGAGTAATATTGAATAATTACTTGAATGATGTCTTGGACAGCTACACAATTGTTAAACACTACACAAATTATGGACTAGTTCTTAACAACATGCGACTGCACTGTTGGTGCGGTGGCTAGGCAACCGGCTGCCGACCAACGTGTCGCAGGTTCAATTCCCGCACAGAACAATTCTTTGTGTGATCCATATATTGTTGATTCGGATCTAGGTGTCATGTGTATGTGAACTTGTATGCTTGTAAACGCACCCACGACACAGGAGAAAATCCTAGAATGGGGCAACGTTTCTAAAAAAATATATATTTAATAATGTTTAGTATATTCTCAGACATAGCATACAGAAAACAAGGCTCATTTTCTCTGATGAAAAAATGTGCCTCCCCTAACTGTGAGGAATGTCATAAGGTTGAAGATGTTGTTCATCTCTTAACGGAATGTGTCCGTTTTCAGGCTGAAAGAGATATCCTGACTAATGAATTATGTTTAATTAAAAACAATGTAGGGATATTTAATGAAATTTTAGCTGCCCCTTTATCTGATGCGGCCAAAAAGTTGTATAGCTTTGCAGGTCTACGTTTTGTTAAATAGATATTAAGAGTATTTTGTTTGTATAACTTATAAGTTTAACATGTAAGATATAAGGTATAATGGAACTGTCATGTATTTATGTACAAAAGTTCCTAATTAAATAAAGAGAAAAAAAAAAAAAAAAAAAAAGGCTCATTTTCATATATCACCCTCCAATACTGAAACAGAGCAATAAAAATCGCTAGGAAGGCTTCTAATTTCCCGAAACCTATTGCACGTCCAACCTATCACGGATCCAGTTAATAGTATGACCCTATAATAGGACAGAACAATAATCAGGATAGGACAGAGGACATAAATAGGTTTTATAGAGGACGAAAATGATTAGATTTTGGGTTGACAGTTTTCATTATTTGTAATTGCGAATGCAATTGTATTATTATTAGTTATTTCTGTTAGTTGTTTATTATTGTTATTGTATAAAGTAATTATTGTTATTGATGATTATTTTAAAATTATGTTTATTCAACAGTTGTGATAGGAAGGATATTTATGTATTTATATCGTACTAGCAGCCCGTCCCGGCTTCGCGCGGGGTAGACATTTATTTATTTTGGGAAATTTGGATTGTTGTAGGGACATAACTACAATAGTTGGACATATGCTACCGCGGAGTTTTTTGTAGACATTATGATGTTCTTCAATATTGTTGCACATTATTTTGTTCTATCGCTAATAGTTTCGGCAGCGCATTCGACGAAAGACATTTTAAGACTCATTTTTCTACACCTTCGGTTACATTGTTCAAATTTTACCAAGGATCCCTTATTTTTTTCAAATTAAAATGTAGCCTATGTCAAATTGGAAGAATGTAGCATTCTATTGGTGAAATAATTTTTTAAATCGGCCCAGTACTTTTTGAGTCTATTCATTACAAACTTACAAAAATAGGTACAAATCTTTCCTCTTTATAATAATAGTACAACTTGGTAGCACAGAGGCTGAAATTGTACCCGGTATAGGTCAATAAGTTCACCCCTTTTGAATGGGACTCTTAACGTCCTCAAAAATAATTAGTGTTACATTTTATTTATATGGCAAATTGGACACCTCCACCTACCCAATCGCTGATTCAAAAGCATGATATTATATTATCTTAGTAGTAGCACGGAGTCCGGCATTTTGCCCGGTATAATATAATATAATATAAGTACTTTGAAACGAGCAAATAGCTTCACTAGAGGACTGACCTACAGACTGACATTTTTCCTTATTATTTAATATTTAAATATTTTGTTTTGACGTTCAAAAGTGCCTTCCTGTTCTAATTGAAATAAATGATTTTGACTTTGACTTTGACTTTATATGGGAATAGACTTAACCTTATTACATGGGACTCATAACATATATAGTGAAAATTAGTTATACATTGCACAGTGGCATTAACATAATGTGTTATCAAAATGATATCTAGTAGTAAAATATTTCATATGAACTCCAACAACAACCTCCCAAAGTCTTCAACGCCTAATAAATTCGATAAAACATAATATTAAGCCGAATTCAATCGATATTATGTCCAAACATATTTCCAACTTAGTACAAAACTCATTATAGGCTAAGTAATAAGTTTCTAAGTAAACACGGCTCTGAAACCATATCCAATAAGGTCCATTCCATATTGGAGACTTCCTATATTGTACATGGTGTCCACAGAAAGGGATTTAATAATATTAAATTCAAACCACTGCCTCGTTAGCCGAGTTGTCACAAGTGCGACTGCCGGCCGAAGGGTTTCGGGTTCCGGGTCAGGCAAAGTATTACTGGATTTTAAAAACATTTTCAGTACTAGCACGGATTTCGGAATTTTACCCGGTATATGGCAATAGGCTCTCATCCCTTATTACATAGGACTTATAACATAAAATACAGAAAAGTGAGTGTTATATTGTACAGTGGCATTAAGTGCACCTCTGCCTAACCCTTCGGGGATAAAAGGCCTGATGTTATGTCGTATTCAAACCACTTTCGACACGAGTATTTAGATAAAAGGTTTTCAAGTCTGTATATAAATTGACATTGTCGGAACTTTTAAAATAGTTTCAAAACAGCTTGAAGATTTTAAATTAAAAGAATTATATTATTAGTACTAGGTCAGGTAATCGGTGTCAGAAAAGTCTATTTATCAGCAAATTGTTGACTGGTTTCTTTTACGAAACATTAATAATATTTTGTATCAGTATTTAGTGTATTTTGAATAATACATAACTCTATACAGTGGTTATATACCAGTTGTTATATATATATATATATATATATATATCTGGCTTAAGGAAAGCGTTTCGAAAACACCCTGTGTTTGGGATGAGCCTTTAATAGAATTTATGTGGGTTTTTGAACTTCAGGAGTGAAGTCTCAATTTACCCGTATTAATTTCTGATATATTGACTACTTGGGGAGTTGTTCGGGGGTGGACAATATTTGAATATCATTTAACAAAATATTGGGCCCATCGTATCTCGAAGGGTTGTTTATATATTTACTGTTTCTGCGCCTTTACTTATTGTGAACCATACATGAAATATAATTGCAGGTCAGGTAAGATTGTGTCCAAATGTCGAGCTATTTACATTAGAGGTATAATTATTATATCAAAAACTGAAACTATTTGATTTAATGTAATAATAATTTTTTATCGATCTAAACTTAAGCCTTATTTGAGTAACAATTTTTTTACCCCAGGTACTTTAATTTTTATATTAGTTACGCTATTACTTACTTTATTTATTTAGTAATAAGGTACAGGGTAGGACTTATAATCAAGTGTGATATCAAATAAAACTTTGCTTACTTTAGTAAATATTTGATGTACAGCGTACAACAGATGTTCAACTAGAGTTTATATTGGTCATTTTTCTATATGTTTAATGGGCCGACGTTTGACCTCTATCTTGCCTAGTGGTGCGATGATACGGTACGGGATTATCAAATGACTGCTCCCGCCTGGGTGAGGCGCGTATCAGACTCTTACTGACTAAAAACCACCCCGTTCCTTTTCCTGCATGTCGAGCCGGAGCCCCGGTAACCCGTTAGGTTCTCCGCGACGCGATGATATAGTCTACGACGGAGGATGTCGACACATATGCAACCTAATCACTAGGGCCTTGAACACACCCATTTGTCTAAGAAGGTACTAAAGAGATATAGAAAAGCTGATGGAATAAGGAAACATCCGCTAATATGCACACAACCTTACCTATCAACTTCAGAATGGACGTTGTCATTTCATTAACAGTTCACAAGTTTCAAGGGACTTCGGGTAGGGATGTAACGACCCGCATTCTTGTGATGACGTGTTAATTTACTTGTCTTGAGACCATAGGGTCTTACGGTAGTGAAAATGTATTGCAACTAGGTTGAATTTGTTCTCAAAGTGATTGTAATGAAAGGAAAGTATATTTTCTTTTATATATATATGTATATATATATTTTAGATGGGACTGACTGACGTTTGACCACTATCTCGCCTGGTGGTAAGCGATGATGTGTGGTACGATGGAGCACGTCGACCCATAAGCAACCTATTCATTCGGGCCTTGAAGACACCCAGGTTATACCCTTCAGGTACAACTCTGGCAAAGAATTCCACTCCTTAGCAGTACGCACAAAGAAGCTTCTTCTTTGTTTATGTACGTTTTTAAAATTAAATCGGAAATCTTATGACAGAAATTATTACTAAAGCTCATTTCTTATCATTCCTCTTGGGTATCTCAAAAGCCGATTAAGTGACTGCATGCGCACATTTGACATGAACCGGTAATAGTAATAAACCTGAACCTTTAAAATTTCGATGACCTGGCAAACATGGATATACTTTGTTAGTTGGCTACTCATATGTAAAAGATACTCACAGTCCACTGTGAGTATCTTTTACATAATGTGTAATGAACTATCACAAGTTGTTCATATGATGTAATTTGATATACTTATTCCTTTTTCACTCATTACCTCATTACTTGTGACAAACAAATAATACATATACCTAAATACGAACAAAATATAACTGTTGACCGATTTTATTATACGATGAAGCCTAATCCGACCGCGGGGAATTTGTTGAGAGGACAACAAACAAACAGTTGGTAGCGCGTCGGCGACAAAACTTGCTAAGATTTGTTGTTGTTTCCGCAACAAAGTTTGTTGACCAACAATAAGAATTGGGTAATCAATGGATAAGTTTTAAGACGTTTCCTTCGATAAGTATTATTTAGTACTTATTTATGTTTTGTTGAGTGGTTAGTTTTTGTACCTAGGTAGGTAACTAAATGTAAATGTTGTTGTTAGAGTTTCTAGGAACTGTTTTCGATCTGAGAATGTTTTATTGAGAAATTCCTAGATTGTGTATTTTTTATGTATGAATTATCCATTAGTATTGTCAGTCGCAAGCGACTGTCGAGGATTCCCGAGTTCAATTTCCATTATAAGAATCGGATAGGGTCTTTACACAATCCAATTCGGATAATGGAATTTTTTTTTTTGGTTTTTCCGAAAAAATTTCAGTTGTAATCAGGCGCCTTGACATTATGCCTGATTTATAGCAAAGGGGCTACCTCCTATTACATAGAATTACATGTACCTACATATAATTAAATCCTACTATACGCATGTCTATCTATTACATCAGGGATTAAAAAGCATACCATCATATTTTTTTCTTTTATATTCTTTACTAGCTGTGCCCGCGACTTCGTTCGCGTAGAATAGTGACTATGAGCAGCGTTTTTTTTTTTAAATATATACTTATTTTTATTTTAGATTTGGATCATAATCACAGTCATTTTGGCTAGCTAAAAAACCTACTGTACTGTAATGCTTCTCTATATACAATATTAGACGTATGGCCATCGGGGGTGAAAGCATACAGGCTGCTGGGATTGCTAACACGGGACAGAGCCACATACAATTGACCGTGCGAAAAAGAGCTGATACTTAGATCTATACCCACAACTTTTAGAGTCTGACCTTGAGCTTTATTAATTGTCATGGCGAAACATAGGCTCACTGGAAACTGAATTCGTTTAAAATTAAACGGAAAATTTTTTGGAATGAGAGGAATCTGAGGAATAAAACCACTATCACCTTTTCCGCACCCTGTTAAATATATATATATTTATAAGCCATTTCTGAGATTAGCGTGAACAGACAAACAGACAAACAGACAAAAAAAAGTTAGTTACATTTTTGGGTTCGAAATCGACATAACAATAGCCCCTGCTATTTTTTTTATTTTTATTTTCAATGTACAGACAGCACTTTTCTACAATTTTATTATATGTATAGATATAGATAGATAGTGTTCGACGTGATTCTTTAATTTGACGTAACTTTTTTATTTATGAACCGATTGACATGAAACAAACACTAAAGCATAACTGAAGCATACCACAATATATTCGTGAAAACCGCATCCAACTCGGATAAGCCGTTTCTGAGATTAGCGTGAACAGACAAACAGACAAACAGACAAAAAAAAAGTTAGTTACATTTTTGGGTTCGACATCGACATAACAATATCCCCTGCTATTTTTTTAATTTTTATTTTCAATGTACAGACAGCACTTTTCTACAATTTTATTATATGTATAGATTTTTAGTAAAAGTGTTTTTTCAATAGAAAAAATATTACCCCCATGATTGAATAGAGACAGAATCCTTACTAATACTAATATTATAAATCAGAAAGTGAGTTTGTTTATTTGTTTGTTTGTTTCGCTTTCATGCCGTAACTACTAAACCGATTGCTTTGAATTTTTGCAGACGTGAAGTTAGAAGTCTGGATTAAATAATTGAGTACTTTTTATTCCGGAAAATTTGATATTCTCGAGGGAAAACGAAATTATTGGTATAGATGGCGTTGTGTGTATTGGTATATGTCACAAAGGCTACTTTTTATCCTTTTGTGACGCGAGCGAAGCGGCGGGTAAAAGCTAGTTAACAATAAATTATACTAACATAAATCGGCTAGATTTATGTTAGTATAATTTATTGTTAACTCCCTAAACCTTAACCTTAACCCTCAAACTTAACTCTTGACTGCCGGTATATAAGACACAATAGAAAATGCATTGTGTCTCGCGTAGATCTACCTCTACATTCCGGCACACGACACGGGTTAAGCCTATAATATTAATTTTGAGAAGCTTCTTGGCCCCTTTCAATATTGGACAAGACAGAATACTTTTATAAATACCAACATCAATAATGTTGTCCCCAAAAGTTGACTGTCTTTGCGTCCACGTCCGACTACATTCACATCATATGTGATAGATGTTTTCTATCATTCCACACAAACTACATTTTTTTTTATGGTATAAGCCGGTAAACGATAACGGATCACCTGATGGTAAGCAATCGGCGTCGCCCATGAACACACGCAACACCAGAGGCGTTATAAGTGCGTTACCGGCCTTTTGGATTAGGAAATTGAGGATTGTTGGGGATTCAAGGATTGGGGAAGGGGGGGGGGTAATTGGGCCTCCGGTAACCTCACTCACACGACGAAACACAACTTTAGGTAATTTTTTTTTTAATTTATAAGTAAATAATTAGGTAAAACTAAGGTAAAAATTTATTAATAAAATTTTCCTAAACCAAAAATTCTAAGCTCTGCACAATACCCCAAACTGAATCAACGAACCAGTCATTGTAAAACTAGTATAATGGGGGTATTGGGGGTCACAACGCGACCTGACCTCTTATTTACAAGGTTTTATTAATCGTAGCCACAATTTTAGTTCTCTGAACCCATTTTTTCATGTTTCATAACAACAAAAGGTTTGACTTTGACAAATTATAGATGTGAAATACTGTAATGAGAATCGTGTACAGTTCGGTGCGAAAGTGGGTGGTGTTTGTGTGATTTCGTTTTAAACGTAGTTAGTTGTGTGATTATAAGTATACGGCCGAAATTAACCATTAACTAATTTCAATACAAGATTAAGATTAATTTTTGACATTAATTCTATAAAATTTCTGTCAAATCTGAGATCAATTCAGGGGTTCTGGATTATTATCGGTTATGAATTTCGGCCGATAAAATATTTGGCAATAGACTCACATTATATGAGACTCTTTGAATTTATAAAAAAAAACTCAAATGATGCGGTTGTTATTACCTCTATAAACGTGGGTCAGTTCACAGAAATGCCTAGAACAGCTTCTGTTAAATAAGCCAAAATAAATGAATTTAATCTGCATTTAAATATACAAAAGCCGTATTCAATCAAACATAAAATCGCTTTCTTTGTAAAATAACCTAAAATATGTTTTCTCAACCCTTTCTACTTAAAGTTAAGATTACAACATTTTTATCGCTTACTGTACAAAAAGCTATTAGACATTAGTCAAAGAATCGGCTATTTTCGTATCAAACGAATGGCGACGAACTTTTCGACGTAATGATATAAAACGAAATAAACATATGAAGAAAATAAGCAATGCTTTGCTACAATAAACCTTACGACCAACACTTATAAACATTTGTCTTGTTAAATTCAACTCTAGGGCTTTGGTATTAAAGTTGCAATTTAAATGTCACTAATTTCCAATCAGTCATCACGTTAAACTCATCTCTATGTCTTTGGCATTAAAGTTACAATTTAAGTCACACTGTTAAAGGGGAATTGTGGTAAATTCGTCTCAGTTTCCTTGATCAAGTAATTAGTATGGATAGGGAAACTTGCGTTTAACCCAACAACGCCTAGGCCGGGAAAGGAATGGGTACCCATTCGTATAATCTGTGACTTTCTATCTTTGATTACATTAGACATAAGATCTATTCTCTGAGAGAACTACTCCATTGTCGAGTGTTTATATGCTTACTTGCTATATATAATAGGAATATAACTGTTTTGACGTTTTCTTTTGAAAGAACGTAGTGAGACTGTACCTCAGGTCACCTCTCACGGCGAAACTCAACAAACCCGTTATTTCACGCCAGTTATCTGTGAAACCGTGGTTTCACATCAGTCGAGGTGGCCAAAATAGTTATTCTATGTAATAATCATATATTTTTATCCCCGAAGCGGTAGGCAGAGGTGCACTTTACGGCACTTATTGCCACTGTACAATGTAACACCCACTTTTCACTATGTATGTATGTTATGTTATGAGTCACATGTAATAGGGGGTGAGCCTATTGCCATATACTGAGCACAATACCAGACTCCGTACAACCACAGAGAATTAAAAAAAAAACCAATAATACTTTGCCCGACCCGAGAATCGAACCCGAGACCCCTTGCCCGACAGTCGCACTTGCGACAAATTGGCCAACGAGGCAGTTCTTAAAAATCTTTACACTTATAGGAATAAGTGGCATTGCACAAAAAGTAAATATTTTTTGTCCTCATAATTCAATCTAGAGGTATTCGTTCATCCAACAACTTGTTAACTTTAACTGAAGTTTAACAAAACCGAGTTTAACTTCTGTTTTGTGTGACGTAAAACTTGTGATTTTATTTGATTACGTGCCGATTGTTAATTGTTAATGACACTCGATCTAATGATCTGACGACTGCTAATTAGTTGGGTGCTAATTTATTTTCTAATTGATGGACTTTTTGATTTGGATCGGATTTTTTTATCATGCTACAATTACATATTGCAGTACCTTTATAAATATAGATACACTGAAGTTATCTTTTAAACAAGTTTAACGTATCAAAACTCGCTATATGTATAGTATAACTATTGAGAATTGAAAAATTAAAAAAATATTTTACCACCATTAGGTGTTCAACTTAATACATCAATTTCAGTAACTAGAATATTACCTAGTTCTACCAAAAATTGAGTTCAATAATTAATTATTAGCAAAAAAAACCTCACAAATCAAACCACCTAAACATAAAACTGAAACCTAAACCATTACTCAACAATAAAACTAAACTGAAGTTTAACAAAACTAAGTTTAGCTTTTGTTTTGTATACTGTTGTATTTAGCTGATTAGTATACAGGGTGTGTTGGTGACATCTCATTCTAATGATTGGACTAGTCAACAGACCGCCGTTTGATTGTGCTCTGTTTAGTTGGAGCGCTGTGGTGCACATACTAAGTTATTTTGACGCCATTTTGGTTTCGTGGAATTATTTAGGAGAATTTTGTTGATAGATTTAATGACTTAGGGCGTCTTGTGTATTAATGAGCATCACACTAACAAGGCAAACAATATACTTAAACAATGGGGAATAATAATAAAAATAGTTAGTACAACCACTTTAGGAAATATCATGAGATGTCTTTTATCACTTGTATATATAGGAAAATTTGGTAAATTTGATGCAATTTTTATTAACCTCAGTTTGACCTGTATGTATATACATTTGTGCGTGTTTATCTCGCGATTGGCTGAACCGATTTTGAAGCCGTTTTTTAGAAAATTGTTAGTGTGTTACAATTAGGAGAATGTTAAGGCACTTAGTATATTAAAACAGGGTTAATTTTAAACGTAGTGTATAAAAGAATTATCAAATATAACTAAACACTACCTACCCCTTTTCTTAACTGTTAATTTCAAATCATCAACTTTACTGAACTTAACCACTCAAAGATTTCGTGATTAACAATCGTGTACCTTATAGCAGCAGACTCAAGGTTTAATAAATATTGTCGTTTATTACCTTCCTTTACAAATTGTTGGGGTATGACAAAAGATTGTGATGGATACTGCCATACCGTCCCTGGACAGTGGTCACGCGACAACTATCAACTAAGTAGACCTTCCGCGTCGAGCTATGTACCAGTATAAACCGATCCACGAATGTGCGGTGAGGTCACAGAAAGCATGACAATGATAAACTGGTTTTGTATAGATCGATGTGTTGCCCTGTTCAAGAAAGGGCTGGAGGTAACAAAAATTACACTGCGTTTAGAAATGAAGTTGTGAATTTTTGTCATTTTTTTGTATCAAAAATGAGGTTAGGTAGGTATGATTTTTTTTTTAATTTTTTTAAAGTGCTTTTTTTAATGGGTACTATATAACAATGATCAAGTCTTGACTCATCTTTGAGGTAATTACTTTACTTCATCTTCTGAAAAATTTAGAATGAAGTGTAAATAAACCTCTTTGTCAAGCTATTGAGTTTGTACATAGATTTAATAGATAGTTCTAAATTAAAAAAATAACTCTGTCCTTAATAATTATAGTGGTGCAGAAAGACATGATTTTTTTCTACTATAACAGTGACTGATAACAAAATTATTATTATACTGAATAAATAATTAATATACAAATATTAGTAAATGCAAAGTACTTATGAATGTTTGTTCGCCTGTTCTCCTTCTTCTCCTCCTTCACGCCAAAACGCCTAAAGGCATTGAGACGACATTTTAAAACAGTTATTATAATGGCCTGAAATAACACATGGGTCACTTTTCATACCATGGTAAAGCGGGTAAAACAGCTAGCAGTAGCTATAGTTTACAATAAGAGTTAATTTTACAAATCAGTGTCAGCACTAAATAAACGTACCTAGCTGTCTAGTTACATAAAATCGATTACCATTTAACATTCAGAGTACAACAAACTAATTAGATTCGTGACCCCTCTGAAATCATTCTACTCAGTCAAGACCTTTTGTCCCCATTATAAATAATATCGATATATATTTCGAAAGATATCGAAATAAATAATTAACTGGCATCGTTTTGACGTGGCACTTGAACTTAATAAACGTTTGGCACTTTAATAAATCGAGTCGTACACGCGAGCGACTCACGATTTTCTCGACTAATTACACTATCAAGTTGGCTGGTAAAAGAAAGGCTAGGTTTATGAAGTATTTTAAGTTTTTTTGGTTGGTGGTCGTGGTCGCCCGGAGGTTTAAGACGCCTGCTTCTCATGCATGAGGGTCCAGGTTCGAAACCTACCAACGGCAAGTGCCAATGTCACTTTTTCAGAGCTATACGTACTGTAGGAAAGCATCGTAAGGAAACCTGGGCTTATAATTTCTAATTATAAGTTTGTAATCGCCAACTATTGTTATCCCACTGCATAAGTCCCCACTGCTGAGCACAGCCTCTTCTCACAAGGAGATGGTTTGAGAATTGATCGCCACGTTTACTCATTGCGGGTTGGTGATTCCAAACTTATAATCAGATATTATAAGTCCAGGTTGCTTCACGATGTTTTCCTTCACCGTTTGTCAGTGGTGTCTAAATAATCTTAGAAAGTATATACTTTTAACTTGAAATAACTTATAACTTATTTATTTTATTTTATTTTAATTATAATAACAACAGTGTACACATTGAGTTTATAACATTTTCAGAACAATTCTAAAAGACCCATTTGTACCTATTTAGAAAACCCATACAAATCACCCACAACACATACAAACATACATGTCGAAAATCATTATTTACCCACAAAAAAGAAACTACCGAATCACGTCCATTTAAATCACATGAAAAACCCATAATTCTGACACATTTAGGTTAAAAATGACATAGTTAGATCCCCTAATTTCGGTCGCGTGCCGATATAAAGATTTCTTTATCGGATTACTGTGTGTACCCACTGGCTCGCGTTTCTTGGCTTATTTTTGGCTAAATTGAACTCTTTTGTTAGGGTTATATTTTTGTTCAGGCTATTGTTGAAAAGCCCCACTGTGCTTTGTATGGTTTTGTTAATTACTTTTTTAGGGTACCATCTGTGGCTATTTATGTTTGTGGAGTTTATTTTAGTGTTTGTTTGTTGTTAGCTCTGAGTCTGTTTTCTAATTAAGGTCTTTATAATTAGATTGATAACGTCCACAATGATTTGTGTTATTTTTGTTTTAGTTCTCACCCTCTACTACATGGGACTCATAACGTAAATAGTGATAAGTGAGTTACATTGTTCAGTAGCATTAGGTGCCGTTAGTGCACCTCTGCCTACTCTTTCGGGGATAAAAAGACGGTTATGTTATGTTATGTTTGTTTAACTGCACCGATGGTCATGTGGTCGCAAACACGACTGTTGAACATGTTTTTAGACCTTTCATACGATTTTGCTTCCTACAATTCTGTCAATATCACTCCTGAATATTGCGTCTAGTTTAGCTCGGCTGTATTCTGTTGACTGAACCTCAAATATTTGGCACATCCCTATATAATTACGTAAGTAAATTATCTAGTGTTACGTCCATTCTCATTAGTAGAGTTATCGCAGTCTATGGTTCATAAATTTTATGTAGAGTTTGGTGAGTAGTTTTAGAAAATATAACTGTATTTGGTCTGTAAAAATCGATGGTTCAATTTTTGTCGTGAAGCAATAATTACATAGTATGTATTGTATCGAAATAAAAATGATTGTTCTACGAATTCGTCTCATTTTTTATGGTATAGGAGGCAAACGAGCAGACGGATCACCTGGTGATAAGCGGTCAGCACCGCACGCAGGATTGTCCATGGCCATCACTGCGGCGGCAACACCAGAAGAGTCACAGGTGCTTTGCCGACCTTTTAAAAAGGAATATGCTCTTTTCTTGAAGGTCGTATCGGTTCGGAAATACCACCGGCCATCCAGCCATAAATCATTCCACAGTTTTGCTGTGTGAGGCAGAAAGCTACGCGAGAAGCGCATAATTGTGGCTTGCCAACCATCTGTATGATGGGGATGGATATGTAGTCGTGAGGGTTGATGGCGAAAAGACGCGGCAGACCAAACAATTCCTTATAGCACTACCCGTGGTATACGCGACAGAAGATGCACAACGAAGAATTTCCTATATTTGTCTTACAAGTAAATGTACTTCATTGCTTAATACTACACAAGTCGCGGGCCTACGGATGGCGAGCATGGGTGGCTCCCTATCCGACCAGAATCTGTGCGCACCTCAAAGAGCCATCAGACCACCACGGATTGGGCCCAACAGGGCTAATGCCATTCGAAGTCGCAGAGAACCTAACGGGTTACCAGGGCTCCGGCTCGACGTGCAGGAGAAGGAACGGGGTTGTTTTTAGTGAGTAAGAGTCTCACCCAGGCGGGAGCAATCAGTCGATGATATTCCCTTTAAAAAAAGAAATACTACACAAGTACACAATATGTCAAAGCTTCTTAACATTTTTGTTCTACTTTACAAAATTGAAAAACAATGAACGCTTTTAAAGGAAAATATAACCACATATAAGTACCATAGTAATACAAAATAAATACACTTATTCAAATTAACTTAATCAAAGGAAAACTACAAAAAGAAGTTTATATGAAACTAGCGAGAACAAGTAATAGGTACTCTTTTAAAATTCACTTTTACATAATCATAAACGTGATGTACCATCAAGTACAATAAAAATCTGAAGATTGTGCACTTATGGTTTTTTTTAAGGGGGGAAAATCATCAAATGGCTGCTCCCGCCTAGGTAAGGCGGGAGGGAGTGTCAGACTCTTACTGACTAAAAACCACCCCGTTCATTCTCCTGCATGTCGAGCCGGAGCCCCGGTTACCCGTTAGGTTCTCCGCGACTCCGAATCGGCATCGGCCCTGTTGGGCCCCATCTGTGTGCGCTTATGGTAGAGATAAGAGAAGAATATATCCGTCCCCCCTTTTCTATTCTAGTGGGTATCGTCAATACCGACTAAGGGCCGATTTTTCCAATTCAAGAAAAATGTATACTATTTTTTTTATTGGTATAAGTCGGTAAACAAGCAGACGGATCACTTGATGGTAAGCAAGCGGCGTCGCACATGGACACCTGGAACACGAGCGGCGTTACAAGTGCATTTCTGACCTTTTGGGAATTAAGAATTTGAGGATTGTTGGGGATTTAGGGATTGGGATGAGGTGAGGGGAGGAATTGGGCCTCCGGTAATCTCACTGACACGACGAAACACAATGCAAGCGTTGCTTCTGTTTTCTGTTTTCGTTTTCTGTGAGGCCGTGGTATCACTCCGGTCGAGTCGGTCCATTCGTGCTGAAGCATGGCTTTCCCACAGTTAACAACACTAGCTAAGGATTAACTTTCAATATTTAACAATTTAATTCTACAGTTAAGAATTAACTGACGATTGAAAAATCGGCCCTAAGAGACTAAACATTTCACAGAGTAGTCTCTGTGAAATGTTGTCTAGTGACAACAGCGCTCTTTAATAAACCTAAATATAATATCACGCCTTTTATCCCCGAAGGGGTAGGCAGAGGTGCACATTAGGGTACTTAATGCCACTGTACAATTAAATATAATACCCCTTTTCACTATCTATGTTACGAGTCCCATGTAATAGGGGGTGAGCTTATTGCCATATACCGGGCACAATTCCAGTATCAGTTTTACTATTGAGATTTTTTTTAAATCCAGTATTATTTTGCCCGACCCGGGAATCGAATCTGATCCCCTTGCCCTGAATACGGTATTAGGAACACTCGGCCAACAAGACAGGAATAAACCTAATAAACCGTAATCTCCAACCGGTTTTGTCAAGTGTGGCGATTATGTCAAACTACCTCATGTGGAGGCCACCCGCTTATGTTGGTATTAATTTAACAATACTTTTGTGACAGTTCTTCATTTGCGATTAAATACAATTCAGTGATAAATACTGTACATGACATACTGACATTCAGCCATTTCAACCTAGGACTGCTGACTCCAAACACCCACTAGTTGGAAAAAGAAAAAAGAAAAAAAAAATGAAAACGTTACACTCAGATAAAAAATATAATACAACGCCATCTACGAACGTTGTCCGTAACTATTTGGTTAAGCAAATCTCGAAAGTGTCAAACCGTGTTTTACATAGTCACATAGAACGGACACCTATAGGATATGTTTGGGAACTTCGACCCAGCATGCAACAACATGTTGTTTAAAAATAAATAAAAAAGTAGATGAACGAATTTTAGCATAGGTACTCCATAAAAAATATAGGATAAATATTTTTAATTATAAACACGTTTTAAATGTACTCCTAATTCTCTAATTTTATCAGCCATTAAATTCTGTAACATAGCCAAAAATTCACTGTTACATAGTATTTACTATTAAAAACTATTTAACAAGGATAGATAAACTGAAATATAAAATATATAGAACTTAAAATACAAATAACTATAAACTAAAATACTTACACTTAAAAAAAATCCTCTTCGCTATCGTGAGGTAGGGTGCTCAAAAGTCTGGCAACATTGCCACGTTGAATGGCAAATTAATTATTAATTCGCTACTTTATTTAACAATACTTAAATCTTAATAAAGCAAAATGTCAAAATTGATACCAATCGGGACCCTAAAATCCCAGCTACTAATAACCCGACCCGAAAATCTAATCTCCTCTAGTCACTCTGACACCCAATCGATGACTTAGCACTCACCTAACAGACACCGAATACGATCAAGGATGGCTGATAAAATCAAGTACACAATTGTATATTATATTGAGTTTCTAAATACCTTATAATGTATATTGCGTATAGGTGTACCCACGTAAATACTATAGAAGTATTATAATATAATATATCTCAATATCTATTCCATGGAAGAATCACGTTTGTACGACACTCCTGGATGCAGAAAGCATGGCTCATATAGACCCTTGCAACAACCTGCGGGAACAATTGAGAACATGGATGATGTTAGATGTATATCATCATCACATGTCAGAGTTCCATGTTGTAGTATATTTAATACAACCCCCACTATCTGTTAGCTATGTGAAACTCCCATACCGTACTGTTGTATTCAGATACATCTTAAACCACTTTATACCTACAAAGTAACTGTATCCGTAAACCAGTCGTCCAAAGGCTTCATTAATTAGGCTCCTAACAAGACGTATCGCCTAACTTTCGGATTAAACAAACGCCGACAGCTAAACGTATTAACTGTATTAAGTTCTGTTAACTTTGATGTGTAACGTGATAATTACAGTGCTTTATAATTTACGCCAACAGCTGTTTGTTGGAATTTTGTACCAGAATTAGAATCAGAATCATTTATTTGTTAAACATAGGTATTTTACATAATAAGGTCTTGCATATAAAGATGGTCAACTGTGATTTGACGTAATAGATAAATATATTAGGTACGCACATTAGAAACATTATATTACAATTGTAAGTGAAATTAATTTAGTACAATAATAATAAAATAATGAAAATTAAGTATGCAAAATTATGTCAATTAAAATTGTCAAGAAATGTTATTTTCTTTAAAGAACTCTTCAACTGAGTAATAGCATTTGTTTAATCATAGTTTATTGAGAATACTTTTAAATCTGTTGTATTTTTTATATAATTGTGAATCTTATTATAAATTCTAGGAGCATTGCCAAACAAACTTTTGTCTTTATTTGCATTTTCTTCTATCGGTTACATTTCGGTTCGGTGTGCGTGGGAATTGCACAAACTTATTCCCCCTAGTCCGTTTCACCAGACGAACGGCAGGGCGCCACTCTTATATGGTGGACATTCCACCCGGAAGCATTTGGCGTCAAGCTTCCTTGTGCGAACCGCTAACGAATGGAACTCCTTGCCGGAGTCTCTGTTTCCCGACAAAGATAACTTGGGTGGTTTCAAGTCCCGAGTGCACAGGTTGCTCATAGGTAGGCGTGCTCCATCGTCGGCCACATTATCGCTTACCACCAGGCGAGATGGTGGCCAAACGTCTACCTATCAAGTATAAATAAAAAATATATAAACTTCACATGTACGATGTAGGATTTGTGACGTCATCCATCGATTTGCTCGTCGATCTTCTATGTGTGACTTCTGTTATCTATCATTTATCATGTGTCATGTATCGCCACAGTTTAAAGTTGTTTTTGTGGTCGTTTATCAGTTCCAAGTGAAACTAGTAAATCGAAGTCTAAAGTTCAATTCTCAGATTGAAATAAGTAGAAGGGATATTTTTACATGCAATTAATTATAACTAGCATCAACGAGTATTTCACTAATTCCACTATTTCTAGAAACAAACATAAGCAATCCCATTTTCCATCAAACTAAAATACAGTTTTATCTCGAGTCTTCTCAGTATTTTATACAAAGATATAAAGATAGACAACCCGGAACTTTCGAGATCAAGGTACCGACACAACTAGTTAACTCCTTCAAACTTTATCTAGCTTCGGAAAAATACACGAATTTTAAAATCTCACTATGGAGCTAGTGTTGTGAAAAGTTATCGACATTTTTTAAAAAATACTCGCAAAACTTATACATGAAGTTTTATTTTGCCCCTAGTGTTGTTACGTTCAAAGTTTTATCGATAAACTCGGAAAGTTGAGAAAACTTTCGCCTCTGTATATTTTTCATTTGCATATATGAGTTTTTGTTTATTATCTTTGTTTAGTGGTTCGTCTTACGACTTTATGTTTTTGGTGGTTTTCGTATTTATATTGGTATCTAGTCTCTGAAATTTAATTTTAAAAGTATATTAATATTGCTAAAACTTTAAAACTTCTTAACATTAATCGTATTTTACCCCAGTATTAGACACTAATAAAATCGATCCTGATGGAAAGATCATTTTTAACTCAAAAAGAATATCCAATTATATAGGTCTAACCTTTTTAAAAGAATCATACAACTCCATTACGAACTAGCCACTCAAACAGTTTATCCAAATAAATATCATACTCTACTCAACTAATTGTAATATAATGGTACTCATTATGAACTTAATAAATATGACTTCATTCTGCTTATCCTTCTTATATTAAGTCGTTAAGAAGTTTCCTTGCTCGGTAATTAGGTGACTTCAGTTAAGGCAATGACCTAATGAGGGTTAGAACGAGATGTAGCATATAGGAGAGCCTTTTCTCAGGACAAAAATGGAGGAAGGGGTTATTTTCATAATGTCTTAATAAGTTTCAGCAATTTTTAATTAATATTATTAGATAAAAGTATGGTAATTATATACCGCCATAAATAATCTTAATATTAAAACAAAATAAATAACTAGTAATAATTGAAATGAAAAATAGATATTTTTTAATAAATAAAATTAATTGTAAAATTTTATCGATATACCTATTGAATATTAAAATGTCCATCCCTAACTCAAAAAATTGATTATAGATTTAAATTTACTTAAAAGTCGGATTTTCATCAAACTTTTAATAAAAATAAAAAATATTGTTACCATCTACAAAAGAGATACTTAACCCCCAAATCCATCACAGAAATAACACCGCATTGCCTTTACAAAAATGAAAAATACAAAGAAAAAAATTGCGTCACGCACTTGTCATGAATGTGTATGTAAAAATGCGGGTGTGTGCGTCAGGTATCCGTCACCGTTGGATAAATATCTCAAGAGTGGGAACCCTGCGCGAAACGTGCCAACCTAGCCCGCTGCAGTAGGGCGCCGTCCATATTGACACTCCAAATTTAAAATTTAATGACAATTCATTTATTTATTTTTTAAATTTTGTATTGTTATGTTGGTACTATTTGAAAATGAGGTTTTAATCTTTGTAGCCAGCCAGTGTGATAGATGGTGTGACCTTTATTTTTAGATTGTGGTTTGTTTTTATTAAGTTTGAAAGCTAATAAAAGATGGCGTAACATTTTAATTAGTGAAAAAGTAATTAGAACTAAAACTTCTATAATAAAACATGAACTAGTGAGTTGACAAAATTTGATTGACACGACGCAACCAAATAAAATGTTTTCTTAATATTTCAAACACAGCTAAATCTAACAATAAATTAGTTGTGTAAACTAAGTAAACTAAGACATAACATAACATCATGCCTTTTATCCCCGAAGGGGTAGGCAGAGGTGCACATTATGGCACTTAATACCACTGTACAATGTAACACCCACTTTTCACTATTTATGTTATGAGTCCCATGTAATAGGGGGTGAGCCTATTGCCATATACCGGGCACATTTCCAGACTCCGTGCTACTACTGAGGTTTTTACAAACCCAGTAATACTTTGCCCGACCCGGGAATCGAACCCGAGACCCCTTGCCCGGCCAATGAGGCAGTAAACTAAGAAAAAGAATTAAATAGAAAAGTACAGCTAACTTTATGATCTCTAAGATAAAAATAACAATACAATGAATTTTATTACTAGAACTTACTTCGCGTAACAGAACAAAGCGTATCACTAAAAAAATGGCAAGAACTCATTGAATTTTATGTCACTTTTATTAAGTAAATAAAATTTTATCTTATACAGCCTACTTCGGTAACCACGGCTTAACAAAGTACGCATACGGCAATGCCTACTGCGCATGTCCGTGCCTCACTCATTCCGGACTATTTGTTTTGTCGTTACACTATCAAAAAGCTTCGGATTGCTCGGATAGTAGCATCTTCGTTGCTAATTGGGTGATATCCAAACGTTCCTGGGCTCCCGAGACGGCTCTGGTGTTAAGTGCAAGTGTGTGCGAGTATCCGAACGCTCGGAATCAATCAGCCGCCTGTCAAGTGTTCGCGCCAATAGTTGACGTTTACCCGCGTGCCGTGGCTCGTTCGGAATTTGAATTACTTGACGTTTCGTGAGTAATCTTACTGGTGATTTGTAGTTCTATAACGTCGTGTGGACTGACACCTGTGCTATCTGCAGTACGAGCTCTTCAGATAAGGACCTATCCCAATATCTGACTGTGAACGACATACAAATCTCGAACTTTGAAATTTGAAGAATTTCTTCCTAGTGTTTGTCCAGTTTAAAACCTAAAAGAGCTCTTTGCTAACTCAAGATGAATATAACGTCTACGACGGACGGTGAGTATGAATTTTTTAAATGACGAACATCTGCAATGTTAAAAGTACCTAATTGCTTGCATTCCCTAGATGCGCACCTCTGCGGAATTCGTCGCCCAAACAGAATTGAACTTTAAAAACTGCCGCATTAGGACGAAAATTTTATTAGCAACAAATTTATCTGTTCCTTTAATCGTTTGAGCTTTATTGCTGTAGTTATAAGGTTGTGAATTGTGTGTAATTTCTGTTAGCTGTCATTAGTATGGTGATATATCTTTGCGCGTTTCCGAGCCTAAATGAATGTTTGCGTGTGTGGATGTTCAGTATGGCTGGGTTGCGGTATTTATTATTGTTTTTAGTCTGAAATTGCTTTTGTCAGGCGAATTAGTATCTTTCTTGAGTAAACTTTGTAACATTAATGACTTCATTATGGAATCTAGTAAGAAAATGGGGTCGTAAGGGACTGGTTGGTTCAGCGGCGTTGCAGATTCTGAATATTTAATGCGTTTCTGACCACGCTGTGGTTGCTTGCCATCTATTAGTATGCGAGAGGTCAATCAGAGGCATTACTTATCTATTAATGTCGTGTTCTGGAATTTATGTTAATTCGGTTAGCGATCAATTGAGAGAAAGCATTGACATTGACATTTGAGTTGAATACTTGATTGGATGGACTGCAGATGTCACAGAGTAGACAAGGTCAGAAGGACGAGAGTGCGGTATAGATATTAAATGTACTGTCATTTGTTAGTCTGTGTCCACGTGGCATGATTGCCGCAGTAGTCGATTTAGAACTACGCCACGTGTATTCCACGCCGCAATATATACGAAGTCTCATCCGTTTGAACATTTATTAATGATTAAAATGTTATACAGAACATGATGCCGTTCATCCCCAAAGGGGTAGGCAGAGGCGCACATTACGGCACTTAATGCCACTACATAATGTAACACCAATTGTTTACTATTTTATGTTACGAGTCCCATGTAATAAGAGGTGAGCCTATTGCCATATACCACAATTCCGGACTCCGTGCTACCATTGAGATTTTTTTTTAAAAACGACGTAGTACTTTGCCCAACCCGGGAATCGATCCCGAGACCCCTTGCCTGGAAGTCGCACTTGCGACCACTCAGCCAACGAGGCAGTCAGAAAATATTATTACGTTTACCTAATAACGATTCTATTCATTCATTGATTACCTTAACTGCGTCATTGGTCGTGTGTTTGCAAGTTTGAATGCCGAGAATTTGCGGGTTTGATTTCCGTGTTGATTGAAGTATTTTTTTCAGTTCGGAGTATTTCGAAAAATCACTAATAACACGGAGCCTGGAGTTGTTCCCGAAGTATGGTACAGTTGTCATTTGATAACTGGATATAACATTTAACAAGTGAACTCTGCCTAACCCTTAGGGATATAAAAGACGTGATGTTATGTGTTAGTTTTTTCTTAACATGCAAATTATTAGTAGTTTGTAGTGGGACTTCTCACACTTATCTGCATTGTGGTAGAAACTGCAGTAGGCAGCTGTCGGCGTTCGGTTTGTGCAAACCATGAAATGCAAGGATTTATTGAAAGGCTGCTGAAAATGTAGGTACAGGAATTGAATACTGAAACAGGAAAGGCAGAAGCTAGTGCAAATTGCATATTTAAAGAAACCCAGTTCTAGACTACTAAGTAACTGGGAGGAGGCAGAGCGCATGAGGAAACGAACCACCTCACGCCCCAGCCGACGCGAGAGATACTCCAGTCGCGTTCCGCGCGCGCCTCAAGGAGCCATCAGACCACCACAGATGGGACCCAATAGGGCTTATACCGATGCGGAACCGCGGAAGGCTTAACGGGTTGCCGGGTTCTCGGGCTCGAAGTGCAGGAGTAGGAACGGGGTGGTTTTTAGTCAGTAAGAGTCTGACACACCCTCTCGCCTCACCCGGGCGGGAGAAGCCATTGGATGATTTTCCCCCCTCAAAAAAAAAAAAAAAAAATAAGACTACTAAGTAAAAAACATAACCTAATGTTAGGTAACAGCTCTTAATTTTGAGTTATACAAATGACAATAAACCCAGTTTTCACCAATTGTATTATGAGTCTAATCTAATAGAAGTCACGAGAACCTGTCATACATCAGTCACAATTCCAGATTTCATGCTGTTACTAAGACAAAAACCGGAACAAAATTTCAATAATATCTAATCCGACCCAAAAATTGAACCGAAAACCCCTTGATCGGTGGTCACAATCGCGACTAGTCAACCGACAAGTAAGAAAAAGGATATTGACTAAATAATACCCAAGTAGATACTTCATAAGAGTGTCTTTTGAACCATGGACCTCTAAAGCAAGTAGGATCAATATCTCTCTATACACACACACACACATACATACATTTTTGAAAACAAAAGCAATAAGTAAGTACTTATAGGTAGAGGATCCCCTCCCTTATCAGTAAGATTACATTAAATTTTATTTTCCCGGGAATTTTCGCGGAGTTTTCCTTGTATCCGTCCGTTTCTCGTGATAAATTGTACACTTCCTATCCAGAAAGTCGTTAAGAAACTGGCGGTCGAACCTGTGACATAACGTTGGGAATCTAAGTATGTTTTCTGGAGAACTTGAAGGGGTACTTTTGTTAGGAACTAGCGACTACCAATGTCTCATCATCATCATCAGCCCGTGTTCGTCCACTGCTGGACATAGTCTTCTCCAATGGCACGCCACTGAGCTCGGTCTTCAGCTCTGCTCATCCAATCACTGCCAGCCACCTTGCGGATGTCGTCACTGCACCTAGCTGGCTACCAATATCTAGTATTCTAGCTCTTATAAATATTGAACACAAAATCTTGAGTGCGATTCAGGGGATGTATAAGATAGCACTACCTTTAAATACGAATTTGAAAACTCCCAGTTATTTGGACGTACCATATTTTAAAATTATAGCCAAAATATCAAATATCCTTTCCGGGAATAAAACCCGTGATATTGATGGTAATCTTAATGACATAGAGTTCAGCTGACGCATTATACCACAACAGTAATCCATCTTAATATTGCCTTACGTTTTCCCAAACAGCATCTTAAAGCTTCGTATTCACTAAGCAACATTTGATGCGCGACATGTTGCTCGACATGTTGCTCGACATATTTGACCCGTGACATGTAGCCCGAACACAGGTCTACGCGAGACGCAACCTTTCATTAACGTTTCGGACGTTAATAATTAACAAAAGGTGCTCAGCGTTAGGAGTCCACTAGATCTACTGCTAAACTTAAGGCCAGGGTTTGGTGTTATCTCCAGGCTTAGCGGTTGGAGATCGCAGCTTACAACGTTTAGGTTTATCATAGAGTGCTGCAGCTCAGTTTGTGTCAATATGTACTGCATTAATGGCTCTTTCGACATCATATGTCAGTGTGGTAAATCATACTGTAGCAAAATAAACTACGAACGACGACGAACGGCGGGGCGCCACTCTTATACGGTGGATATTTCACCCATTCGCACGTTTCGCATCAAGTTTCCTTATGCGAACCGCTAAAGAATGGAATTCTTTGCCGGAATCTGTGTGTCCCGACAAATATAATTTGGGTGTCTCCAAGTCCCGAGTGAACAGGTTGCTCATAGGTAGGCGTGCTCCATCATCGGCGACATCGCTTACCATCAGGCGAGATGATGGCCAAACGTCAGCCTATAAAACATAAAAAAAACCATGCGTAATGTTGCGACCTACTTGACAACGATGCTCAATGACATGCGATACAAGTATACAACTGTATTAGTGGATAGTAGTCTTTATGTAAGAAAAAACCGTAATTTCATACATACATACATACATACATACATACATACATACATACATACATACATACATACATACATATAGAGGTATGGCTGAAAGATTGACCCTACTACGACGTAAACATTTTACGGTCTTACATATTACGTGAACAACGTTGAGTGACGTATGTGCGAAAAACGTGAGAGTATGTGCGAAAATTGTGCGAATATTTTTCGGACATGTTTATAGGTTTCCTAATTTGATGGGGAGGTTGTCATGAACGTTTGTGATGTATTTGTTACAATTATTTGTTGCTCTTATAAATTGTAGATTTTTGTTCAACAGTTTTAAAATATAAAATATTGTTATAGCCGTAAAATGGCGTTAAGAACTATACTAAACAAGTCAGTCTCAAATACAAAAGCATTTAAAGAAAGATATGTTCATTTATGTTCACATTTATGTCAAAAATCTATTTACATAAGACACTCGAATAACGAAACTAATAAAATTAGATTCCATCGCATTTTGACATAGTTGCATGCTGTTTATTTATATAATGCACTTTATTACAAAATTACCCGAAGAAAGATGTACTGATCATGTTTTCCAACGTGGCGACAAAAAAAGACGTTGTGTGGGTGGTTACAAAAAATTACGACGCACATTAAACAACTATATATATATAATATAGATTGGCGATATATTAAAGAAGGGCCAAATTAAAAGTACCCTTAACCGACGAGCATGCATGAAAAGATTGATGACTGTTAATGAAGCGAATGAGGTATGTAAGAATCGTAGTAATTTGCGTTCCTTAGTCTCTGCCTACCCCCATGGGAGACAGGCGTGAAGTTATGTATGTATGTATGTATTAAACAACTTCTAAAAAACTAAAGGAATTGTTATCATTTGCGCGCAATGCAAGCAATCAATGTGCTTACTATGTTTTAATAAAAAACACTTTGCATAATTAATAAAACTTTTTCAATCGACAACTGAGATATCATTTTATTCCCATCACTACTTACTACACATATTGAACTATCTTCCGTTGCGGTACGAGATACAATCGATATCATATTATTTTTGGTATTTGTAGTTTATTCAAATGTCATAACTGCGTGCGAACCTAGCATAATATAAAGCAATAGACTATCTTTCACCCACAAAAACTTCAAAATATATTTGATTGTTTTTTAGGAGACCGATTAGGTCTCAAACGCACCAAATGGTAGGTTAGTTTGGAGATCTTTTAGGTCTCCAAAGCACCAGATGAAAGTTTTTTGAAAGTGATGGCGCAGGGAACGTGTTAAATAAGTATTTATTTTCTTCGACTTCCAATACTCTAAACGTATTACTATTATAGTCCATAATACCTACACAAGCAACGTATTGAAATTAATAATTTCGATATTGACCGATGGGAACCGAAGTTATCCATTTCTACAAGAATAATTTATGAAACCGTACTTTTCCAAACTATCTACTAAATGAAAGATAAAACAAACACATTCAATTACCAACCCTGTAACCAAATATTAGAGTCTAAATTCAAATAAATGTAGCATAAAACGCTGTGTTAATACACAGATGAACTATCCTGCTCACAATTTCAAACTTTGACCTAAACATAATACAGTTTAGATTTGAATAAAATTAGTAGTCTTTACTACGAAGATACGACGCGTAGTAAATCGTAGCGCTACGAGATGCTCGCTGGCTACGCGCTACGTGTCGTAATCCGCGCATGCGTGGTTACGTCTCCTTGTTTTGTCTCGATAACAAGTCTACGCCCTTTGAAATTATATTCAGACCATTTGTAGATAAAAGGGGTCGACAGAATAATAGTGAATGTCGAAATTCCATGTCAGAGAAATGAATAGAAAAGGTCTCTTTAATTGAATATTTTGATTTAGTACCGAATTTAATCTAATACTTCAGAACCATTTGTGGCAAATTGTAATAATTTTAAGTATTTATTAGTCAACTCATTGGTTATTTATAGACAAAGATATGTAAACTAATCGCCAATTACTTCGTTGATTGATTATACATATGTAATTTAAAAAAATATTAAAAAAAACTGAGATAAACAACTGTCTCGTTCGTCGAGTGGTTGCAAGTGCAACTGCCGGGCAAGAGATCTCGGATTCGATTCCCGGGTCGGGCTAACTATTACGGGAATTGAAAAAAATCTTAGTAGTAGGACGGAGTCTGAAATTGTGCTCGGTACATGGGCGATAGGCTCATCCCCTATTACATGGGACTCATAACATAAATAGTGAAGAGTGGGTGTTACATTGTACAGTGGCATTAAGTGCCATAATGTTCACTTCTAGCTATTCCTTCGGAGATAAAAAGGCGTGACTTTATGTTATGTGAGATGAACCACGACTAGTAAAATAAATTTATTATTTCCTTTACCAACTGACCGAATTATCTAACCAATAACTCCCATAGGATCAAAATATCCCAAAAAATAAGAAAAAAAATGGCGTCCATCACAAAACCCAACATCTTCAGGTCAACCTCTTACATTTTTAAAATGGTCTTACATCATACCTTTGGGAATTACTTTAGTCATAAAATATAGAAAATGTGTTTTCCGCATAGTGTATTTATTTACGTGTCAAGAGAGAATGACATAAAATCCTTTTTGCGTCGATATGCCATGGTTTTAGCCGACTGAAAAAATGTGTAATAACATAGCATCACGTCGTTTCATTCTCATAGAGGTAGGTCTAGGAAGAAATGCACATTTAGTATCTAGTATTCAATATAATATTCACATCACACATCAACAGCCTATAAGTGGCCACTGGCTCTTCTCAAACAGAAAAGGTTTGAGCATTAATCACCACGCTTGCTCAATGCAGGTTTGAGATTTCAAACTTATGATTAGAAATCATAAGCCCGGGTTTCCTCATGATGTTTTCTTCGACCTTTGTCCTGAAACTTAGTTTATTGCCATAAAATAGGTACAAATACAGACTATGTTAAGGAACAGTTTTCGAAAAATTTAATAAATCAATAACACTTTGCCCGACCCAGTAATCGCACTTCATACCCCTTGCTCGATAATCACACTACCGACCATTCAATCAACGAGACAATTGAAATTTTTGGACTATATTTTTTGATTTCTGCATTAAAATTATAAAATCGATTTCACATATACGACATATTGTTTTTTGTGCCATTTATAGGTCAAGTAGTCGTAAACACAACAACAGACCATGACACCTCAACTTCGATTCTTAATTTATACAATAAAATTAACGATAATAGCTGCCAGTATCGGGGAGCGCATAAAACTGTCGATCCCGGTTGTTATACGAAGATCTATGATAGTCGTTACAAGTAATCGAGATCGCGCGTTTTGCCAACTGCATTAGGAGTTTGTGGCAAGTTCTTATTAGCAGGCAGCTGCTGATCTTTGAAGTTGAAAGAAGCAATTCTGTTGGCACTGATACTATCGAAAGGATTCATGATTATCTATAGTTACTAAAGTTTCTAGCGTACTAAAGTTTATTTTTTGTTTACTTATTCGTTACTTCTTCACGTCAAAATGGTTGAAGGCATCAGAATGAAATTTGGTACAGGGGTTTAGTTTTATATTTTGTTTTACGGCAGGAAAATCATCGAATGACTGCTCCCGCCTGGGCGAGGCGGGAGGGAGTGTCAGATTCTTACTGACTAAAAACCACCCTGCACATCCTTCCTTCTCCTGCACATCGAGCCGGAGCCCCAATTTGGAACAGGGGTAGATTAAGGTCTAGAAGAACACACAGGCTACTTCTTATCCCAGTGGCAGAAGCTAGCTATTTACATAATACATACTTTTTTTGGATGAACTGGACTATGCGTTTTCTTTTTTTTTTGTATGGAATAGGAGGCAAACGAGCAGACGGATCACCTGATGGTAAGCGATCAGCGCCGCCCATTTCGCATTAAATCAGGTAGAAAATACACTTAAAATAGTAGTTGGAAAAAATAATTTATTAATTTGGTACAATATTTCAGTATTACTTAGACCATTTTAATATTTTCCTGCTAGCTGGTTGTTAATTTACTGATTTCACTGAATTTAAAATCGAATAGGGTAGATGCCTTATTTTTAATGTCCGTTTGGTAGATTATTTTAAATCATAAACACGTATTTTTTGTTTTCTTACAGAAACGAATACTTTCGACGATATATTGATTTGAAATGTCGCGTGACGTCACTTCTATGTAAATTTTATACGTAGAAATGACGTTTTAGCCCCCACTCCGAAACTTTGATTCGTTTTATCTAAGTATTATTTTCTTATTCAACAAAATAAAAAAATATGTATCTAATATTTTTTCATTACCTAACTTGCGTACTAATTATTATTTTCATTTTCATTTTCACCCTGTCATCATGCTAATTGCATTTGGTCAATTCTTCAAGGGATTACGATCAATTCAGTTTTTCACAACAGCTAGTCATCAGACTTGCATTTTATTTCAACTATATTTTTTTATCGTCAATGTTCACTTTTATTACTTATAGACCTAGATTCTATGAAATAAAGGTTACCCAACCCATAAATTAGAATAGGAATAAGGACACTTACCCTAAGAATAAGAAAACTTCAACCACAGAGCCATAACAAAGCCATATCTTTTGAAGGATTACACAATACAGATCTATGTATTGATTATGTATTAATACATTTTACCCCCATACTGGACAATCGGAAAGGTAGCAGTGGTCTACAATCATGACGTCACATGGATGTAAATGTTTTATGAACCTTGATTGAATAGTCGAGGTTTTATTTTAGTTTATACTTAGTAGAGTGTCTTTGTCTCGTCGATCGATTGGTGTCAAATGTGACTGACTGAAACGTCCTGATTTCTACTGCCAAGTCAGTATTGGATTGTGGGATTAAGTGCCGTAATGTGCACCTCTGCCTACCCCTTTGGGGATAAAAGGCGTAATGTTGTTATGTTATTCCAACAACTCAAAAACACCTTCATCCATCAAACATTTAACATGACCATGACATGTCTCCATAAAATTACCAAAAACGAAACAGAACATGACATATAACCCAACATTTTCACCTGCTTCTAGCTGCCAATAACCGGTACGATTACCCGGGTAATACGACCGGATGAAAAGTGACCATCCCGTGTATGCCCGGCTGTTGAATATTTGATGTTTACCCTCCATGTTGTGTAGTTACGTGGTTGCTATGGATGTGGCTTAGAGAATTAGCCAAGTATTTTGTCCTTGGATAAGTCGGGTAGGCAAAGAGAGTGTTGCGATATTTTTTAATAATTGCACACTTCGCTAATTCATCTCTATTAAGAAAATTAATTCTTTGTAAGAGTATGTATTTCTTGACGTGTGTCTTCAAGGCCCGAGTGAATAGGTTGCTTATGGGACGACGTGCTCCATCGTAGACCGCATCCATCGTAGACCGCATCATCGCTTACCACCATGCTAGATAGTGGTCAAACGTCGACCCATCAAATATAAAAAAAAATCTACAAAATGATAAGTTATTTAGGGCAAGTCTTAATAGACATAACGGTAACATATTCAGCAATTATATTATTTATTTATTCAAAAATATGTAAAGAGTCAGCCATTACAAGATTTACCTAATACGTGAGTACATTTAAAAATCATAAAACAAAAGTTGCATTTGACCCTAGAATCGAACCACATCCTAGTTCCTTCTTATTTACAACCATTTTAAGGAAAATATTGAATCAAAACAAACCCCGATAAATATTGAGAAAAACATCTAAAAATATTTTTCATAATATGAATCCTCGTTTAATAGCAAAAACATCAAAATAAAACGTTAGGTAATTAATTTGTCAATCAAAATGTAATATTAAAGCAAAAATTGACACTTTTCTACTTCAAAACTCTGAAAATACGAACATAACTTATTCAGTAAAGGAAGATTCTCAACATTGCAATTAAGGCCACTCCATTTGAAGTAAAATTAGAAGTTTTACCAACTCTCCATGCTGATTTTTCAATCAATTTCTACCTCTATGTCTAATGGTATAAAGATGCTTTTAAGTGCACACATAAATTTGCTGGATAGCTTCAATCATTGCAGATGTAATGTATCTTATTCTGGTCGCGATTAGAACCAAAATCGTATGTCTGAACTACCAAAGTTGGTTTTAAATTTACAAATGGTGTTCTATATTCAAATTCGGGACTAATGCTTTAGCCAAATAGATTTGCTGATTATTGATACAGGTAAATTGAGCCTTATTTATATACGTCAAAGTTTATATTGGTATGAATTATAAAGTTCACTGTAACGACCCAGTTTTTTTTTAATATTATGTAATTAAAATCATTATCTACGGTACTTTTTTGTTAATGCGTCGTAGGTCAAGTAGCACGATGCCCAACCTCCTTACTAAGTCTTAGGTTCATAAGTTATGGTTCATATGCTCATCAATTTCGAAATTCAAACTTAAGATACTGTTCAAAATACGTTTTTATCTTTCTTATTTCATTCCTTCTGTAATCCATTCCGCAACTCAAAAAATAAGTACAACTGTCACAAAAACATGATTAA
This sequence comes from Spodoptera picta, assembly GCA_038387885.1. Classification (NCBI taxonomy): domain Eukaryota; kingdom Metazoa; phylum Arthropoda; class Insecta; order Lepidoptera; family Noctuidae; genus Spodoptera; species Spodoptera picta. The sequence continues at coordinate 881,050 of JAZHFQ010000269.1, forward strand.
TAAATACATACATAACATAACGTCACGTCTTTTATCCCCGAAGGGGTAGGCAGAGGTGCACACAGAAGTAACACCCACTTTTCACTATTTATGTTTCGGGGCCAGTAGAATAGCAGCGCAAGGCCCTGTCTTGCACATGCTGAACTGGTCCCATTTCACCGCAGACTTGGGACCTATGCCTGGGACATTAGTAGATATATTTTGTAAATTCATTACTTATTAAACTTATGTGTAAAATCTGTATGTGTCACCTGTTTTTTAGCATGTGAAATAAAGTCTTTCTTTCTTTCTTTCTTTCTTTTCTTTCTTTATGAGTCCCATGTAATAGGGGTTGAGCCTATTGCCATATACCGGGCACATTTCCAGACTCCGTGCTACTACTACTGAGATTATTTTAAAAACCCAGTAATAATTTGCTCGACCCGAATCGAACCTGAGACCTCTTTCCCGGCAGTCGCACTTGCGACCACTCGGCCAACGAGGCAGTCATGTTATAACATAAAACTTATACATAATAATAATATATGTATACGAAAATTTCATCTATAATCTCAGAAACCTAACAAATCGACACATTAATGAGTCGTTTCGAAACTGTACGTAACCTGATTAGATCAGGGTAATTAATAAATGCGATGGCTCGGAATTAAGTTCATATTAAATCAACACCTACCGTTAATCGGTAGGCTAACCTAAGGTTTCAATCGATAGTGAAGCTTCCGTAATAGTGGTAAAGTTTAAAGTTGGTTGGTGGTAGTTTCTGTTGTTGTGAAGTTGTAGAACTTAATACACGTTGTGGTTTAAATTCATCAAGATTTAATAAAACTATAAAAAACTAATTGAAGTTGAACTTGTGATTTAGAACTTCATAATGGTAGGAGCAGGGACGGGAGAAGCCAATCGATGATTATCCCCCCTTAAAAAAGTGCCTCATAATGGCTTGTTGACTACAGTAATATCACCTTGCCACTTCTAGTCTTACCGTCCCGGGCATACGGCGCGTCGCGTTCCGCGCGCGCCTCAAGAGATCACCACAGATGGGGCCTAACAGGGCCGATGCCGATTCGGAGTCGCGGATAACCTAACGGGTTACCGAGGCTCCGGCTCGATGTGCAGGAGAAGGAACGGGGTGGTTTTAGTCAGTAAGAGTCTAACACTCCCTCCCGCCTCACCCAGACGGGAATAATCATTCGATGATTTTCCACCCTTAAAAAAAAAGTCTTACCGTGGATTTCATAAACGCCGACTAAAGGATAACTTACGTACATACATATATTTGACAAAGACCGTTTACCAGCGATTTTTGATAAACCTGATCGTTATAAACTGAGATATCCAGGTGCCTCCGTTGCTCGAGTGGTCGCAAGTGCAACTGCCGAGCATGGGGTCTCGGGTTCGATTCCCGGGTCGGGCTATGTATTACTGGGTTTTTAAGAAAACCTCAGTAGTAGCACGGAGTTTGGAATTGTGTCCGGAATATTGCAATAGGTTCACCAATTAGTACATGGAATCATAACATAAATAGTGAGAAGTGGGTGTTACAATGCCGTAATGTGCACCTCTACCTACCACTTCGTGGATAAAACGCGTGATGCTATGTTGTATTATTAGATTTTCAACCAGAAACTAGAGGTAGAAACCTAGTAATGTTTCTTGATAATCTTAAACCTATTAAAATGACACGTCCAACGCGTCTGCGAAAGTAGGAGATTATGGGAAATTTTATTCTTCTTATATAAAAAAAGTTCAATAGTCGAACAGCAAACTGTAATGGACCGATGTTAACAACCTACAATAAAAACATACACACATAATTTTAAAAAGCTCTTGTTATCCATACTCTACATAAACTCTACACAACAACAATTCAATACAAACACACATTACATTCCATTTCAGAGACATAACGACTGAAACTTTTATTTGTAGTCTCTACCTAATATATTGGGACATAGAGCAAGGTAGAGTAACCTTGTTACAGTTTATACGAACTTCTGAATGGCCGTGCAGTTTGTATCGTGTTTGTACTCTATCTAGTCTCTATGTAGAGTTCTTTATTTTCTTGTAATGTTTGCTGTGTATATGGAAATTGATAGCTTGTAGAGTCATGTTGAATTAGTTAGTGGGGTCGTTGTTTTCGGTTTGAAGTTGCTGGTATTATGACTGTTTATTCTAACTACCCGCATTGTGAGTTTTTCCGAGTTATATGTACTTTCTAAGATTGTTTAGACACCACTGACAAACGGTAAAATATAAGATTGGTCTATATGACTAGGTCATCGAGATTATCAACTGTACTGTCTGTGTAACTATAAATATCGTGGTCGTGGTGGCCCGGAGGTTTAAGACGCTCGCTTCTCATGCATGAGGGTGCGGGTTCGAAACCTACCAACGGCAAGTACCAATGTGACTTTTTCAGAGTTATATGTACTTTCTAAGATTATCTAGACACCACTGACAAACGGTGAAGGAAAGCATCGTGAGGAAACCTGGGCTTATAATTTCTAGAGATAATTATAAGTTTGAAATCGTTAACCCGCTTTGAGCAAACGTGGTGATTAATGCTCAATCCTTCCCCGTGTGAGAAGAGGCCTTTGGTCAGCAGTGGCCACTTATAGGCTGTTGATGATGATGATGGTGATTCTAATAGACTGTGTCTGCTGAACAACGTGTTAACGTATCGTGTGTTTGATTCTTGTATAGAACTTTACTTTCTGTAATATAAAAGTTGTTATGTTTTTATAATAACTATCGTGAGACATATTAAATTAACTAAAAATCTCGGGTTACTCACGTGAATATACTGAGAAAAGCTCTACTAGTTTCGTGACATCGTCGCGAGCGCGCACGCTGCTCATGAGGAAGAACCCTTCTGTGGTTCGAAACTAGTAAAGCTTTTCTCAGTATATTCACGTGAGTAACCCGAGATTTTTAGTTAATCTACAAATTGTTGTTTCAATGTCTTTTTTTTGAGGGGGGAAAATCATCCAATGACTTCTCCCGCCCGGGTGAGGCGGGAGGGAGTGTCAGACTCTTACTGACTAAAAACCAGCCCGTTCCTACTCCTGCACTTCGAGCCGGAGCCCCGGCAACCCGTTAAGTCTTCCGCGGCTCCGGTTGTTTCAATGTCTAGGTTTTAGATGTTTGTACAGACATCTATAACATAGAAGAAAAATCTTAATATATGATCATGTTTTAAGTGTATTTTATTTATTGGATAAGCCGGTAAACGAGCATTAGGATCACCTGATAGTAAGCAGTCGACGACGCCCACGGACACCTGGAACACCACCAGAGGTATTATAATGCGTTACAGGCCTTTTACGGATTAGGAATTTGAAGATTATTGGGGATGTCTGTGAAAAACTTACACCCTATAGTTTTCCTTTATTATTACTTCTGCCTACCTCTCCAACCTAAAACCCTAATGTTATACAGCTAAAAGCATTACTATTAACTTTACTACATACCTCAATTTCTCATGAAGAAAGCTTTACAAGAAAATATGGCGTAAAAATCTTCCAATAATTTTGGTTGATTTGAAAAAAGGCTCACGTCCTATTAAATGGCCGCAATTTTTGCTTCAACCCTTCATTTTGCTATTGTCAAAGCTATTATCTGGAATCTAGGAGAAAAAGAGGGGTGATTTTCAGTAAAATAACGTTATTTTGTTTATTACGATCGTTGTAATAGTATTAAATAAAACTACTACATAAATCGACGATCGACGTTTAAAGATTTGAGTATGGATTTTCTTTAAATTAAATAATTTAACATAATATCACGCCTTTTATACCCGAAGGGGTAGGCAGAGATGCACATTGCGGCACTTAATGCCACTGTACAATGTAACACTCAGTGTTCACTATTTATGTTATGAGTCCCATGTAATAGGGGGCGAGTCTATTGCCATATACCGGGCACAATTCCAGACTCCGTGCTACTACTAATGTTTTTTTTCATAATCCAGTAATACTTTGTGCGACTTAGGAATCGAACCCAAGACCACTTGCCAAGTCGCACTTGCGACCGCTCGGCCACCGAGGCAGTAATATAAATATATGATAGACAAATGATTTATGAAGGGTTAATAAATAATACCCATGAAATTCATAATTATGTCGTATGTCGTGGTGGCCCAGAGGTTTAAAACGCCCGCTGCTCATGCATGATAGTGCGGGTTCGAAACCTGGCAACGGCAAGTACTAATGTGACTTTTTCCGAGTTAATAGGTATATTCTTTCTTAGATTATTTAGACACCACTGACAAACGGCGAAGGAAAACATCGTGAGGAAACCTGGGCTTATAATTTCTACCTCTAATTATACGTTTGTAATCACCAACCCACATTGAACAAGCGTGGTGATTAATGATCAAGCCTTCTCCGTGTGAGAAGAGGCTTTGCTCAGCAGTGGGCATTTATAGGCTGTTGATGTGATGATGACCCATAAAACTAGCCGTCTTACATCTTAATTTGTTCGCACTAATTAATCATTAGTGCGAACAATTTATTTATTTATTTATTTATTAGGTTCACCAACAGTTATTTACACTCATACATTCATTACATCATAACAAATAATACTTTGGTAAGTGTAACAACTACTTACTGGCTAACACAGCATGCACATAAAACGGTTAGAATAAGTTACATAAAAAAAAATTATAACATTCGAACACGATCAAGCAACATAACATAAAAGTTGCGATCGATTAATTCAATTAATTATGGGATTAAATTAAATTAAATTAAATTTGAAATTCATTAGAGTCGATATGTGTAGGATTACAACCAAGACAAGGGTACCTAACGTAATTAGGCACCTGAAACAATTGAATACTAATTGACTGAAACAATTGAACACTTAATTGAGAATACTTGCGATTATTTTAGATATCATTAAATTATTGATATAAAATTGTATTATTATTAGATAATTATTATTATTATAAGCGACCCTGGGAGCATAATGTAATAATTGATTTACGAAAACTACCAAGGCTGTCGTGGTGTATATCTATCACGTCACTGCAATTGTTTATGACGTTCGCTAATCTGGTAATGGTTGAGTTTGCACCAAGAACTGTTCTGCGTAGTGGAGGACAGAGGGGTGTTATGTGACCACGTGGGTATCTGGAAGGCGCACGAAATCCAAATGAGCTAAGTAATATGGGGGCAATTAGTTTTATTCCTGATTAATTTATACACAAAAATAGCATCTGTAACTTTCGCTCTGGTTGACAGTGGTAGCATCCCGAAACATCGCAATCGGGAGTTGTATGAGGGAAGGCATTTAGCTTTGCCTTTTGAAAATGCTAGATGCCATAGGAAACGCTTTTGGACTCTTTCTAAGCGCAACATATGTGTAGCGTAGTGTGGCCTCCAAACCACGCTGCAGTACTCCAAGATACTCCGAACCAAACTATTGTACAGCATTATTTTAGTGCGACTCTGTTTAAAACTCGTCGTATTTCTTATAACAAACCCTAACATTTTTGAAGCCTTTGTTGTAATTTTTTCGATGTGAGGAATAAATGTCAGTTTATTATCGAACAGGACTCCCATTTATCTACTTTATTACACAAAAAATAAATCATATAATCTTATTTACCATCACATTATTTATTACGTTTTCGTAAACAATTTCTATCAAACTTGACAAGCCAGGAAAATAACGCAACAACAAAAGACCTCATATATTAGACAATAGCTTTTGTTTGCTATTCAGCCTAGCCCGAAATCCAGGTAGACCCTACGATACTTGATTACCTAGGTTATGGTAAGGGTCTGATTATTTGAGCTCTAGATTGGAAGCTTTTTGTATGTGTATATTGAGATCCAATTTAGGAATTGGGACTAAAGTAATAATTTTCTGTCCACTCTAAAAGCATATGAATGTGATAAGAGGAGACAGTATCATTTGTCAGATATTAATGTGTGGGAGAACCATGCTTTGGCACGAATAGGCTGCCTCGACCGAAGTGATACCACGGCCTCACAGAAGACCGACGTGAAACAATGCTTGCGTTATGTTTCGTCGTGTCAGTGAGGTTACTGTAGGCCCAATTACCCATCCCCCCATTTCCCAATTCTTAAATTCTCAACAATCCTTAAATTCCTAATCCCAAAAGGCCAGTAACGCACTTGTATCCATGGGCGACGCTGATGCTTACCATCAGGTGATCCTCCTGCTCATTTACCAATTTATCCCATAAAAAATCACGCTGTGAGAAGATGAGACACTATCATTTATTGGATACCTTTTCAAATTTGTACATTTTTAAAAATATTATTTTACGTTCTGAATTTAATGTTTATTATATGTATTATTCTAATTAATATAAGTTACTGTATAAGGTAATCTGAATTTTACAACTACATTTAGATTGATATTTAATGAATTGATCTAACGACCCACAATTATTTTAAACCCCGACTGTGTTAAATAAAAACAAACTTAGTAAAGTAGTTTATGAAGTAAGAAACAATATACAGTCAACAATAAAATACTTAACTCAAACACAGCACAAAACACCAACCAACCAAAAACTGAACAAATTTCCACCAAAATCATCTCCCGAGAAACTCCTCAAAACAAAACAGCATAAAGTTAAATACAAAATATACAGAACCCTTTCCTAGCACTATATAAATTTTGTTTTATGACCGTAGGCCCGACCTTTCAGGGGTCCAGTCATCTGTCTTGTGATCAAATCTAGGAGTCGCGTGGAAACAGTCTCCATCCTCCATCTTTGATTGCGTGCGAACGATCCGCTTGATATAGGGATGTTTACGACATATCTGCCAAGGTCCACTATAAATCTTTGAATGTGCTTGAAATTCGTATTTCAGTAGTTATTTGTCGTTTCACATATTCTTAGGGATTGCTTTTGCGAACTAGTCATTGGTCAGCGTTTGTTGTTTTTAGCAGACTTCACACGATATTTCAAATTAATATATTGTCAAAATTATTTAATTTTGCAAGAATAGAAAAAAATACATTAAAATTAAATTTAGGAAACTACCTTATTCTCTTCACTTTGACAAGAAACTTACAACATTGAAGATGGCATATTAATAACTATCCAAAAATATCAACAAATATGGCTATTGGAGATTGCAGATCATATTAACAGCCTGAAAGCCTGACAACAAGTCAAAACAAGAACCTTTAGGGCCGATTTTTTCAACGCCAGATTTTTAACTGAGGAATAACTTTGAATATTTGACAATTCTTCCGTACTAAAAACTGTCAAATGGAAATTTTATTCTTTATTTAACACGTTAACCGCCGCATAGGTCACCGGTGACCAACGTTATCGGAGGATTTGCCTTCAGCAGTTTTCTGTCGGCAGTCAAAGGCTTAAGAAATGACTGATGGTTAAAAATCGACCCTCAGTGAGTTGCTTACAGAATGCAATCACCCTAGCAAATATTTTTTTTTTGTATATTTAATTTCTGTTATTAGCGTATTGCACATTATTTTGTTATACTGTGATGTTTTTATTATTTTCTCTACACTTTTAGTATCTGTATTTTTATTTTTTTTAACTTATGCCCGCTACTTCGTACGCGCAATCTTGTTTTCTCTCATTCCCGTAGGATTTTCAGGATTTTTTCTGTCATAGGAACCTTCTCCTGACAATAATAAACACAACAAAAAAAACAGCCAAATCGGTCTAGCCGTTCTTAAGTTATGGCGTGACAATAGGAAATGGGTTTCATTTTTATATATATACTAGTGAACCCGACAGACGTTGTCCTGCATATCCACTTGAATATATAAACAAAAATTCATTCAAATTAGTTCAACCGTTTAGGATAACTTACCTAAACATCGCCTGCAGCGCCATCTGCCGGGCTGATTTGTGAATCTAAACCATCCAGGGCGCCACTCGAACGCGTACAGAAAAATTCATTTAAATCGGTCAAGCCGTTTAGGAGGAGTTCAATGACATACACACGCACAGCAGAATTATATATTTAAAGATATTATATTATAATCTTTGTTTTGTGTGCTGACACTGTTACCAATTTTTTTTTCTTTCTTTTAAATATTTTGATGAACATTACGACTCAGAGTCGATTCCAATCTAACTCCAAGTTTTTATATTACTAGAATTCATAAAACTACATTTCAAATATACGAAATCATATTGTAAACAACATACTTATACACACAAGTATGTAAAGTGGAGGAGCTCGTCGAAACTTTCAAGATTCTTATCGAACTTAAGTGAGCGGCATCGAAAGCGACCCGACCTTACTCAACTTGAGAATATTCATTACTTTTTTATTAATGTTATGTAAATTGAGGATTCCTACATATTGAGGATTCTTTCTCGAAATCAGAAACTTATACTGGGGTTCAAATTCAATATTGAAATTATAAATAACATCTTTTAAGGACTTTTCGGTTTTGAGATTATGTGTTAAGCGTTTAATTTAAAAAAAAATCCATTATTATAAATTATCTTAGAAAAAGGTTTTATTATGCCGTCTTTTAATCGCCGATTATAGGCCTTAATTGTTAATTAACAGTTACAAATTCATTTTCATTCGTATATCTTTATAGAGGTAAATAAAAATGAACTTCCTTTCGTTAGTCTCTGTAATACTCGAGAACAGCTGAACCGATTTGATTCAGTCCAGTCCAGTCCATTAAAATGTGAGAATAAAAATTGTAGGCGATACGATGTTTACCGGGTCAGCTAGTTATAAATATATATATTTTTAGGAATCAGAAGTATTTCTAGATATTTAAAAAAAAACAACGCAACACACAACCAAAATGATACAACTCTTTAATTTTAATTAAGGAACAAAATAACAATCACAAAAAATAACCTTATCTACCGCAAATCACCACACATTAAATTAGCACATAATTAAATAAAAAAATAACAAGAAAGTACAAAAATTAGAAAAATATAAGTCTCACGATCCTTGAACGATGTCACCGCCGCAACGACAGCCGACAAAATGAGCCTGACAATGGTGTGAAGTTTGCTTTTATAGGTTCTTAAAAACTGTTATTCCTCAATTCCTAATAATATATATTCGAGCGAATTCCTTTTTAAAAGGCCGGCAACGCACCTATGACTGTTCTCGCGTTGCGGGCGGCACTGATCGCTTACCATCAGGTGATCCGACTCCTCGTTTGCCTCCTTTTCCATAAAGAAAACTTACAAGTATAAACTCTGTAAATTAAAAAACTTGGTACCCTTGGCAACAGCTAGATCAAATTTATAAAAATATCAGAGGTAGACTAACGTGACAATAGAAGTATGTAAACGAACAATCATAAGGAACTAAATACATTATTACAAACTTCGTATGTTATGATCATGAGTACTCCACCCTTATTAGGGACAGAAAAGACCTTGACCGCGAAAATCTAGACCAGCAAATCAACCCTAATTTTGAGAATTCTATTCGAAGTAAAACATATTATATTCTTTTTCCTAAATCCCTATTCGTGTCAACATTATCACACATAAGATATTACAATCACATTTAGACATTTTTAGAGGTCCGTACACAAAGGGTAAATACTGAACCCAGATACAAACGCAGTTGTATAACTGTCTAACACCAGGCTGCGTCTCAGGAACCAGAACACAGTGATATCGGGACAGTTGAAATTTTTACAGATTATGCTTTTTTTATGGGATAAGCCCATAAACGAGCTGACGAATCACTTGGTGATAAGCAATCAGCCTCGCACATGGACAACTGGAACACCAGAAGCGTTATAAGTGCGTAACCGGCCTCTTGGGATTAGAAATTTGAGGATTGTTGGGGATTCGGGGATTGGGACAGGGGGGAAGGGCAAATGGGCCGACGGTAACCTCACTCACACGACGAATCACATCGCAAGCGTTGTAACACGTCAGATTTCTGTAAGGCCATGGTATCACTCCGGTCGAGCCAGCCCATTAGTGCCGAAGCAGCAAGCCGAAGGAAAATGTTTTTTTATGACTTTATGATTGGTGATGTAGCTGGGCAATAGACTGCTGAGTAACGTGTCACGAGTTCAATTCCCTTACAGAACAACTCTTTGTTGGACATCCTATAGTGTGTGTAGTCCCCGTCCATTTGTTTTTAAACAGAGAAAAGAAAATAATAAAACGTCTGCTGCCGCTATAACTATAAATGTAATATTTTGATTCTATAACAGAACCGTACGTACGTACGTGTATCAGACTCAAACTTTGCCAGTTTTTAATAATATTGTTATTTGTTTTTGTTACAGGTAAGTCGAGACGCCATTTTGTATTTCGGTAAGTCAATGTATTAGGTGTCGACGAAAATGTGACGTCACATTTCATCTATTATTGTTTTGGTTGCTAATGAAATATATTTATTGATTTGGTTTCTTTTGGAGCGTAGGTGTTAAGGAAACTAATGGAAATTATCTGTCTACTTATATGGGCAATACCAAGATTATTTAGATAATTGCTTAGTTATTGATGACCATAAAACACTAAATTAATAACAGTAGGCTGCACTTTTAAATTTATCGTAGAAATACTGCTTTATTTCAAAATACGTGTAATAAATATCGTAAGACATACAAAATGAACTAAAATCGCGGGTTACTCATGTGAATATACTGCACTCACACCAGTGAGATGCGCGACGTCGCCGCGACCGCGCACGCTGCTCGTGAGGAAGGACCCTCTGTGGTTCGAAACTAGTAGAGCTCAGTACATTCACGTGAGTAACCCGCGATTTTAGTTAAAATACATATAAATATATTTTATAATAACATCAAATTCGCCTAATTGACTCTTTGCATGCTTGTATAAAAAGGTTTTAAAATCTTTATTCAATTAAAGTTACCCAGAATCAGGTACTCAATTTAAGAACAAGCTTTATTATATCTTATGCACGATTTTATTAAACTAATAGGTATTGCAACTTAATAATATAAAGGCAAATGTTTACTTAACCTGCTGAAATAAACCGGGGCTCCGGCTCGACGTGCAGGAGAAGGAACGGGGTGGTTTTTAGTCAGTAAGAGTCTGACACTCCCGCCTGGGAGAGGCGGGACCTCTCCCAGGCAGGAGCAGTCATTCGATGATTTTCCCCCGTTAAAAAAAACGTGCTGAAATATCATCGTTGTCTCTAAACATCGGAAATAAGGTCTATAATGTAGTCAATGGAGAGCTTCATTAGTTTTTTTTTTGGCAGTCAAATCCTTAATACATAAATGTTTATCAATTTTAACTTCTATAATCTTACACTTAAGCTACAAACTACGTAAAACAAAGACCAACAAACAAACACATTATGACATCTACATTTAATTATATTTTTGTAAGAAGAATCCTCGAAATATATGGGACGCATAACTTCAGAACGACAGTACTAAATTAGATAATTGTTTTCTTTGTGTGTTCATTATTGTCAGGAGAAGGTTTGTTTCAAAAAATGCAACGGGATGCGCGTTGGAAGTCGCGGACAGCAGCTATAGTTACTTATAATATTATCAAAAATTTACCTACATAGCATTAGTAGTTTTAGGTAAGCAGTTTGTATGCAGTACCTAGGCTCTAATGCATTTTCTAAAGGTCACCATCGGCTTCACAGAAGTAATCACATTTCCTACCAGTTAACCATTCATTACATTTGAAGTCTTTCACACGACAAATAAACATTGACTGATGGTATCAGCTATAATTACCTAGCTAGACAAGGATTCTGTGAATTTGTAAATGCCTTAATATTATAATGTTAAACCTGGTATTCTGCGAAGAGGTAGATAAAAGCGATATTTCTTTATTTTGCATTAAACTAACTTTCATGTTTGTCACAAACATGAGCTGTGAACGCGTTTTTGAACTAAAAAGTTTTTAATGTCGAGTTTATAAACTAAGGGTCTTGAAACAACGACTTTGGCACCTGGCTGCTATATCCTCTCGCGTACACCCGTGTGTACGAGAGAGTTGAGTGCCCATCGCCCAATTGTACACATGTGAGTACGAGAAACGCGCACCGATTGGATATTTTTCCTGAGACGTATATTTTCAAGTTTGCAACCTGTTCTTTATTTGATTGAACAGAATAGTCAATTCTCTTTTCTATTAAAATATTTACCCGTATGTACGAGAACGCGCGTTTGCCCGTGTGTACGAGAGGCGCGCGAGAGGAAGGAGGAGGACTTACACGCAGAATACACACACATTGACACGGACGACATCTGTCATTTTCTTAAGTCTGGTAACGTGGTAACCCATTACATACAGTGGGTTATTTATGTGTGCCATAAATAACCCACTGATATTTTGATGCTTCAATCATTTCTAATAGACATTAGATCAGCCTTTTTTCAGCGTCTCTGAGTTTAGCAAGGTCATTGACATTTCTTGAACATATTTGAAGGTTTTTTTTTTATTTTATTTTTTTTAATCATCGAATGACTGCTCCCGCCTGGGTGAGGCGGGAGGGAGTGTCAGACTCTTACTGACTAAAAACCACCCCGTTCCTTCTCCTGCACGTCGAGTCGGAGCCCCGGTTACCCGTTAGGTTCTCCGCGACAACATATTTGAAGGTTAGGTTATCCGTAGGAATTAGCTATTATAATAGGCGTTACATAATGAAGGTTCTAAAGCTGGTCTATTAGAGCTTATGAGTGCTGGTAGTGGCACTTTTTTTTAAAGGGGGAAAATCATCGAATGACTTCTTCCACCTGGGTGAGGCGGGAGGGAGTGTCAGACTCTTACTGACTAAAAACAAACCCACTCCTTGCTTAAAACCGGAGCCCCAGTAGCCCCGAACCCATTAAGTTGTGGTGGCACTGGTGTGGTAATCTCACACAAATGTTACCTCTCTAAAACCACCCCAGGCTTTAGTTTTAGCCTCTAAAAGCTAGCTGTCTTTCCTAGAAGGTTTCTCTTTCACCAAAAAACTTACAAAACAAAAATTTTAGACATTTTAACGGCATAATGTATAAAAAAATCTGTTCTAAGAAGTCACCTTTCACAATAAATCATTGTTTGTAAAATGTGTTATGAATAAAGTACAAATCTCAAATAGTTATACTCATAAAATTAAATAAACATGAATATTAAAAGCGTTTCCTAACACAAAACACTAACTATAGAGGTACTTTTCACCATCATCCTAATTCTTTTAACTTTCTCTTAAAGTAAAAAAACGAGTCAGAAAAGCCGATGAAAGCGCGATAACAACGCAGCTACTCTTTTATTTACGTTCATTTCAATGGCGAAACGTTTTAATCTGATTTCTTTAACAAAACTCTTACATTTCGTTGAAAAGCTGATCAATATGTATTAGGCTGATTGCATATTAAGTAAGATTAAGAACGTTAGAAGAATCTTGATATAACCTACGTCTAGTAATAATTTAAAGAGGTTATTGATTTGTAATTTAGTGAATATTCATAAACGTCGTGGTGGCCCGGAGGTTTAAGACGCCAGCTTCTCATGCATGAGGGTCAGGGTTCGAAACCTACCAACGGCAAGTACCAATGTGACTTTTTCCGAGTTATATGTACTTTCTAAGATTATTCAGACACCACTGACAAACGGTGAAGGAAAACATCGTGAGGAAACCTGGGCTTATAATTTCTAATTATAAGTTTGAAATCGCCAACCCGCATTGAGCAAGCGTGGTGATTAATGCTCAAACCTTCTCCGTGTGAGAAGAGGCTTTGCTCAGCAGTGGGCATTTATAGGCTGTTGATGATGATGATGATGAATATTCATCTGAGAGGTATCGTTAGTCATCTTTAATATCGTTGGTCTAGCTTAGTGGTTACAATATTGATTGAGAACAAGACACTGAATTCGTCGCTCAGGTCTGGCAATTGTGACTGCATGTTTGGTGCGGTGGCTGGGCAACTGGCTGCTGCGCAACGTGTCGCGGGTTCGATTCCCGCACGGAACAACTCTTTGTGCGATCCACAGATTGTTTTTTTGTGTCTGGGTGTTATATGTATGTGAATTTGTATGTTTGTAAACGCACCTACGACACAGCAGAAAATTCTATTGTGGGACAAGGTTAAAAAAATTGGTTGTGGTGTTTTTCGTTAAGGTTAAGGTATGTTTGTGCAATATCTTTATTTTTGGTGAAGTATAAAATTTGTAAATAAATTGTATGTAGAATTTCAATGCAAAGACATTTTTGAAAAGGCAACATAATTAATGTACGTCATCGTCAGTCAATTTATAAATTAAGTTCAAAGCCTTGAATCCAATGCATAATAATATATAAAAATAATCGTTTTATGTAAAAAGTAAAAAGCCCCGTGACCCACACATCAAAACTTCCAAAAATCGTTGAAGCCAAAGACGAACTGAACACTGAACATTTTCAACAAAATCATAATGAATCGCATAAAAAGTCGCAAGTCTGCAGGCAGCCTAAGCTGTCTCATTAGAATGCTGGCCAGAGTACCTTGGAGCCACCGAGCCGGAGCCACGGAGCCACGTAGGCAGCCGACAGCGAGTCGATATTTCGCCGATATCCTGATTTATAGCTACGATTAGCTCCTTTTTGTAGCAACTCGAATGGCGAAATGGCGAAAATAATGTATAGAATTAGATTCTAGACGAAGCCATTTTTATTTACTTTGTACTTTAGTATTCTGTTACATAGGTCTTTTACGAGTAGTAGATTGTAGACTATCTCGTTGGTGAAGTGGTGGGTTTCTGGTTCGATTTCCAAGTAGTTTCTTAAAACCGAATCTTTTCCTCGGCAGCCCTACGCCGCAAATAAAACAAAGACAATTGCATTATACCTCTACTTATATTAAGTAAGTATTCTTTTTATTTTTTATTTATACACTATGATGAAACCTGAAAACCATTTATTTTTCACGCACCTAACACTCGAATAAGGCCTATACCAATTTGCTGAAATTGGATCTTACATAAACGCCTCCGATTTGTTTCAGCTAATCTAATCTGGAGCTAGATCCTTGATCATTTGTTTTTATGTTAGTGTTGTTTATATTCTGAATAAATGTAGAAAATAGATGAGTACTCCTTACTGGAGTGCTTGTATGATGATCAGACGTGTGAATTTTATAGAAGTTACAGAAATAATGTCGACTGTATCGTTGACGCGGTAGTTAGGCTACCGACTGCCGGGGCAACGTGTAGCAAGTTTGGTTCCCGCACGGAACAACTCTTTATGTGATCCTACAAATTGTTGTTCCGGATCTGGACGTCATGTGTATGTGAACTTGTATGTTTGTATACGCACCTACGACATAGGAGAAAATCCTACGCTGTGTTTTAATGAAATAAAAAATGTAATTCGTGTAATAAAGGCAAGGGAGATTACATTATCACTAGTGTGTGGTACCACACAATGGGGGTGCCCCAGTGTTCCCGCAAGAGTCATAAGATCTGACTAAGGGACTACAGACTTGACAAAGACGGAGCAGCTCTCTGTTAGGCGTCGTCCTATTTGGCTAACCATACAGCGGTTTCGTCACACGATGAGATTAAACCCTATGTTCGCGCGATGATTTGCAAGCTTCAATCAGGACTTTAAATAATTGTGTGTTTAATTTCATTAGGCGATGAAATTGCATCGTTCAATCATACGATTGGTAAGCTAAATAGGACGACGCCTGTACGTTTTAAACAACAATCTCCAACTCATCTGCGAATCGAAAAGATATTGATAAACTATCTTATGTAAGTTCAGAACAGCAGTGAACTATCACAGGCAACTGACGTGTCGTGTGATACAGAAAAGAAAAATATAAAATGTAATATATACTACCAAAAACGGTCCAAATCCCGAATTTTCATTAAGACTCCTTCGTTTATTCAACGCAGAAATAATTAGAAAAGTAAGTAATGCTATACTTTTAAGATATACGCGATTGAAATCGAGAGGAAACATTAAATAAATTCTGTTTTTCTGTCGGTTCTAACATTGAAACTCACCATTTTTACACTTTTATTCGCAGTCCATTAAAAATATCTTCGCAGAGGTAAAGTTGTTTACTTCTACGTCTATTTCTGAAGCTATGAGTTGAGATAACCTTATATACTGTAATCTGCACCATTCTTTCCTTGCGTGTAAATTATAGCAAACCTTCTTATGTAAAGAAGACACATCAACATATTTTATATTACACTTAAATATTGTACTATATATTACATTATTTTTTTATGCATCATTCTTTTTTAATCTTTTAGGTTTCGAGCCTTTTATCCATTGTTATTTTTTTGTATTTGTTTCACACTGTGTTTGTATGTCACAATTACTTTTTCTGCCACAGGTCTTCAGGAAGAAATTCCAATAGGAACATGTAGTACTGTTGTCCTTCAATCACTATATAGTATAAAACAAAGTAGCTATTCGCCGTCTGTCTGTAGATCTTTAAAACTACGTATTTTGATGCGGTTTTTTTAATAGATAGAGTATATGTATTATACATGCATATTGCACCCGTGCGAAGCCGGGGCGGGTCGTTCGTTTTTATATGAATAAAATGATTAAAAATATTTAATGGATAAAATGAATTGTGATGATCTTGATGAGTACCGAAGCAGTCGATCTCCGGTTCCATATCTTCGTTGCAAACAAAAATATTTGCTTTTAAAGTCCACAATAGAACTCACAAAGTCATTCCGATACAGCCAAACCAATAGTAATTCCTTCGTTTCACCTCTCGCCTTGAAAACCGTTATTTATTGAGACTCATGAATACAAAGCTAAGTCGACTTGTACTTTTTACAAATTCTTTTTTTTTGTGTTTCTTTATTGTTTGTTTGTTTGTTTATGTTTCCTAAAGGAGCTGCAAGACTTGTTTAAATAGGTGCTAAGTGCTGTTGGTCGTAGGTGGTGAAAGTTGGGTGAATCAAATGGTGGTGGCAACTCGGAGGCTTCGATCGTGTAGGAGCATGCTCTTGAAATTTTACATGACTGCAAAATTGATATAAAAATCCTCTTTACACTAAAAGCTTGAATGTTTTCAAATTTCATAATTTATCTTTTAATATTTAGTAAGTATAAGTATTTAGCCTGAAATCTCCTTCTAGGTCTCTTTAGAGAAATTTAGAGTTAAGTACTTAATTTATACAATATTTATTTTAACCTTTTCTAGAAGAAGAAACATACATACTTCTCCCACTACAGAGAATTAACATGTCATCACGTCTTTTATCCCCGAACGCGTAGGCAGAAGTGCACATTATGGCACTTAATGCCACTGTACAATGTAACACCCACTTTTCACTATTTATGTTATGAGACCCATGTAATAAGAGGTGAGCCTATTGCCATATACAAGGAGCTCAGTTCCAGACCCAGTGCTACTGCAATGTGGAGCAATGAGGGAGACGTGTTACTGTTAGGAATATCTTTAATTAAGTGTCTTAAGAACTAACTTACACTACTTACTTATAGGGCGAGGTGTCACACACACTACACTACAACGGGGATTTTTTTAAAGAGAATTAAATAAAGGAAAAAATACCTTTACAAAAAATGTAATAAAATCTCACAAAATCCAATAAAATGAAAAGACAGCTTCTATTTTCTATTTTCTAGTTAAAATCTATTCTTAACAATTTATCATCTCAATAATTTCAATTAAAGATTCTCACTGTCCATTTAGATTTGATTTTAAATCATTATTCTGTTCAAAAGGGAGTGGAATATTCGAGAAATTTCTGAGTCATAGTACAATGATCTTCGAAATCCATTTAATGAGAGAAACCTTAATATTTAAAGTAGCTACTAGCCATCCATTTACTTAGATACAATATTCAACAGGTCACTTTGAAATGGTCTTAGGGATTTGTTTATTACTTAGCAAGGGATATCACGCCTTTTATTCACTTAAGAGGTACACAGAGAGAAACTTATCAGTCGGTTATATACATAAGTTTCATTGTTAGCATGCGATTTTACTGATGTTTTTTTAATAACTATCGTGAGGTATGCTAAATTAACTAAAATCGCGGATTACTCACGTGTAGCGCTCGCGCTGCTCATGAGGAAGAACCACTCTGTGGTTCGAAACTAGTAGAGCTTTTCTCAGTATATTCACGTGAGTAACCCACGATTTTAGTTGATTTACTGATGTTCAATAGATCGAGGCAGTATTTCACCCCGACCCACCGACTGCTTCTATATAAGGCACAGGTGCGGCCCCACATGGAATACTATTCTCATCTTTGGGCGGGGGCACCCCAGTACCAGGTTCTTCCTCTGAACCGCATTCAGCGGCGTGCCGTTCGGATTGTTGGATGTCCGGATGGTTCAAACCGGCTCGACACTTTGGCAATGCGTAGAGATGTAGCTTCATTGTGCATTTTCTGCCGCTTATACCACGGGGAGTGCTCTGAGGAATTGTTTGACCTGATACCTGCCGCATCTTTTCGCCATCGACCCTCACGACAGCATATGCATCCCCATCATATAGATGGTTGGCAGGCCACAACCGTGCGGCTCTCACGTAGCTTCCTGCCTCGCACAGCAAAACTGTGGAATGATCTGTCGTCGGCGGTATTTCCGAACCGATACGACCTTCAAACCTTCAAGAGAAGAGCGTACTCCTTTTTAAAGGGCTGGCAACGCACCTGTGACTCTTCTGGTGTTGCGGGTGTCCATGGGTGGCGCTGATCGCTTACCATCAGGTGATCCGTCTGCTCATTTGCCTCCTATTCCATAAAAAAAAATGTTAAGCTTGTATTCCATTTTATAAAAACCAATTTGATATTTTTTGCTTGACACGTAAATTGAACCCGAAACTTTGAAGTCACTTTACTTGATTCTGTTTTTTATGTTAATTTATCACTTTGCCCACATTCAGTTAATTTTTGTGTGTGTATTACTTTACCCATAATTTTAAATACTGAAAGTTTATATTTGTTATATTATATTCACCACATTTAGGTATACTTTTTATTGTTTTTATATATTTAATCAATGCCGTTTTCTCCCGTTCCCGTACGATTATCAGATTTTTTTTATACCAACTTTCTCCTGACAATAACAAACACAACAAAAAAATCAGCCAAATCGGTCTAGCCGTTCTCAAGTTATGGCGTGACAACGTGAAACGGGTTTCATTTTATACGTATATACATATAAAGATATGTACGTTCTACTGTGAGTACTTACTTTAAATTGCTTACTTTTGTGTCAAATATTGTTTCTCAGTAAGCGAATTATGTACTTATGTGATTCTTCATGAGAAATAAATATATTCTAAACCTAAACCTATATTTCAAAACAAGAATCCAGAACAACAAACCAGTATGTACCTAAGTATAAAATATGTAAGTCTGAGGAGTATGTATGTTTGATAAATCTTTTATCCGAAATTACTGAACGGATATATGAATGAATTTCATGACAGAGACAAATTGTAGTCTGGAATAAGACAGGCAAATGTTGATCCTAAGAAGATGACAGGAGACATTTTAAAATATAAATATGTATTCTGAGCGAAAAAAACACTTTAAAAATAATTACCATTTAAATAAAGATTTCTTTAAAACGTATGTACATGTAGGTAAAACAGTATTTTGCGCACAATACTGCGACGTCTTCCCTCTAGTACGTCATTAAGGTAAAAGCGTCATTGTGACTGACTGTACCCCCGGGTTTTACAATTCAAAATCGTTTCAACTTGGCTCACAAACCGCACAAATCAGGTTTTCAAGCATTTAGAGCATGTTGTTTATGTTTTTTGCTTTTGAAATAAATTTTTAAAACATTTTTAAAGCAATTTTTTATAGTGATAAAAAAAATCAGTGGTAGCGCGTAGTTTGGAATTGTGCCCGGTATATGGCAATAGGCGAAGCTCACCCCCTATTACATGGGACTCATAACATAAATAGTGAAAAGTGGGTGTTACACTGTACAGTAGCATTAAGTACCGTAATGTACACCTCTGCCTACCCCTTCGGGGATTCGTGATCCTGTGGCAGGATATAGAAAATCTCATCCTTAGTCATTACTATTTTTTTTTTATAAAATGAAGATTTTTACTCCTCCACTTTATCTAAAAGCAAGCATCTTTTGAAAATTCATTGTATGTAAGATCATGCCATTTATTTCTAAGCACAACTCATGTTATTTCTTATGACACCAATTTAAGTTTTAATGATAGAAATTTATTTTGATTTCTATCATCTGCGTCATTTTAAAAGCTCACTTGAAAAATGGCGTCAATTATTTTATCATTCTTTTAAAAGACATTTTAGATGTCCAACGGTATCAGTGACCTGAGACATCCATCTTGTTACATTTTCTATCTGAATTTGAAAAGTTCTTTTAGTTTGGTCTAAAAGTCAACATACACATAGTCAGGGGCAGCACAATCTAAAATTATTTTATGTTAACATTCAGGGCTGCTACTCTAAATTGTTTGAAATGGAAATGTTTTTAGAAAAAACTAAGTTTGACATAATTTGTTTATCGGAACATTGGATGAAGGAGGATCAATTAATATCCTTAAACTTTGAAAATTACAATGTTATTAGTAATTTTAGTAGGAAGTGTATGTTACACGGTGGGTCTTTAATATTAGTTAGAAACAGTTAAGTCAAAGGATAGGAAAGACATTGTAGCATTGTCAGTCGAACACACCATTGAGTTGTCCTGTGTTGAGCTGGATAGACATGTTGTAGTTTGTGTATATAGACCACCTAACTACCAGAATCTTGCATTATTCGATTCTGTCATGGAGGATGTTCTGGGGAAGGTCTATTCTGGTAATAAATCTGTACTTGTATGTGGCGATTTTAATATAAATTTATTAGAGAATAACACAAGTAGCATGGAGCTATTAAATTTATTTTATTCATTTAATCTGAAAAATATGTTTCTGGAGCCAACCAGAATAACATCTTCCACAGCCACTTGTATCGATAATGTTTTCTGTAATTGTGATTATCTAGAAAAAATAGTCATGAACAGCTTGCCTTCCGACCACTGTGGACTTATGGTTGCTTTTAGCTCTTACTTGCCTCTGCAGAAAATTCAAATAAGATTTAGACAAATTACTTTTAATAAATTAGAGAAACTCAAGAATTCTGTGGCTAATAAATTAGGTACAAAAACACTAGATATAAGTAATCCTAGTCAGTTATACGAAATTTTTTTCAAAGTTATAAACACAGAATTTAACAATATTTTGCCAATAAAAACAAAAGACATTCATACCAAGTTCGTATTTAGCGATTGGGCAACTGTCGGTATTCGTAAGAGTAGGGACAAACTTTTTGAGCTTTATGGAATGAAACCATACAACACCAACCTCCAATTTCATCAGTATGTAACATCATATTCAAAAACCTTTAGAATAGTATGCAGAACCGCGAAACGTCTTTATATTAGTAATAAAATAAAAGTAGCTGATGATAAGATAAAAGCTACTTGGAAAGTTATACACAACGAACGGTAGGAAACGATTAAGAAATTCAGAATTAAGTTTAAATACTGAAAGGGGACAGATTTCATCCAACGTAGATGTAGCCCAGGAGTTTGAACATTTTTTTGCCAACATTCCTATCAAAACAACCAAAGATTTAGAGTCATCAGCAACACTCTCTGTAACTTTGCTTAAGAATCATATACAATCGTGTCAGCACGACTTTGGTTTTCGATATACGAATCCTCTTGAAATAATAAAATTTTTTAAAGAGATCAAGATCAAATCAACTGAAGATCTATGGGGACTATCGGTAAAAGTTTGCAAATCACTTATTCAAACTATAGCGCCATACTTGGCTGTGATTTTCAATAAAAGTATAGATGACGGTGTTTTCCCTGACCTAATGAAATATAGTAAAGTTGTCCCACTATTTAAAAGTGGTGACACTAAAGAACCAAACACCTATAGGCCAGTATCTGTTTTGCCGGTTCTCAGCAAAGTATTTGAAAAGTTAATGCTGTCTCGGATGCTTCATCATTTTAATAAACATTCTATCTTTCACCAACAACAATACGGTTTTACTAAAGGTCGTTGTACAACTGACGCCGGTTTCACTTTAATGAAAGAAATATTTGGTGCTTGGGAGGAAGCACAAGATGCTATTGGTGTCTTTTGTGACCTCTCAAAAGCGTTCGATTGCGTTGACCACGAGACACTTTTGTTGAAATTAGATCACTACGGGATCAGAAACACCGCACTCTGTCTAATAAAGTCTTATTTAGAAGATAGGCAATTAAAGGTTCATGTTAATGGTATTAACTCGCAGGGCTCTACGATGAATATGGGCGTTCCACAGGGTTCAATATTGGGTCCCTTTCTCTTTTTAGTCTATATAAATGATTTGCCATTTATATTCAAGAATGAACCAAGAATGGTGCTTTTTGCAGATGATACCTCATTAATTTTTAAAATAGATCGACGTGCTAATAATCTTGATGACGTAAACAGCTCCATTCTTCGAGTGCAAAACTGGTTCACCATTAACAATCTAGCGCTTAATGAGAAAAAAACAAAATGTATTAAATTTAGTTTACCAAACGTCCGAAGTAATGATTGTGATGTTGTTTTAAACGGCCAAAAGTTAGAATTTGTCGACGAGACGGTATTTTTAGGCATTACATTAGACAATAGACTACAATGGGGCCCGCATATAAAGGCGCTTTCGGGGAGATTAAGCTCAGCTGCTTTTGCAGTTAGACAGATTAGACAGCTCACGGACGTAGATACGGCAAGGCTTGTCTATTTTAGTTACTGTCACAGCATTATGTCGTACGGCATTTTGTTGTGGGGTCGAGCTGCAGAAATAGAATCAATTTTTATTCTTCAAAAGCGAGCTATCCGAGCAATATATAACTTACGCCGTTGCGAATCGCTAAGAGAATTGTTTAAAATGATAAACATCTTAACGGTGCCCTGTCAATACATATATGAAAATATAATGTATGTAAGAAAGAATAGGCAATTGTTCGAAAAAAGAAGCGATAGACACAATCTTAATACTAGAGGCAAGAATAAGTTAGCTGTACTGCAATTCAGACTGTCCAAGGTACAGAAATCCTTTATGGGGTTAGGTATTAAGTGCTATAATAAAATACCAAATAGCATACTAGATCTAAATGAAAGTAAATTTAAAACATATATTAAGCGCGAATTATGTAAACAAGCTTACTACAGGGTGATTGATTATCTTGAGGATAGGAATGCTTGGCAGCGTGTTGGTTCGGCTCCACTGGACAATACTCAAATGTAGTCAGTACCTAGTTCAGATTACGATAATAGGTAATTTAACACGTTGATTCCGATGAAGGCAATCTATTTTTCTTGTGGCATCGAGCATTTCTTTCTTTATTTAAACAAGAGTATATTTTTTATTTTTTTCTTGTATAGAAGTACTATTTTATATGGATTGTCTAACTGACTTAAGATATTTGTTTTCTCTTGGTTTTGTTTTTTTCTATTTTAGTATGTTCTGTTATATTTTGTATGTTGCGTCAGGTATGTCTTTACATTGTTCTCACATGTGTGTACAATATTGGAATATGTATCAGAGCAATGTAAAACAGACTTTTTTTAAAAGAGTAACGAATGGAGTTTCTTGCTCGTTCTTCTCCACTCGAATCGACATTTTGGAACGAGCGCCTAGCTTCACTGACGGACAGACTGACAGACTATTATATAGCTCATATTTGTTGACGTTTCAAAAGTACCAAATTATGGTTTAATTGAAATAAATGCTTTTGAGTTTGAGTTTGAGTTTGAGTCATAAAAGAAATTAATACTGAAATCTCATCAACATCTTAACACGTTAAACGCTATAGCAGTCACCGGTGACCGACATTAGCGGAGGATTTGCCTTCAACAGTTTTTTATAGGCAGCCAACGCCTTAACCTCATTTTAATCCCCGGAGGGTTTGGCAAAGGTGTACAGACTTTTTTTATTACCCGATTTTAAAAATATAACTTTCTCAGTTTGTCCTGTATAAGAGCCATGCTTCAGCACGAACGCCAGCTCGACCGGAGTGATACCACGGCCTCACAGAAAACCGACGTGAAACAAAGCTCGCGTTGTGTTTCGTCGTGTGAGTGATGTTACCGGAGGCTCAATTACCCCCCCCCTTGACCCCCTTCCCAGTCTCCACAATCCCCGAATACTCCACAATCCTCAAATACCCGTACAATTAACCAGAAAAAGGAGGTCTTGAAGACCTAAATCTAAAGAATTTACGAATAAAAACATGGATAGTCAAATGACATTTAATATAATACTATTCGACGAGGGCGTCCGTGGCGAGGAGGCAAGTAATCAGAATAAGTACGTTTCTCTTTAGTGATGCGAATTCCGGGATTTGTACACAAAAGATTTTTTCTACCAAAGAAAGATGGCGCGTGTATTTTTTTTATTATGTTTGGTTTAAGAGAGAACTAAAGAACTGAAAGCTATTTACTTGTCGAACAAGTTTTATGGAAAGAAATTAGTTCTAATTAATTTGTGAATCTGGGAATTGAAACAAAAATAGTTAAGAAAAATATGTAGTAATTTTTGTATCTTAACACGTTAAACGCCATGGCAGTCACCGGTGACCGACATTAGCGGAGGATTTGCCTTCAATAGTTTTTTATTGGCAGCCAATGCCTTAATCAAACAACTCTAATGAAATTGAGTAAAAGTTTAATGTCGTATAATTAATGAATTACGAAAGACTTATCAACTGAGTGGAATATTTAGAATAAGCTTATTTAAATTGTAATCCTATTAAATGTTGCTACATAACTTCAAGCTTATTTAATACATTCAACTCCAAAATCATTCAAATAATATTTGTAAAAGGTTTAATTTTTCGAATAAAGTTAAGTTATATTTTATATTGCTGGAAAAAACTTAACCTAGTGCATTCTACTTCTATAGTCGCTATCAAAAACAACAAAAACAACATATTGAAAAATTTAATAACAAAAAAAATACTTTAGACAAGAAAAAATTGCGATCCCGGAATATTATATGAGCATGTCCCATCACTAAATTACATAACCTCGCCGCTTGCTTACAGATGAGAGTGCTTAACAATCTCGGAGCGTTTAATGCATTCTGACTTGTTGTAAACAGATTATAATTTGTTTTTTTGCCTTCTGACTCCATTTGGATCCCGGGGGCTTTGTCTTCTTTTGTCACTTGCCCAACATTATTCATAGTGTTGTACATTTTGTATTTTCCCCGTCTAGACTCCCGGGTTTTTAATGAACCCGTTTTCTTTTTTTTCGTTTCCAGTGTAATGTTGTGTTGTAGGGACAACCCTTTGAACTAAGGGTGTTTTTTGGCGATTAGTATGCAACGATTTTTAGACTAGATGAGTCAATGTTTTATTGTCTTTATTTGTTGAAAAATTCAGTATTTCGGTATATAGAGGTAGTATGGTACAGTATAGTAAAATATTTAAAAAAAATCTTATAGCATCACACCTTTTATTCCTGAAGGGGTAGTCAGAGGTGCACATGACGGATACCACTGTACCTACAATGTAACACCCACTTTTCACTACTTATGTTATGAGTCCCATGTAATAGGGCGTTAGCCTATTGCCATATACCGGGCACATTGCCAGACTCCGTGCTACTACTGAGATGTTTTTTAAAAACCCAGTAATAATTTGCCCGACCCGGGAATCGAACATAAGACCCTTTGCCCGGCAGTCGCATTTGCGACTACTCGGCCAATGACGCAGTCCACATGGACACAAATTATAAAAATGGACACAGATTCAGTCCGAATTTAGTATTTTTACAGCGTCGGGCTTTAGAAATTATAGTTACATTTTACTACGGCATACTTCACAACGCTTTCGTGTATAAAACTGCTTAATGATGACCCAATCTAAATCGAGTCATATTTACATAATATTAATATACATAGTTGAACAGCAATGTACTACCAATTAATTAAATCATGAGTACTAAAAATTCCAACTTGTAGGTACCTACACAAAAACAAAACAATTTAGGTACCTCGACTAAACAAACCGAAACTTCGAACTTATGCGAAAATAAACTGAAAATAAAACACAACTTCTCCAAATCCTACAGAAAACCGTTTTTATAATTTAAACTTTTGCAAATCAAAACTCCGGCTACACAAGCTTCCTTATCTTTTCATCTTATTTCTTTTCTTTAACAGATTCCGTTGCGCTTCTTTGCAAAGATAACTCTATTTTAAAAGACAACCCTTTAAACTGTCAAACACCAAGCGGTCACCGGTGACCGCTACCTATTGTTCTATAATTGTGTCTACAAAACCGGTATTCGACGAGTTAAACTGCACTTTTACTTGGCCGGATAATATTTTCTTTTCGTATCCGACGGTCTATTACTACTTGAATGATATAACCCGGGTAATTTAAAGTGTCTTTATTTGATTGTCGTATTTTCTTTGGAGTTTTTCATTTGTATTTCATATTATGTTTGCGAAGTTGTAGTATGATTGTTCGTTGTATTTTTATTGACTGGATTGAAGTTATTGTGTTACAATTGGCTGAGAAAATGGTGGCTAATTGTTATGCCTTTTAAACCTTTAGGGATTTTTTAAGGGGGGAAAATTTTTGAATGACTTCTCCCGCCCGGGCAAGGCGGAAGGGAGTGTCAGACTCTTACTGGCTAAAAACCACCACGTTCCTTCTCCTGCGTTTCGAGCCGGAGCCCCGGTAACCCGTTAGGTTCTCCGCGACACATTTTAAACCTCTAGGGACCTTTATTGATATGACGTCATACTAATATTTCAATTGTATTTTCTTTCCCACTTCAACAGAACAATTATAATGGTATTTAAACGATGTAAATGGAAATGGAAAAGTTAATATATGAAATTAGATAACACTGACCATTGACATAAATAAGTATTTTTATTATGTCAAAACATATGTCGGACTTTTACGTTTCTATTTACTCGTTCTATTTTTTCGAGTTCTCGTTCGACTAGCATAGAAATGCATTTTTTTTTTAAGGGGGGAAAATCATCGAATGACTGCTCCCGCCTGGGTGAGGCGGGAGGGAGTGTCAGACTCTTACTGACTAAAAACCACCCCGTTCCTTCTCCTGCACGTCGAGCCGGAGCCCCGGTTACCCGTTAGGTTCTCCGCGACAGCATAGAAATGCATAGAAATGTCATTTGTGCACTGTTACATCAATATGAACTATGATATGTCATTATGAGTTGTAAAACGATTCAAAGTTTTAGATACTTGTATTATAGAGGGGTTATATAGTTGCTACCGATAGCCAACGATGGCTATTACAACGATTACTGTGGGATACATAGTTGCAATCTTTTTTATTGTGTTATGTTTTAATTGTCTCATTTGTTAAGCCAGGTGGCTTTGTCACTACCAAAGTCTTCCTGAGTCAGGTGATCTATAAGACACTGTAGAGGTACAATTAATTAAATGTACCTATACATCCACCTTTCTCCATTATTTTCAGTCATCAGAAGACTTCTTTAGCCGAAGTCGTCTACGAAACTACTACTTAAAGATACCTAGATAGGTACCATTCGATGTTGCTAACTCACGAACGGAGATACTCGTAAATTTTGAACTTGTCCGAACAAGGTGCCTTTAGAAGGAATCCGAGAACAACTGGATAGTTAGTGTATATTTTGAAGAAATATTCTAAATTGGATGCAATGGAGACAAGTGCTAATTGTTTTTCTATAATAATATAGTTTATACAACGAGTGTCGGGTTTGGTCCCCACGCGTCTACCACATTATTGAATATTTTTAGATATTCGGGAATTCTGCAAGATCATCAATGTTATGTTGGAGGATTTTTAATATACTCGGATTGGTTCTACTTGAATTTATTAATATAATGTGTGTAGCACACGACGTGTACACACAACTCCGTATGATGGGTAGACAGACAGCGTCATTCTTGACAAGTGTTCTACCTTATACAAGGTGTTGTTTTTAAGCCGCATCATTTTATAGGAGGTAACACGGCTATCGATTCTGAGTCCAAATCAATGAAAAATTATTGTAGGTAAATAAAAAGTATAAGAATATTCTTCATTTTTCTGAAATTACGGAAATCCGTAAGTGCGAAGTACACGCCGCCATCTTGTAACTAGCTTTATAATGCGGCTTAACACACACAAACTCAAACACGTAATTGATTAATTGTTCCTAATTCCATAAAACCTTAATAAGAAACATTACTGTCGCTTATTCTGAAATACTGTCGAACTTAGACGATTTATTATAGCCGCATTTTTAACTATTGGCACGAAATTTTCTCTTACATTGAACCTTTATGACTTCTGTGATATGCCCCTGAGAAATGACACGGTTCCAAAACTACACCTTGTATAATACATTACAGTGAAGGGACCACTACTTACAAAGATAGTATACTAAGATACATGTAACAATCAATAGCACGGATCTATACTCATGCCTAAATAAATGCCATGCATACAAAAAAAAACAAAAAAAATAAAATACTCATACCATAGTACATAGATGCGTGTCATGTAAAGTGGGTATGCAACCTTTGTTTTAGTCTATTATGAAATATTTTCATAAAAAGACTTGAATAACAAACCGATCAAAACATATCTACTTAGTAAAGGGCAAAGGATTACGAAAATATTTTCAATGATTAAGCATATTTCAAGAATCTGAAGTGCAGAGGCGTTTAATGGGCGTTCTACTAAAACATATTTTTACTTGTTCGATGAAAATAATTAAAAAAAGACTTCATAGTAGGGTTATATGACGTAGGTAGGTACATTGCTTTGAATAACATACTATTGGGTTCGCCACAAATACAACACATTTACGCATATCATAACGTCATCTTATTGGGATCTACAGAGACACGATTCTCCTATACCTCGTATAAATAGACCCAGTTCATATATCGAAAATGCTAACAAATAACATTGTCTTTCATTTTACACAAGTCTAATCACTGTAATATCGTACGTAATAATACTAATACCTATCTAAAAAACCAAACCGAACACACCACAACCATACATATAACTATGAAACAATCCTAGAATTTTTCATATATTATATGCTAATACTGCTTAACACCCTCAATCCACAGCCTACGTGACCGGCTACCCACTCAGCTTTACGCTGAATGTACAAATTATGCTGAATAAAGCGGCTTTAAGTTCCATCTCTACTGGTTTGCCCAAGAAGTTGTTGGTAGTTTCAAAGAGTATTTCTGCCTAATGTGAATTGTTGCCTGACTTTTGTCGGTCAATTTCTTGAGGGGATAAAAGGATTTAAATTTTGCTAGGATTGTGTTTATGGTTCGGGAGAGTGTGTGGTTGCTGTGGAGATGTCTTTTGTTTCGATACATGTGTGGGTTTTTGATTGTGGAATTCTCACTGTCAACATCATGTTCAACGGCCCAGAACAGACTGCTACTAGGCTATGAGTCTCTTCTGCATTAGAGGATTTTCCATAATCTTTACGCTTCTCAAGTAAGTTGGAGATCGTAGTAAAGAAGGTTCAGGTTTATCCGAGGACGCTGTTGCTAACCTAACCACCGGTAGCTTGGATCATGCTCCCACTACTGGTCGGCTCCTATTTATATATTTTTAATATATTTTTTTCGTAAGTAGTATTTAAAAATGTATTTTTTAGAGAATTTTAAATAACCTCTCGCGTACACACGGGTGTACGAGAGAGTTGAGTGCCCATCGCGCAATTGTACACACGGGTGTACGAGAAACGCACACCGATTGGATATTTTTTCTGTGACGTATATTTTCAAGTTTGCAACCCATTCTTTATTTGATTGAACAGAATAGTTAATTCGCATTTCTATTAAAATATTTACCTGTGTGAACGAGAACGCGCATTTGCCCGTGTGCACGAAAGGCGCGCGAGAGGATAAATAAATGGAATTCAGTATTTCTCACGAAAGTTTTAATGCATATAGAGGTAATTATAAACATAGAAAAATACTGTCTTATATTTGATATGTGCATCTCTGCTCACCTGTAAAGCGACTAAAGTATAACATGCAGTTGTGACGTAATACAAAGTTTTGGTAAACCAGAACATGGAGTGTTATTACGAGTATGGATTCCAATCAATTGGTCCAATCAAAATCAACCTCAAACTATTCGTATATTCATTTTATTGAACGTAGTGTTAGATATCCATCGCACTATTGTTACAACTGGGGTAGGTTTAATTGGAAGTGGGTTGTACCAATTATGTTGGTGAGCTTTTAAATGATCATAATGGTTTTAATTTCGAGTAACAGTGCCTATGTCATTAAGATTCAATTTAACAGCATTTAAAAACACTTTTTTTCAGGGTTTGATTCCCGGGTCGAGCAAAGTATTACTGGGTTTAAAAAAATCTCAGTAGTAGCACGGAGTCTGAAAATTTGTCCGGTGTATGGCAATAGGTACTACATGGAACTCATACCTAATATAAAATAGTGAAAAGTGGGTGTTACGTTGCACAGTGACATTAAGTGCCGTAATGCACACCTCTGCCTACCCCTTCGGGGGTAAAAGGCGTGAAGTTATGTGTAATGTTTTTTAAATTTTCGTATGTGAGGTGCATTAGACCATTATTTTGTTACTTTTGTGTACCTATTTTAAATGTTATATGTTTGTCATGTGGCAGTACTCCTTCGAATACCGGCAACGCACCTGTGACTCCTCTGGTGTTGCGGGTGTCCATGGGCGGCACTGATCGCTTACCATCAGGTGATCCGTCTGCTCGTTTGCCTAAAGAAATGAATAAAAATTGCCCGACTCGGATTCCGTATCCAAAACTTCAAAGGTTATAATTATCAAATGCTTAATCAATTATGATCTGTATACCTATATTTAAAATGAATTACTTTACAATACAAATTCTACAACCATACAAATTAATATAAAAATAGGTCACTATATAAAATCGAATGAAATATCTAGGTTCTAGTTCATTCTAGCTTCATTGTACTGTACGGTGACCTAGCTCCGATGACGTCATTCGACCGACATTGTACTACTTAAATACAGGAACCGAAATAGGTTTTATAACATTACCTACTTTTTGACATTTTCTAATTTCAATTTTGTCTAACTGTTTTTGGTTTGTAGTCATGCTTCTGATTATTTCGCTGAACAATTGTAATCAAATATTCGAGTGAGTGATCTAGGGTTCAATTCTTAGGTCGGGCAAAGTACTATTCGATTTTTTTTGGTTTGTTTTTGTTAATAAGTATATCTACTGTAGTAGTACAGAATCTGAAATTACACCCAGCGTACGGCAATAGATTCACCCCAAACAACAGACCCATAAAGTAACTGATGTAAAGTACAGGGTTTGACTTCAGATTCAGGCAAATTGTGTTTTTTTCAGTTTTTCAATATATCACAGTAACAGTACGAAACATTGAATTGTGCCTAAAATTGGCAGATTCTCTCCTAAACAATGTACCATTGGTACTCATAATATATTTTACGAAAAAGTGGGATTTACACCGTATATATGCACCCTTACCTATGCCAATCCGCATTAACAAGCATGGTGATTAATGCTCAAACGTTCGCCGTGTTAGTAGAAGGCTTTGGTTAGCAGTGGCCACTTACAGACTGTTGATAATGTTGATGAAGACGTCTACCTATGCAGCATTTAACCACTCAGTTGCTTTTTACTTAACACATAGGTACACACTACACTGAAAATACTCAAATATGGAACTACTAATACCAAGGTAAGAAAATATAAACAGAGATTTGCCTAATATATTACTGGCATAACCTATTCATCTCAGCTCATGTTACTCACAAAATGAAGGTAGCTAAAGTTACCTGCAAGATAACAAATAGGTTTACAACCCGCGCGTTTACATTACACTGTATTTTGAAGTTTTAAGTTGTATATTTTGAAGCTATTTTAATATGGCATCATAGTAAAATACATATGGAACACCTATCTTTTAGTCAGTTATATTACTCTCTGTTATTTATGCCCCGTGCAGTATAAATAGAAGATCGGAAAAATGGAGATACTTAGGAATATTTTTCATGAACAATATTGACAATCAGAAAACTTCGTTCACTAATTATTTAACTACTCGAACGTGCTTTCATATAACATAATCAATTAGGAATTATCCTATGTTATAAAAAAGTCATTGATTTTGTCAAACTTCATACCACATAATTAAAAAAACCTTGTACACATGAGCCACTCGATCAACGAAATAAAATTTCCAATAGTTGCACATATACCTCTAAAATAACTACAAAGTTAATCATACGAAATTTACATAGACTAGGAATATAAGCCTTGGAATGTGAGATAGTCAGCTAAAACCTTTTCCAAAATTATTGTTTTGGCTATTTAGAATTTATCTCAATTTACTCAATCCTATTGTCTCGAATATAGCGCAAGATATATAAAAGCTATTTAGGTATAATTTGTAAAAATGTAATACTTTAAAACATCTAGAGGTACATACATACATACAAATAGCGTATCACTCATAGGAAATGAAATATTGGCAATAAATGTGTAAAATATAGTTCTTTATTATCTTTAGTCATCAAAGCAACTCAAAATAAAGACGTTTCATAAGTTTTCAATCGACTATCTCACATTCCTTACTTGCTTCTGATATCCATAGGCTTATTTTCCCAGGTTAACAGGATTAAAACAATAAAATAATAAAAATATCTGACTCCTATTGCAGCTCCATCCAAAGGTTGAGTTACAAACAAATAACAATAACGAACGATACAGAATATCCAAGAACATAATTCACCATCCACTTATATCCATTTCCACCCATAAATAGAGAAGTCCATTCCATAGGTACTTTACAACATGGAATCCATTTTGAAATCGTTCTTTTTTAATTGGCCAACTCTCATCACGATTGGCAGTGTTCCCGGGTTGGGTCAAGGGGTCATAGACCAGACCAGGGAATCTGGTACGGTCATGCCATTTTGGAGTAATTCCAAACATCGTGTTCGTATGCAATCTCTTGATAGTTGGTGTCTTTGGATGGGGATATAGTTTCCTAAATTTTGTTTTAATGTCCGTCTGGTACATTAACTTAAAACTTTAGATATGTATTTTTTCTTTTCTTACACAATTAAACTGTCAAACACCGCGAGGACACCAGTGACCGCAACCTATTGTTCTTTAATTGTCTCTATAATGACTTTCTTTTTGATCTAATTTAAAATATCGTGTGACGTCACAGCGTGCCACATTTTATAGCACGTTATGACGTAACAACCTCCCATTCCTAAACTTAGCGCCATTTTATCTAAGTATTGTAACTTAATACAAGAAAATAATTAAAATTTTCATTATCTAACTGACGGACTAATTAGATTTTTAATTTTCATACCCAATAAAGGTATTTTACGTGTTGATGTTGCACGAAACATAACACAAAACATAACATCACGCCTTTTATCCCCGAAGGGGTAGGCAGAGGTGCACACAGAAGTAACACCCATTTTTCATATACCGGGTACATTTCCAGACTCCGTGCTACTACTGAGAATTTTTTAAAAACCCAGTAATACTTTGCCCGACCCGGGAATCGAACCCGAGACCCCTTGCCCGGCAGCCGCACTTGCGAGCACTCGGCCAACGAGGCAGTTGATTTCTACATAATTATGTTAAATGTAAACCAAGAAGTTTGCGCAAATTAACAGAACTACCAAGTACTAGATAAGTGCATCGTCTTCTTAATTGCTTACAAAACTAAGCTAGACATGCAAGTTCCAACTAGTTCTAACTTGTTGAACCTAGACTGAAGTCTTGAGGATAGGCTCAAGTATTTTGCTGGAGTTTCTGGACTAGTCTTGTAGCATTTTCGGTTTTGAATTGAATTGACCATTAAGTTGAATATACATCATAACATAACATCAGGCTTTTTACCCCCGAAGGGGTTGGCAGAGGTGGACATTAGGGCACTTAATGCCACTGTACAATGTAACACCCACTTTTCACTATTTATGTTATGAGTCATGATAATAGGGGGAGAGCCTACTGCCATATATCAGGCATATTTCCAGACTCCGTGCTACTATTGAACAATAAAAAAACCCATTCATACTTTACCCGACCCAGGAATCGAACCCCTTGTCAACAGCTCCTTGCGCGGCAGTCGCATTAAGTGCCATAATGTGCACCTCTGCGTACCCCATTGGGGATAAAAAGCGTGATGTTATGTTATGTTATCAACGCCCAACAAACACTTTCCTTAATCAAACAAAGCCATCTTCACATTCCAACTAGAAGGGAACCCGCGGTGACGTCCGTTGCAAAACACGACTAAGTTGCAAAGTACCTTTGATGTCATGACTTCTCTCACCACAGTCGGGTTATAACACAAGCCTTTACTTGCAAACTTTGATTGTCAGGAATAAGACGGAATTGTTCGTGGTGTGGTGTTTCTGAATGTATGGTGTAGGGTTATTATTTTAATAAATAACTAGCTATACCTATAGTATGTACTTAGTTGTTTTTAGGTTTAGTGGTGTTTCTGTTTTTTAGAACCCTGGGTTTTATTTGGTTATTTTTGTTTTGATTTCTGTATCATGGTGCCATGTCATACTTTATGGATAAAATAAAATCATGATAATTTTGTGGGTCCTCTTTTATCTGATTTCTTTATAAAGATATGATATTTTGAGTGGATAATCTACATTACGATATTCAATCAATAAAAATTACTAGATAACTCATAATAATACTAAAACATTTTTTTTTTCAGATATTTACTGACAGCTAAGTTTTTTGCTCAAAGTCAAAATCAAAATCGTTTATTTGAAATAGAACAGAAACGCACTTTAAAAAAAACAGTCTGTCGGTCAGTCCTCTAGTGAAGCTATTTGCTCGTTCCAAAGTGTAGATTCCTATGGAGAAGAACGACCAAGAAACTTGATAACTCTTACTAAGAAAATAAAGGTCAAATCAATACAGAGACAGTAACTATCAATTGGTTCCTTGGCCGACCAATACTCGACTAGAAGAGACTTCAGACACGAACATAAATATCTCCACCACATTTCAGAAATGTCACAGTAAGCTCTAAATACCGCACTAGTCCTCCACTACCCCCATAAGTCCCCCGCAAGCTCACAACCCCCTTGAATTGGCTCTACGTGCTCCACTGAAGTTCTGATGCATTCACACAAACACACAAAAATGAGACAACATACATGTAGCATCATCAGGCTTTGTCCTAGAAATGTAAGTAGAAGTGTAATTACATCTTTTCTTCAGTTGTAAGCCCCAATATAAGGATACAAAATGTAGAATATCAAAAATTGTTCTTAATTTTTGCCAAGAAACTCTGTCTACAATGTCTTATGATAATTAAGAAGGTTTAATTTTTCTTTTTAAAACGTTGTCCCACACTAGGATTTTCTCCTGTGTCGTGAGTGCGTTTACAAACATACAAGTTCACATACACATTACACCCAGACCCGGAACAACAATCTGTGGAACACAAACAGTAGCGCGAGACGTTTCGCGGCAGGCAGTTGCCCAAGGTCCGCGCCAACCGTGCAGGTTTCAAGTTTCATTGTAACATAGGCGAGCTGGCCAATGCAAAGGCTGGTCATAAACTCTTGATATTTGTTACGATATGTCATTGTAAAATTGAAATATACGTAATAATAATCAAAATCCTGACATCATAACGGTCTTACATAACATAACATAACATAACATAACGTCACGCCTTTTATCCTCGAAGGGGTAGTCAGTGTCAGTCACATTATACCACTGTACAATGTAACACCCACTTTTCACTATTTATGTTATGAGTCCCATGTAATAGGGGGCGAGCCTATTGCCATATACCGGGCACTGATCCAGACTCCGTGCTACTACTGAGAATTTTTAAAAAACCCTGTAATACTCTGCCTGACCCGGGAATCGAACCCGAGACCCCTTACCTGGCAGTCGCACTTGCTATGTTAAGACTACCATGTATGTCTCAACATCTCAATTTGTGATATACGGAGCGAAATTCCAAAATTCCAAATTCCAAGTTCGAAGTATATACAAACTTGAACTCGCCCTGGAGTAAGTTAAGAACTCGCTCAAGTTCTTACAATTAATACTGACAGACTTGCACAGTTCCACAATCACGGTTAAGTTACGAACAAATGTTTTCCGGTTACAATTTGCGAGCTCGCCAGAATTACTGATGAGAATAAACTTTTTAATTTTTACATAACATTATAGGGTTAGGTATGAATATGATATAGATATGCATTGTTCTCACATATACGTACAGTATTGGTTGTGTATCAGAGACATTGTAGAACATACTTTTTTTTAAAAGAGTAACGATTGGAATTTCTTGCTTTAATTTAATTAAAAGTACCCTTAACCGACGAGCATGCATGAAAAGATTGATGACTGTTGATGAAGCGAAAGAGGTATGTAGAAATGGAAGTAATTGGCGTTTCTACCTCTATAGTCTCTGCCTAACCCCATGGGAGATAGCCGTGAAGTTATGTATGTATTTAGTATGTCAGTTCGATTTAGACTGCAGGCGATTATAAAGTAGAATTAGTTTTATTTATTTATACTATAGTAAATTACTAACAATAGGTTAAGATCATTGTTACTAACCTCATATGGACATAAATGAATGGTGTGAAATAAATGATTACAATTATAACTAAGAACAAATTAACCTACAAGAATGACCTACATTTCATTGAAATTCACCCTTATCGTTTTATAAGTAGTAATTATATTGCAACAGTTTCCGATAACTTACGAAGGGTGCTTCTGAAAATCTGTACGATATAATCAAGGCAACTAATGTAAATATAGGTTAGATTAAATCGAACCTGTATTACTTAGATCTAACGTGACTTTGCTTGTCGCCAAACGTAGGGTTGCCACTTTCAATGCGCACTTATTTTTATTTATGACTGCCTCGTTGGCCGAGTGGTCGCAAGTGCGATTGCCGGGCAAGGGGTCTCGGGTTCGATTCCCGGGTCGGGCAAAGTATTACTGGGTTTTTAAGAAAATATCAGTCGGAAACAGCACGGAGTCTGGAAATGTGCCCGGTATATGGCAATAGGCTCACCCCCTATTACATGGGACTCATAATATAATTTGTGAAAAGTGGGTGTTACTTCTGTGTGCACCTCTGCCTACCCCTTTGGGGTTAAAAGGCGTGATGTTATGTTATGTTATTTTCATTTGTTTTACGACCCAAGGCCACGACACGTAGAAGCTGGTTACTCAGGTACTACACCAGTGCAATCAAACTTACTTTAAGTTCTTGATTAACACAGGGAGTTACTTTGTCAACATGTAGTCGAAACGTCCTGAGAGTAAATATAATAAGAAGTATTATTACTTGCGTGAGACATACTAAATTAATTAATAATTATTAGTTTCAACGCGAATCACGGCAGTCATGTGTTGTGGAATGCTGCTCATAGATATGAGCCTCTAGAATTGCTCGAAACTAGTCGAGTTCTTTGTCAAATAATAAGTAAGTTCTTAGGTTCAATTTCTGGTTAAATTCGTATTTTTGTTGACTTTATTAAGTGATTGGTCAGTTGAGTCCACTCTTATTAAAATAGGACTAAAAAATTGTGTGTACGATTAATCCTGTCAATCATTATCCTGACATGACAATATCCTGTGTCATGTTATATCCGTTTTAGGGGTTATTTTACCTATATTTTGTTGTTTATATTACCTATTACATTATTTAGTATCCAGGTAGAATATGGTAGATGCCTAATTTTTATTTTTAATATCCGTCTGGTAGATTACTTTAAATCATTAGACACGCATTTTTTATTTTCTTACAGAAACGAATACTTTCGACGATATATTGATTTGAAATGTCGCGTGACGTCACTTCTATGTACATTTTATATGTAGAAATGACGTTTTAGCCCCCACTCCTAAACTTTTATTCTTTTTATCTAAGTATTGTTTAATTATACGACAAAATAAAAAAATACGTGTCAAATATTTTTTCATTATCTAACTTACGGACTAATTAGATTTTTAATTTTCACTCCCTGTCATCATCCCAATTGTCCTATTTCCTCTTAGTAGACGAATAGTAATTTTGAGTACCTACAGATTATGAAGAAGACCATCCTTATCAAGGCAAGGACAATAACAAGAAGCAATTCAAGAAATTGTCGGTCAACCTTCAGGATTGGAGTGGCTTCACAAAAGTAGAGAGTAAAGTCTTTAAAGTGTGGGAGAGCCATGCTTCGGCATGAATGGCATAATGTGCACCTCTGCCTACCCCCTTGTTATGTTATGTTCAAATCAGAGTTTCCTAGCAACAATTAATACAAGATCTACCAAAGCGAATTTATACTCGTATTTGTAGGAAAACTGTCGAAACAGTGGAATTCTGTAACGGAGCCAAGATTTCACATAAATCTGGTGCTCGTTTGTTTGATCTCACTAAGTTACGGGTTGCCAAGTTGCTGTTGTAAGCCAGATTGTACATTTAGGATGGCGTGTTTGTCTATCTGGGTGTACGTATGTAAAATGAGTATGTTACTATGTGTGAAGATGAATGTTGTATTGTTGGATGAACAGGAATGAAGTTTTATTTAAACGAACTTGTATGTTATGTTTTTCACCAATTCAAACTTAAACTTTGCATAGCAACCGATTTTTCAGTCTCTATCACTATTATCAGATATCTTAAGATATTTCCAAAATGGGTCATGTGTGTATACAAATACTTTGTGTTTACTGTCGAAGAGCTACTGAGAAGACTTGAAGATTACATAAAAATGGAACCTCAATGTAGGTACATATCTCGCGGAGAACCTAACGGGGAACCGGGGCTCCGGCTCGACGTGCAGGAGAAGGAACGGGGTGGATTTAAGTCAGTAAGAGTCTGACACTCCCTCCCGCCTCACCCAGGCGGGAGCAGTCATTCGATGATTAAAAAAAAATAAAAAATAAAAAAAAAACCTTCAAATATGTTCAAGAAATGTCAATGACCTTCCTAAACTCAGAGACGCTGAAAAAAGGCGGATCTAATGTCTATTAGAAATGATTGAAGCATCAAAATATCAGTGGGTTATTTATGTGTGCGTATGTAATGGGTTACCACGTTACCAGACTTAAGAAAATGACAGATGTCGTCCGTGTCAATGTGTGTGTATTCTGCGTGTAAGTCCTCCTCCTTCCTCTCGCG
The DNA here is from genome assembly GCA_038387885.1 of Spodoptera picta. Lineage (NCBI taxonomy): Eukaryota > Metazoa > Arthropoda > Insecta > Lepidoptera > Noctuidae > Spodoptera > Spodoptera picta. The sequence goes on from JAZHFQ010000269.1 coordinate 920,184, forward strand.
CGCCTCTCGTACACACGGGCAAACGCACATTCTCGTACATACGGGTAAATATTTTATTCCCGCCTCACCCAGGCGGGTGCAGTCATTCGATGATTTTCCCCCCTTAAAAAATAGAGGTATATGTAGGTACATACATATAAACTGTTTCTTTGCATGCATTGCAAACCCAATTTCAATGGGGGTACAACCGAAACTCGAGTGAGGAAAATCAATTATTAAATATTACCATATAAACGGGCTCCAGTGTACTAGTTTTCTCTCGTTAATTTTTACGTATTACTTGTCCATTAAAGTTTCTGTCATACCGGGGTTAGCCGCAATGCGGTTATGTATAATGCTTAGCAATAACCATTCTTATGGCTTTCACAATAAAGTCGTCGTGAATAGTAAAATGCTACAATACATTGAAAGTTCTCAAAAAAAAAAACAAAAAAGCTTGAGTCACGCACGATCTCGTGACGCATTCGAGGACTTAACGCTAGGGTTGTCAAGTGTAAGAAATTTTACTTTGTTGTTTATTGTTGCCTCATTGGCCGAGTGGCCGCAAGTGCGACTGCCAGGCAAGGGGTTTCAGGTTCGATTCCCGGGTCGGGAAAATATTACTGGGTTTTTAAAAAAAATCTCAGTAGTAGCACGGAGTCTCGAATTGTGCCCTGTATATGGCAATAGGCTCATCCCCTATTACATGAGACTTTAGGACATAAATAGTGAAAAGTGGGTGTTACATTGTACAGCGGCATAATGTGCACCTCTGCCCACCCCTTCGAGGATAAAAGGCGTGATGTTATGTTATGTTTACTGTTGTTTGTTAAATATCTTGTTGGTTGTAGCCACTGGCGACTGCTGAGCAAGAGGTCTTGAGGTATATTTTGAGTTAGGGAAAAGTCTAAGACCGTCCTTACAATGTTCGTGCAAGTTCCATGTCAACAAGGTTTGTTTTTGGAAATCAGTATTTATAACATGCTATTTTTTATATGTAGAGAAGTTACCAAATTAAAAAAAGAAATAATGTATGCCAGAGACAAAAAAAATATTGGGGCTTCTACTTATGAGTGTATCCAATTATAAAAACCTATCTGCTTTAACAGCTTAACTTTAATGACGGTAATATAAACGTGAAGAACTACACCAAAACATTTTTTCAAGTGTGCCACACCAAACTATAATTTTGTAATCTTTGAAATCGTTATTTCGGTAATAAAATATTTTTATGAGGTGTACGCTTGTCTAAATTACTAGATTTACCTTATTAGGGACTTACAAGTTATATCGTAATCTAGGTTACCTAGGTTTTATGTTCAAATTATAGTAGAGCTCAGAAAAATTATATTGCTGCTTACATATATAAAAATTGACCTTGAGAAGTGATTGACAGGATTAATCGTACACACAATTTTCTAGTCCTATTTTAATAAGAGTGGACTCAACTGACCAATCACTTAATAAAGTCAACAAAAATACGAATTTAACCAGAAATTGAACCTAAGAACTTACTTATTATTTGACAAAGAACTCTACTAGTTTCGAGCAATTCTAGAGGCTCATATCTATGAGCAGCATTCCACAACACATGACTGCCGTGATTCGCGTTGAAACTAATAATTATTAATTAATTTAGTATCTCTTACGCAAGTAATAATACTTCTTATTATATTTACTCTCAGGACGTTTCGACTACATGTTGACAAAGTAACTCCCTGTGTTAATCAAGAACTTAAAGTAAGTTTGATTGCACTGGTGTAGTACCTGAGCATCCAGCTTCTACGTGTCGTGGCCTTGGGTCGTAAAACAAATGAAAATAACATAACATAACATCACGCCTTTTAACCCCAAAGGGGTAGGCAGAGGTGCACACAGAAGTAACACCCACTTTTCACAAATTATGTTATGAGCCCTATGTAATAGGTTTTACCTCGTATTCTCGTCCCTTCTGGCTATTAAACAAAACCCGGTACATAAGGGAAGCTGAATTATTTATTGATAGTAAAGTTTTTTATGAAAATTATTTTTCTTTATCGATGTCCTGACAATGTTGATAAGTAACCTTACTTAACTATTCACTAAGTAAGAAGTATTGAATTACTGACTCATTGGCCGAGTGGTTGCAAGTGCAACTACTGGGCAAGTGGACTCGGATTCCCGAGTCGGCCAAAGTACTTACTACTGGGTATTTTTAAGAATAACAAAGTCGTAGCAGGGAGTCTGGAATTGTGCCCGGTATATGGCAATAGGCTCACCTCCTATTACATGGGACTCATAACATAAATAGTGAAAAGTGGGTGTTATAATAATAATAATAATAAAGTTTATTTATTCAGATAACTGAGATCCATCGAAATAATAGTAAAGAAAGAACACAATATATAACTATACTTAGATACAATATTAATATGCAATAGTAAACAGGGACTTAGTCCGCTGCACTAATTTACGCATCAATGGACAATCATGTCTATCGACTATAGCAGTCAGGATACTGTGACGACTTCCACGCAGGCGACTGATGAGCGATGCAGTCTTTTTGCGCCATAAAGCAGCGAATCCATCAGTGTGAGCATCAGCAAACATTGCTGACGCACTACAGAAACGTGGAAGCCGCAACAGTGCCCTGAACGCGTTATTATACTGGATGCGCAGAGCATTGTACGCTCTCTGGGTGTAGTTAACCCACAGACTTCCCGTGTACAGTGAGGTGCAATACGCCTTGAACAATGTTATTTTAACTGCGTCTGTACAACGAGAGAATCTGCGTGCCAACATATTCGCCCGAACCGACAATGTTATATTGTACCATGACCACCACTAAGTATTGAATTACTAAAGGGAATAATACAAGAATGTTATAAAACGTATTATTGGTTTTATAAGAACAGGTTAACTAAAAAGCGAGCGCCCTATTAAAAACAAAACGGAAAATTCGTTCCCACAATAAAAAATAAATAAAACATTTTATTCGACCTCTTTTAAAAACAATACCAGCTCATTAATAAACAGAGCGTTTAAAAAGTCAGTAATAATTAGCACTAAACGGTTTCCGTGCCCAAAATCTGAATATGAAATCGACCATCAAAATTCCTGTTTCGCAAAACTTTTAACGATTCGACAGTCAATCACGAACAATTTGGTTTTCTATGCATTTTTAACAGGTGACCAATTATTCCTGGTCCGGAGTGTAATTTTCCTTGAAATTGTAATCAAAGTATTACTGGGTTTTTTAAAATTCTCAGTAGTAGCACGGAGTCTGGAAATGTGCCCGGTATATGGCAATAGGCTCACCCCCTATTACATGGGACTCATAACAACTAGTGAAAAGTGGGTGTTACATTGTACTGTGGTAGAATGTGCACCTCTGCCTACCCCTTCGGGGATAAAAGGCGTGATGTTATATATGTATGTATTGTAATCAAATAAAAGTTTTAAAGATTGTTAATTATTTATATAGTTACTACATCAAATTTTGTAATGACACCGAATGACACATTACCTGGAATAGGGTAGTAGAAAATTAAAAATGTAATCAGTCCGTCAGTTAGATAATGAAAAAATATTCGACTTGTATTTTTTATTTTGTTGTATAAGAAAACAGTACTTAGGTAAAACGGAGTTAAGTTTAGGAGTGGGAGGTCGTTACGTCACTGTACCCTATAAAATGTGGTAAATCGTGACGTCACACGATATTTCAAATCAATATATCTATCGTCGAAAGTATTTAATTTTATTAGAAAAGATGTGTCTAATGATTTAAAATAATCTACCACACGGACGTTAAAATAAAAAAAAATAGAATTTTACCCTATTATGACCTATGTATGACAATATTCTTCTCTGTTTACCTGGCACTACACAACTAGCAAAACCATGTGTTTTAAACTTAAAGTTTATTTATTTATTTATTTTAGAAAATGTATATATAAATATATAAAGTTATGTGTGCACCGATTTTATGACGTAAGGGACAGACGAAAGACGTCTATAGAGGTCACCGTTACCGATATTTAAAAAGAAGTACACTTTTTATTGAAACTTTAAAAGAGATATAGATTATGTCAATTTGTACCTGTTAACCCGCTTAACGGCCAATCATTCGACCACTTAATCAATGTGGCAAACTGAGATTAAAAAGTAACATAACATATAATCACGTCTTTTATTATTTAAGGGGTAGGCAGAAGTGCACATTACAGCACTTAACCACTGTACAATGTAACACCCACTTTTTACTATTTATGTTATGAGTACCATACAATAGGGGCGAGCCCATTGCCATATACTACGCACAATTCCAGACTCCGTGCTACTACTGAGATTAAAAAAAAACCCACAAGTACTTTTTCCGGCAGTCGCACTTGCGACAAATCGGCCAACGAGGCAGTCCATTAGAAATTAATTAGGAAAATAATCAAATAAACACATTCGTTAAGGTTTTCAAAAACTGAAATTGGTCATAAAAATCCTGGTACCGGAGGCCTACCTTAACAAATTTTTGATCCAACGCCTCTGTGTTTTGTCAAAGATGTACTGAGAAATAATTAACTGGATGTGACCTCGCTGCACGTATAAATACATTACGCAACACGTTCGATAACTATTATGTTATTTAAAATTCACGTTACTGTTTGACGAGGAACTTGACTTGTTTCAAGCTACGCTTTTTTTTAAGGGGGGAAAATCATCGAATGACTGCTCCCGCCTGGGTGAGGCGGGAGGGAGTGTCAGACTCTTACCGACTAAAAACCACCCCGTTCCTTCTCCTGCACTTCGAGTCGGAGCCTCGGTTACCCGTTAGGTTCCAAGCTACGCTAGGGGCTCATATTTATCTCCGGTAACATAGATCACACGGTGATTGTACTCGAGGTCAGCAAAATTATTTCATGTAGGTTCTCTGTGAAGCTATGTTATCAGTTTGGTCGAATTACCTCATTCGTATCCAAGCATAGTTATGTCAAAAACTATATTTTTCGTTTCAATACAACCACTTTTCTGCCTGCCTCGTTGGCCGAGTGGTCGCATGTGCGACTGCGGGGCAAGGGGTCTCAAATTTGATTCCCGAGCCGGGAACGAATTACTGGGTTTCTAAATTATTAGAAACCTTCAGAACATTCGTTCTCAGTAGTAGCACGGAGTCTGGAGTTGTGCCCAGTATATGGCAATAGCAATGGTGAAAAGTGGGTGCTACATTGTACAGTGGCATTAAGTGTCGTAATGCGCACGTCTGCCTACCCCTTCGGGAATAATAGTCGTGATGTTATGTTATGTTACATCCAGTTTTGAAAGATAAACAAACACAATTTCACATTTATAATACAAGTTAGGATAACTCAAAAACAATGCCACTTCTAGCATTCACCACATTCACCATCCTCGACCCAGAATCAATTTTATTAGCCATCTGTTTGGATTTCAGTAATTTAATTAATTTTGCACCCTTCTTTCAGGGTTAACGGAATCCTATTTTAATTGGATATCAGGTTTGTTTTTAGAAGTACCGGTCTCACTAAAATATTTTATAAGTTAATTACATTTTGGAAAATTTTAGTCCATGTTTGATACATTCGATTTTGGTGATAGTTCGAACCTGAAAGTTTTTGTTTAGTTTTAGTTGATTGGTTGGTTTTCTAGTTGTTGTTTCTGCTTGTTTTGTTAGTTGGACTATGGATAGTGATCGGGTTTTCTGTTTTCGCTATTCTGATATAATAACTAACTATAGTTAAAACTTGAGAATTGGCTTAGATTAGTCTGTTATTGGGTCGATTTCAGTCAGGAATCATATCTCTTTTATTGGAATTTGGTCTCCTAAACTAGTTAAAACCTACATTGAAAATATGCGCCTCTTCTTACCCCTTCGGTGATCCAAAGACGTGAAGTTATATACATACATAACCTCACGTCTGTCCCCCACGGGTGTAGGCAGAGATTACGACAAATTGCTACGATTGTTACATACCTCTTTCGCTTCATCAACAGTCATCAGTCTCTTATGTAAGCTAATCTTAAACACAATCATTTGCCTTCTAGTCACAGTTGCGACAATTCCTCTAAATAGGCAATCAACCAGACTTAACTAGGTACCTAATAAAATTTTACAATAAGTATCTACACAAAAAATATTCAAACAACACATAAATATCCACTAATGTTATCGAAAACTATTAATTTCCTATAAAGCAGTCGTCACAGTCGTTTTCCCTTTTACCCTCCTTCTCCCATTTACCCCTATTAAGGGTAAGCCCCTCGTATATTTGGAAAAAGTTACCCTAAAACGCGTTGTGTAGTTCGGTTGAAGTTTATGATTATTGTAACTTAATGTTAGGTTCAAGTTAGGAATAACATAAGTTCATTGCTGTTAACTATTTTTTCCATGGATAGGCAGAATATATCTGTTGTAGGTATATTGTCTTTTTACTAGTTGCGATAAGGAAGTTATTTATTGTAAGACATTGGACGTATTGGCACTTAGAAATGTTTATATTGCATAACATAACATCACGCCTTTTATCCTCGAAGGGGTAAGCAGAGGTGCACATTATGGCACTGTGCAATCATGTAACACCCACTTTTCACTATCATATACCGGGCCGTTTCAGTCGTAGGACTGAGTTTTAGACTTTAAGAAATATAGGGCTGTTAAAAAATTGTTAGTAGTAGCCTGGAATTGTGTACATGGCAATAGGCTCACCCCTATTACATGAGATTTATAACATAAATAGTGAAAAGTCTATGGTACATTGTACAGTGGCATTAAGTGCCGTAACGAGCATTTCTGCCTACCCTATCGGGGATAAAATGCGTAATGTTAAATATGTATGTATTATTTTAGAAGATAATGTGTGACAGTCTTCATAATTTCCATATGCGCAGAGACAGAGAACATAAAAATACATGACTTTAATTTTATACCGTACCGTCATCTCATTAAAACAATACATTCTAATACAAATAAATACCGCAGCTTCGCCTGCCCTTAACTCGACTGTTTACATATGCATGGCGTCGAAATTGGAAACCAATCGAGTTTCTCGCACTCGCTTGTACGTATATACTTATTGTGTGTACATCTGTCTGTCAGAATGTACCCCTACAGTTTTATTTAAATGCAATGGTGTGCGAATGGGAATGATAGGAGATGAAATTTGTTTTCTAAAAAAATATAAGGAATAACGTGTAAACGCTTCATGCCATTAAAAGTCCTTTGTTCCTCAAGAAGTGAATTACGTGAATGGAGTATGAATGTATTTTTTTTAAGGGGAGAAAATCATTGAATGGCTGCTCCCGCCTGGGTGAGGCGGATAATATTTTGTTGACTGACTGCCTAGTTGGCCGATTGGTCGCATGTGCGACTGCCATTACTGGGTTTTTAAAAAAAAATGTCAGTAGCAGCACAGAGTCTGGAATTGTGCCCAGTAAATGGCAATAGGCTCACCCCCTATTACATGGGACTCATAACTTAATTAGTGAAAAGTGGGTGTTACATTGTACAGTGGCATAATGTACAACTCTGCCTACCCCTTTGGGGATAAAAGGCGTGATGTTATGTTATGTTAATATTTTGTCCAATCTGGGAATCAATTCCCTGAGATCCCTTGGTTAGCAATCACGCTAACAACTCACTAGTCACCCAATAAAGAAATTAAAATAAAGAACCAGCGACACAATTAAGTCATATTTTAAATAGAATGAGCTATTTAGGTAATAACTAACATAATACTACAAAAGCTAGTTATCTTGGCCATTCACCAACCACTTGAACAGTGTAAATAACATTTACTACTGTGTTGAACAATCCCGACATTGCTTAATTAAGAGTCCCGGCTAGTGATGTCCATAATTCCCGTGTACCTCTCCCCGGGGTCCGGGATTTCATTGAACAAGTCCCGGGCGGTTACAACTCGTAATAGAGAATTGGAACTATGCTCTGACGTCAATTTTGAATGGATTTTGGGTAACTAGTAGCTGTATCTGTACCTACAGTTGGTTATAATATCGTACCTCCGGTGCTATAACGTCACTTATGTATTGCGGGGGCTCGCGCGCAACTGAACAATGAAACGTTGTTTTTCCCGATGCCGTCCAGATTAGCGCTAAAACCGTAACGACATCAATACCCTCATAATGTCAGTTTGTTTACTACACAAATGACAATAACGCACCAAGTAAAGAGGTGAATTTGGAGTATTCTTTCGTAATCAGTTAAGTTTTGACAAAAATTGCATAAGTGACGATATTGCACCGAGGGTGCGATATGTCGTGTGGTGACGACGGAGTAGAGTAGGTACATTTATCATCATACCTGCTCTTCTAGCGGGTGTTCTAAAAGCCAAATAAGGGATTACACGTTAGACACAGCAACGTCTCCTAAACATGTTTCAATTTTATTGTATTTTGTTACAGAGATAGATAAGAACTTTGAGATAGTTTTTTTTTTTTACTTTTTGGGCTTTAGATTTAAGCCCCTAATGCGCACTATTATTATAACTTTGACTGCACAGCTGGCTCGGTGAATGGGCAACTGCGCGGCTTCGATTCCCACACGGAGCAACTGTTTGTGTGATCCACAAATTGTTGTTCCGGCTCAGTAGTCCGATTCACGTAATAAAAACCGTAGCGATATCGTAGCGACTTAATCGTTTAAGTCCTTTTCATATTCACATACATCAGTCGAGTTCGATCGACACCGATTTTGAAGCCGTTCGATCGAAGTGTCGTTGAAGCGTATTCGTATTCTGAGTGCCATGTGTATGTGAATTTGTATGTTTGTAAACGTACCCACAACACAGGAGAAAATCCTAGTGTGGAGCAACGTTTAAAACAAAAATACTGATATTATTTAAAAAGCTAGGTACTTCCAGACGATAATTCACTAAAAATAAAAATCTTCCGATATCATCAAAGCTAACAATATAATTTACGACTTCCATGTTGAATTTGATCGAACATACTTTACATAATGCTGTGTTCATCATTAGTATTCGGTAGGTCCATGCATTTGCATAGTCCAATGTTGGGATGCAGATATCGACCACTAGTGGTCCTGTTGTCGTCATGATTGTAATAATAGAGGCCAAAATTGAGCTGTGGTTGTATATCGGAGAATACTGGTTGAGTTGCAAATTCTAAGCAGGTCTTGAGGATAAATATAGGTTTATTGAACTGCGTAGGAAGTAAGTAATATTTAATTGTGTGTTATTTTTTGACTGCCTCGTTGGCCGAGTGGTCGCAAGTGCGACTGCCGGGCAAGGGGTCTCGGGTTCGATTCCCGGGTCGGGCAAAAGTTTACTGGGTTTTTCAAAAAATTCCCAGTAGTAGCACGGAGTCTGGAATTGTGCCCGGTATATGGCAATAGGCTCACCCCCTATTACATGGGACTCGTAATATAAATACTCAAAAGTGGGTGTTACATTGTAAAGTGGCATAATGTGCACCTATGCCTACCCCTTCGGGGATAAAAGGCGTGATGTTATATATGTGTGTATGTATGTATGCAATTTTTTTTATTTACAAATAATATAAACTTAAATAAGATAAATACTAATTGTGGAAGATGTTTGTGCAAAAACCTATCTGGACCTTTTCCAATGGTCCTAATGAAAAACCAAAATCCAAAATACTGCAAGCTTCTTATACATCTAAGAATATACAAGAAGTTCTTATACCTCTATAAGAAGCTTGCAGCATTTTGGATTTTAGACTGGATTCTGTGTCCGCAATCCATATGAATTGCAGACACAGAACTTGAGATCAGATGTTAATAAAACTTACTCATATATCCAATCGCCATTTTGTCATTACCTACATGTTCGCCATTTTGTCATTACGTGTATCCCAAAGTCAAGCATTGTTTTTTTTAAGGGGGAAAATCATCGAATGACTGCTCCCGCCTGAGTGAGGCGGGAGGGAGTGTCAGACTCTTACTGACTAAAAACCACCCCGTTCCTTCTCCTGCACGTCGAGCCGGAGCCCCGGTTAAAAGTCTAGCATTATCAAGTCTATTTTAAAATAAACTTTTCCAAAACGATACTAAAAATAGCCAACCAGTACCAATGAAATAGGTGTAGAATAACATCGAATGTATGCCGAAATACACCATCAAAGAATTCCATCACTCTTAAGAAACTAAAAACAAAAATAAAGTACAGTGGCGCCATCTTAATATATCTCCCAAGAACGTAAGTTACGTTTCGTGGAAGGCGAAGCTATTTGGGATCCGCAAACGAATTAATTCCAAGAAAAATAGGAAGCTAGCTAACATGGACTTCGGAAGCGAAACGATACAATTATCTGGACTGAATTTAATTTTAGTATCTTTTTATTTCCTAAATGCTTCTATTGCTTGAATTTGGATGAAGAGAAGCGAATGCAGTAACATGGATATGTTTTTAAGAAATAATTAAGTTTATATGGTCACTGCAAGTGCGATTTCCGAGCAAGAGGTGTTGGGTTCGATTCCCGGGTTAGGCAAAGTACTACCGAGTTCGATTCCCGGGTCGAGCAAATTATTGCCGGGTTTTTAAAAAAAATCACGGACTCTGGAATTGTGCCCGGTATAGGCTCACTCCCTATTACATGAAACTCATAACATAAATAGTGAAAAGTAGGTGTTACATTGTTTTACAGAAAATATGAATTCCCGCTGACTATGCAACTGATAATTTTAAAAGCTGAAACGCAGTATGCACAGTGAGATGAAGACTGATAGAGACAGAAGATAAGTAGTTAGTTATAACCCCACATACATACACATATCGATCCCAAGATCTCGTACTCACTTGCTGAACTTGCGTTGACTAGACCATAACAGTTAATAAGTGTAAACAGATAAAAGTACCCAAGCGTATCTATTGGATTCACATTACTTTCTACAGCTCCTCTAATAGAGGACGTCGAAGTAAAACAAACCCCGAAATCGTTTCGAAATTATATTCCGAAATTATCTCACGATTTCCAAACCAGGGGGTACATAAGAAACTCAATTTTCCCCACCCCTGCTCACCCCCGAATCAGACAAACGCCAGTGAACCCTGAACGATAAGCAAACAGTCCACAATCACCTGCCCTACCCGATGTAAATCCTGCTATTCTTGGTAAATATTTGAATTGAACCTACCCTCATATTGTAACGAATTTGAAATGTTTGTTTCACGGTGAACAGCGCCATCTTTTAACGATGTCAGTAAATAAGTTGTTAGAAACAAACTATAGATGGCGTTAAATTATGTTTAGGTATTGTGCATTGTTCATGAGCGTTGAAAGAAAGTTATGTTCGTTGTTCATACCTAAATTCACTATTTAGTCGATAACCAACGTACTATATTTAATTGTATGTATAACGTCTATGCTAGACGTGGAAATCAATACCTTGCAACAATGTAATAATAAAATCCACTAACAACAAATCTGACTCCCCTGTGTAAAATACCGACATAATGGCTCATAATATATAATTTAAAGTAATTAATTAACAAAATAATTATGTTAATCCATTAACATAATCAATTTGATAGTCCAGGTTAGGTCACGCGTGATCAAAATCACGTAATCCCAAATGAATGAACTAATCAGTGTGGGCTATAATTGGTGCTTATGCGCTAGTTACAAACTGGTTCAGTTTAAAACTAGCATTAATTTTTTTATAGCATAATCCGGTAAACGAGCAGACAGATCACCTGATGGTAAGCAATCGGCGCCGCCCATGGACACCCAAAATACCAAGGCGTTACAAGTGCGTTACCGGCCTTTTGGGAATTGGGAATTTGAGGATTGTGGAGGATTCGGGGATTCAGGAGACTAGCGAGAGGGTAATTGGGCCTCCGGTAACCTCACTCACACAACGAAACACAACGCAAGAGTTGTTTCACGTCGGTTTTCTGCAAGGCCGTGGTATCACTCCGGTCGAACCGGCCAATTCGTGCCAAAATATGGCTCTCCCACACTTAAGTGACGATACTTCAGTATTTTCAACATAATATGACGTCATTAATTTCTCAGAAGGGTAAGTAACCAGAGGTGCATTATATACGCTGCACAGTGCACATCAATTTTTCACTAGTCGAGAGTGCCTCGTTAGCCGAGTGGTCGCAAATACGACTGCCGGGCATGGGGTGCCAGGTTCGATACCCAGGTCGGGCAAATTATTACTGGGTTTTTAAAAAAATCTCAGTAGTAGCACGGAGTTTTGAATCGTGCCTAGTATATGGCAATAGGTTCTCACAACATAAATAGTGAAAAGTGGGTGTTACATTGTACAGTGGCATTAAGTGTCGTAATGTGCACCTCTGCCTACCCCTTAGGAGATAAAAGGCGTGTTGTTGAGTATATGTACACTGGGTCAATGAGGTACCTTGAAATAATTAAACGAAAACCAACCATACTCTCACCAAACCTAAAACTCAACGTCAAAACTTAGTCTTTATCATCAATCTTGTAACTCGATACGTTGGAAGACTAGCAGAGATCCATGCCAGCCTTGGTTGCTAGGATACCTAAAATATCTGCAACTAGGTCGCCTAGTTTGGTGGCTAAGTGTATAGACGCTGCAATTTGGCTTGAAACTCCCGAGCAGTGAGCTGGACCGCTCGTTTTGTGGTCTAAGTTATGAACAGTTGTGTGGTATCGATTTTGTGTCTGGAAATGGCTCTATACTGATACGATATTGTATGGAAGATAGAACGACACATAAAGATATTGACAAAGGTAGATAATATAAAAACAGGAAGGTATGCAAAATCGTCGTGGTTGACCGGAGGTTTAAGACGCCCGCTTCTCATACATGCGAGTGCGGGTTCAAAACGTACCAACGGCAAGTACGAATGTGACTTTTTCCGAGTTATATGTACCTACTTTCTAAGATTATCTAGACACCACTGACAAACGATGAAGGAGATCATCGTGAGGAAACCTGGGCTTATAATTTCTAATTGTGAGTTTGAAATCGCCAACCCGCATTGAGCAAGCGTGGTGATTAATGCTCAAACCTTCTTCGTATGAGAAGAGGTCTTTGGTCAGCAGTAGCCATTTATAGGCTAATGTTGATGCAAAATGGTGTCATTTATCATACCATCTTGTCTGCATACCCCAATAGAAAGATGTCCAACGTGTTTAAAATAGAAACAGAAACAGTTAGATACTTTCAGCTTCGTAACGGACGGACCGACGCGACTGACAGCAACGTCTTAGTAATAATTTTAATTAAATATTTTGTTATTTTATATCTATTAGTTTATTGATGTATTAATTTTATGGTATCTATTTTAGTTTTATACTGTAATTTTTGATTTATTTGTGTATGATATTTTATATGGGCCACAGTTGGGACACAAAAAAGGAACAAAAAACAAAAACCTAAGGTGAAATTTTCAACTTTTGTGTACAGAACCATAAAAACAGAAATGATAATTAACATCAAATTATTATTATTATAACACACAACATTTCGAGAGATATCAATTGCTACAGATAACTAACTTTAGATACTATATCCCTATTGCTAACTACACTTCAAACTTCGTGACGAAGCCTCGTTATTCTCTCATAACTTGTACCATACAACTCACAGTTGAAATTCTATTCTGGACTAGATTCCGCAAACTATAAAATGCAACTAAATTTATCTATCCACCCAGGAAACGGGAGTTTAGTTATGACTTACTATAGTATGTACGTAAGGTATGTACTGATATTTATTAAAACACTGAAGTTATTAGTATATTTCTTATGTAACTACTCTTGAAAAATGTTTGTTATCAAGTTCAAAGTACGACCGATAACCTAGTGGTCTCGTATTAAGTGTGGGAAAGCCATGCTTCGGCACGAATGGGAAGGGTCGACCGGAGCGATACCACGGCCTTACAGAAAACCGACGTGAAACAACGCTTACGTTGTATTTCGTCGTGTGAGTGAGGTCACTGGAAGCCCAATTACCTCCGTTCCTTTCCCAATTTCCCCAATTCCTGAATCCCCAACGATCCTCAAACTCCTAATCTCCAAAAGGCCGGTAACGCAATTGTAACGCCTCTGGTGTTCCAGATGCCCGAAGCCGATTGCTTACCATCAGGTGATCCATCTGCTCGTTTACCGGCTTATGCCACAAAAAAAACGAATCTTCCAAGCATTGGACTTAGAAGTTCAAAACCAATACAATTCATAAATAAATAAAATATGAAAGCAACTGCAATAAAATAGCAAATAGAGTGGAATCTTCAGTAATCGTACATCGGTAACCGTTCATTCTCATTCAGTCGTTCATTCGTTCATTCGTTCTATCGTACAATATCCAACCGCATTGTTTTGTGGTATCCTCGCCAATAAATACAGTGTAAATAATTTGATTGCACCTTAAACAGTAGACAATAGAGTTTGATATTATTGTCTCTTTTTATTTGGTTTGTTATTAAGATATTTTTTGTTTCTAACTATGAGATAGTGTTTTGGACTTATTTGTTGATATATTTTCTTTAACAAGTTCTTTTTTTTTGTTTGGTTTTTTTTTGTATTGGAGATGTTTCTTTTATTATAAGAAGTTTAGTGTATTATAAAAGGGAACTAATTATAGATGCTAAATAATTAACAAGTTTATTAGATTTATACGGAGAAGATATTTATAGTTAGGTAAGAGATTATCGTCTCTAATTTTTTACAACCATGAGAATTCTAATTTTCAGACGCTTAATACAATATAATGATTTGAATCGAACTTCGACTACTAATATTATTTATACTTAACTCAGTTATTAAAACTCAAACTCCCAAACCCAAGGCAACATAATTATTGACACATTGAAAACAAAAAAATACCAACCATCAAAACCATAAACACCATTTATCGGAAGTTTGTCAACCCAAACTTCTCAAAACACCCACCTACGTAAAACACGCTAACCAAAATTCAACCATAATAAATCAAAATATTACATTTATAAGTACATAGGTACAATTTGATTGATAAATCGTAATTATTGTTTGTTCCCGATCTGATTGTGGGCTGATAACGTAATGTCGGCATGGCGTGTTATTATGCGCCTACACTTTATAAGGCTTAAGCTTCGGTCAATGGTTCCAATTTACGTTATTTTATAACGTCACTAACGTCTGCCTACGACTTCGTACGCACAATCCCGTTTTCTTCCGTTCCTGTAGGTTATTCAGGATTCTTTTAAGTCATAAGAAACTTCTAATTATTATAAGAAATACAACAAAAAAAGAATTAGTGAAATCGGTCCAGCCATTCACGCGTGATACCGTGACCAAGGGAAGGGATTCATTTTTATATCTATATCTATACTAATATCATAAAGAGGAAAATTTTCTACCTATTTTTGTACGTTTGTAATGAATAGGCTCAAAAAGTACTGGGCCGATTTAAAAAATTCTTTCACCAATGGAATGCTACATTCTTCCATTTCGACATAGGCTACATTTCATTTTGAAGAAAAAAAAATTGTCTACCCCGTGCGAATCCGAGACGGGCTGCTAGTCTTCTATATATATAAAACTGAAACCCGTTGCCCGTTGTCACGCCATTACTTGAGAACGGCTGGACCGACTTGGCTGATCTTTTTTTTTGTTGTGTTTGTTATTGTTAGGAGAAGGTTCTTACGACAGAAATCGAAACGGGAGAAAACGGGATTGCGCTTACGAAGTCGCGGGCAGAAGCTAGTATATAATATATAGACTAGATTCAGCCAGCGGCTTCCCCCGTTTTTACGTGAAAGAGTAACAAACATACATTCAACCTTACAAATTTTCGCATACATAATAATATAGTAGGAACTTAATTTATGAGAATGTAATGAAAGCTAATTAGTTAACCAGTAGAATACCTGTGTTACCAGTCTGTCCTATATTCGTCCTGTGGGTGTCGCATAAAATACTTTTGACAGACACTGGACAGTGACTCCACTTACTTGACTTAATATCTTGTGTCCCCTAGATGGGGCAGAGGGCGTCAACTGAAGTTCTCCATCGCGATCTGTCTTGAGCTTCACGCTTTACCAAATTCCATGCCACACCGATGCTCGTCGCGTCTGCCAGTACGGTGCGACGCCAGGTTTCTCGAAGTACAGCCACGCTTTCTTTTCCCTTGGGGACGATGTCTGGATCCTTTCTTTGCCGATACATCCCCACATGCGGCGTTTAATCTGGCGGTTGATTGGGCTTTAGTGACATTTCTTCAAAAGCTCTATGTTGGAGATGGTCTCAGGCCAGTAAATTTCAAGAATGTGGCGCAGGCATCGTTTGACGAAGGCTTGAAGTTGGCGTGAGATGTCTTTGGTCACCTTCCACTTTTCCCACCCATAGAGCAGAACGGATTTTACATTCGACCCGAAGATTTTCAGTACATTGGACAGCAGCTCTCTCTAATTATGGCCTCTAATATTTTACACTTCCGTGTACCAGGCATGGAGATGGCAAGACCTCTTATATAGAGGAGCCTCATTCTGTGTGCCTATATTTTCAGAACATCACCGATTTATTTCTTTGGATTATGAATCTGGCAATGTATTTAGAAAAGATTGATATATTTTGTCCTATAATACGAGCTAAATTGAATCTGAAATCTCAACCTGATTATATTATTATACAAGAGGCTGTTGTTGACGATGCTGATGGTGATGATGAAGATATTTCACAGTATACCTAAGCAAAAGAAACATCCATAAAAATCTAACCAAAAGAACGTACTTCCAAAAATCTGTCAGTCAAGTAAATAAATAAATAGGAAAAATCCCTTCAATAAATAAACACGTCACATCGAAAACGTGTTTCCAAACATTCACGGAATAACTCTACCTCTACAAAACGCATTAGCTGAATTGATCAGATAAAACTTGGCACAATCAGTTACCCCGCTACCCTTTCTGCCTACCCCTTGTAGACCCTTAATTTGAGTGCATTCATTTGGTAATTCATGTGGACGGGCAGTTTGTTGGTTTATATGTATAAAAATATGGTAGAATCTGTAAATATATAAAACTCTTTTGTTACTGACTGACTGACTTACAGATACACAGCCGAAACTACTAGACCTAGGAAGCTGAAACTTGATATTAACGTCCCTTGGGGAATCTAGAGGAGCTCCAAGATAGGATATCCCTTTTGCACGGGAACGATAAACACGAGAGTCACCTATTTGTGACTGATACAAAAACCCAGTAGATAATACTTTTCCCGGGAATCGAATCCGAGACCCGTTGCCCTGCAGGCGCATTTGTGAGCACTCGGCCAACGAGGCAGTCAAATAATAAAACAAACAGACAGTTGTAAGTTTTAAATCTTAATAATCTATAATACTTGAAGTAGTTTCAAGTATTCCTGCACCACCCACTCGTATCATATCACAAAAGAACTTAAGTTTAAAACTTAATATAAACGCTCCTTTGCACTCGATCGACCACTTTTAACTGGCGATAAATTTAACCCAACTTAACGTTGTACAACTTAAAATTGGTTAAAATTGCTACAGATAAAGTACTGCTGAAGAGTTTAAAAATAGACATGTTAATAGTCCAGGAGTATTTATGCTTAAAATCTGTTTTTACTTTTAATTGTTGAAGATCAGCCACCCAGGTGTGATTCTTGTAGAGCTGCGGAAGGCCTAACGGTTTGCTGTTAGGGTGGATTTTAGTCAGTAAGAGTCTGACACTCCCTCTCGCCTAACCCAAGGCGGGAGAAGTCATTGGATGATTTTCCCCCCTCAAAACAAAAAGCTGTGATACCTGTACACCTTCTTTATTTTTACACCTAGTTTTAAAAAATATGTACATATGTACCTACTAAGTTTTAACAAGATCCAGTAGCATATCATTATTTTACGTGGAGCAACCATACACATGACATCACAGGTGATTCTTAATTAAGTCGACTATTAGAATTTTTGAATCGCGTTCAAAGTGTATTAAATATCAGTGAAAAAATCACAAAAGACGACTGCCCCATTGGCCAGGTGGTCGTAAGTACGACTGCCCGACAAAGAATCTGAAATTCGATGCCCGGGCCGGACAAAGTATTGCTTTTCAGTAGTAGCACGGAGTCTAGAAATGTGCCCGGTATATAGTAATAGGCTCACCCTCTACTACATAGGACTCATAACATAAATAGTGAAAAGTGCCATTAAGTGCCTTAATGTGCGCCTCTGCCTAACCCTTCGGGAATCAAAGGCGTGATGTTATGTCATGAAAGAATATGTAGGTACACGTGCCTAAAATACAATATAAGATCTTAATATATGAGACCCATTTATCGACAACACGTGTAAACCAAACTAAGTTAAACACCGAATTACGCTAAAATAGTTCAACAAAAAATATTATTACGAAGCACTATAACAATAATAAGCTCCTTAACTCTCTAATTACAAAATTAACACAAAGTTAATATAGTTAGTTCTAATATACAGAAACAAGTTTAATCGTTAACCACGAATTACATGTAACCTTTTAACTTTGTCCGTATCATGTTAATTTGTGTCAAAATCAGACGCTACAATTAGTGCCTTGAACTCCTTAGTTTAGTAAATCCGTATGTGGCTGCTAAGTAAGAGATTATGGGCTTAAAAGATACTATTTGAGGTTGAGACTGCCGCGTTGGCCGAGTCGTCGCAAGTGCGACTGCCGACATGGGGTCTCTGGTTCGATTCCCGGGTCGGGCAAAGTACTACTGGGTTTTTATAAATTCTCAGTAGTAGCATGGAGTCTGGAATTGTGCCTGGTATATGGCCCCTATTACATGGGACTCATAACATAAATAGTTAAAAGTGGGTGTTACATTGTACAGCGGCATAATGTACACCTCTGGCTACCCCTTCGGGGCTAAAAGGCGTGATGTTATGATGTTATATATTATCTTTAGGTAAACTATTCATTTAACCTGACTTGTACCAAAATAATTAAAAAAACACACGAAACAAGAAACAGAGTCCAAAAAGTTAACATCAAAAACCCTTGTAAACCCATTAAAACTTGAATTTGAAATTGAACTAAAGGTTTCCAAACACCCTTTATAATTCATCATAGCATACTGTATAAACGACTTAGTACAAGTGAGAAAGGGATGGAGATATTGAAGGTGGTACGTGTGAGGGAGAAAGTATTAGTTGGCACGTTTACACTTAGATGACTGAACTTCGCTGACTTACGGCTCTCTGAAATTGCCCACTCGAGTAATTGAGGACATTTATGGAGGTGTTAATTTGTTTTATTTTATTAATATTTTTTATTGTAGTGATATTTGAGGAGTGGTTTTGTCAGTTCCTAATGAGTTCCATTTAAATAGAACATGCAATAAGTGAAAATTCATCATCATCAACAGCCTATAAATGCCCACTGCTGAGCAAAGCCTCTTCTCACACAGAGAAGGTTTAAGCATTAATCACCACGCTTGAAAATTGCTGGTGTAAATTGCTGGCCATAACCTCCACGTTTGGCCAACAGGTTAGAAAACACCCGCAGGAATAGGAGATATGGTAACAAATATACATTATTCTACTCTAGCTTTATCATGCCATTTACAAACAAAATATCTAATCTGACGGTCAGTTCTCTCACATGATCTAATCCCTTACCATTCCATTAATAGCTTTCCATTGTGATCGAAATTCTCATTATGCTTTAACAATATCGTCAGCGGTATGTAATTAAATTGATAATCAGTTACGTGAACTAAGTGTAGCAATAGAACAGTTTAATATACAGGTCGTAAGGACCGTTTAAGAGACTACACATGATATGGTATGCCAGAGACCAGGTAGCCAATACTCTCTGATAAGCCGCAATCTTTTAACGCGATCTTCAACTTGTCTGCCAAACATATATAAAGACAAATCCTCTTGTATATGATGTAATAATTAATAATTCTATTGACATTAAGTAACAAAATCAATCGAAATCATTGTTCCATCAATCCAATTCATTCCAATTTATTTTATATGCTGACAAAAGCTACCATAGCGTTTAAAAACGTTCTTTAAGACCCTAATGTTACCTATGTTAACAATTCATCCTCAAATGGCTCAAAGTCATGAGCAGAATTATATGAGCCTCTAGCATGGCTTGAAACTAGTCGAATTTCTCGTTAAAGAGTTACGTGAGTAAACCGAAAACATAATAATTCATTCATTAATTGTTAACATAGGTAACATTAGGGTCTTAAAGAACGTTTTTAAACGCTATGGTAGCTTTTGTCAGCATATAAAATAAATTGGAACGAATGAGCTCATGACTTTGAGCCTAGCATGGCTTGAAACTAGTCAAGTTCCTCGTTAAACAGTTACGTGAGTAAGTCGAAAACATAATAATAAATTAGTATGCCTCATGCCAGTTTTAATATAAGCACAATAAATGAATTTCAATTTGAATTTGCCATCAGTAATAAAAACTAAATATAGCCTAGAGACGTATTAACAACTCTATATAAGTAAAAACTGTATCAAAAGGCCGGCAAAGCCTACTCTCATGCAGTATTCACACTCGACGGCTACTGCGACTAATTCGCTGAAAAATGGACACATTTTCACCTGAACATATCTAAACATAGATTTTTTCAGCTGAAAACTAAATATAATAAGAAATAGGCGAAAGGGTAAAGGTAAAGCCTGGTAGGTTTTGTTTCTAGTATTTGAAGTATGAAAAAGGAAAAAAATGTAAAGTTGTATTGTTCGTAAGTAGAAAAATTGTGATACCTAACATAACATCACGCCTTTTATCCCTGAAGGGGTAGGCAGAGTGTGTACAATGTGACACCCACTTTTCACTATTTTATCCACCAAAAATTGTGGTATTTTAACATATTTAAAGAAATCAATATTTTTTATAGTTCTCTCTGTTTGAAGGCTGGTCCTGATTCGATCATATGATGAAACAAAGATTTAATCATAAAATTCTTAATATGTACACATTAAGTAATTATTTAGTAGTAGTACATCCTACAATCCTAATTCCTACTAATATGATAAATGCCAAAGTTTGTGAGGATGTATGTGTGTGTGTGTAATAACACATCCTTACGTGTTATTCCAGACCACAATCTACCCCTGTTCCAAATTTTATCTCGATCCCTTCAGCCGTTTTCACGGGAAGGAGCAACAATCAAACAAACATACAAACATTCATAATATTAGTAGAATAACATCTATCTACCCTTCCTAAGTTACACAAAACCTACCACTTCAATTCTTAACATCGCATAACATATTACATTATGCATAAAAACATCACCATTTATTTTAATACCCCTCACTATACATCAAAGACTACCTACCTCACCTTTGGGGACACGTCGTCAAGATCGTGACGTCACGTCTATGAATTCCATATCTTTTCCCGTTTCTTTTAAAAAGGTAAAGAAGGGAAGTGGGTCACGATGACACTCTCATGCAAACTGCTGCTGTTTAACTTTTTTATACTATGCGACACGATATCGGGGTCGGACACTGATAGTTGATAACCGACTAAGTAATGCGGATTGCTTTTATTTTATTTTATTGCTTTGACTCACCAACAATTGATTACACTTATATAATATAGGGTTTTTTTTAAGTGGGGAAATCATCGAATGGCTGCTTCCACCTTGGTGAGGCGGGAGGGTGTGTCAGACTCGTACTGACTAAAAACCACTCCGTTCCTTCACGTTGAGCCGGAGCCCCGGTTACCCATTAGGTTCTCCGCGACTCCGACAATAAAGGGGTTACATTTACGAAAACTTACATACATACTAGTGCATCAATCTATTATAGGTAAGCACAACATGCATTATATATTTCACGGTTTACAAATCACTATGAACAGAGACAGGCAAATCCAACCATTGACATGGATTTAACATTCAAAATAACTAAGAAGAATTAGTATCGGAGACAAATTAAATATTAAACTTAAAATTTACGATACGAGCAATAAAGACAATTAATTGATACTTACAATGAGAACATAGATAGTGTTCAAAACAAAAAATGAACATAAGGACAAAACAAATAAAAGCAGTTACATTCGGGCAATATCACCATAAAGATTGCTTTTCGTATATGCTCGATAATCATTGGGCGTAGTATAATGATTAGCTGTAAACTATTAAAACCGCAGTGTAGGGCTGGCTCGTCGTCGGCACGTCGCATCGCAAGAACTTGCGAAGTTGTTATGCAGTAGTTGACGCTAGTATGTATATTTAATATTATTGTGTTATCAAACAAGGCATAAATAGCATAAACTGTATCTTATTTATTTCTTTAATGGTACACCAATAGCAAAACATATTTTACACATACACATAACATCACGCCTTTTATCACCGAAGGTGTAGGCAGAGGTTTACATTACGGCACTTAATGCCACTGTACAACGTAACACCTACTTTTCACAAATTTTGTTACGAGCCCCATGTAATAGGGGGTGAGCCTATTGCCATATACCGGGCACAATTCCGGACTCCGTGCTAATACTGAGATTTTTTTAAAAACCCAGTAATACTTTGCCCGACCCGGGAATCGAACCCGAGACCCCTTGCCCGGCAGTCGTACTTGCGACCACTCGGCCAACACGTCATATTTTATGCATGTTAAATCCTGTAGAGATTCGATACCTAATATCGGATCAGACAATAAGATGAACAGATATAATAGGTACTTCATATGTACATATATTTTACTTGCCCCGACATCGTATTAAATGCCCGATACCCTGATAGAGATATCGGATCGGATAGACTAAACACGTTCATATAGTTATACGAGGTCACTATGTTACATACCTCTATCCTGTATGTATATTTGGAAGGTAGATAATGACATAATGTCATGGTTTTATAATAACTATCGTGAGACATACTAAACAAACTAAAAATCGAAAAGCTCTACTAGTTTCGAACCACAGAGGTTCTTCCTCATAAGGAGCGTACGCGGTCGCGGCAATGTAAGCAAATCTACAGATATATATCTCTAGGATATAGAAAAAGTAAGTCCACAAAATCCTATAAAAAGAAAGTGCGGAAGAGCCATGTTTCGGCATTAATGGGCCGGCTCGACCGGAGTGATACCACGGCCTCACAGAAGACCGACGTGAAACATCGTTGTGTTTTGTTTCGTCGTGTGAGTGAAGTTACCGGATGCCTAATTCCCCCGCCCTCCTCCCTTTCCCCAATCACTGAACCCCCAACAAGCTCCTAATCCCAAAAGGCCGGTAACGCACTTGTAACGCCTCTGGTGTTCCAGGTGTCCATGGGCGACGCCGATTGCTTACTATCAGGTGATTCGTCTGCTCGTTTACCGGCTTATATCACACAAAAAAACAATCGACAACTTCTAAAGCAATCAACAACGGTTTATAAAAAAATGTTGACAAAAAGAACTATTAAAAAAGTCACAAAATAAACCATAAACAAGTGGCATTTAAAAATATCGTTCTAAAACTAGACCAAAACAATACTTATAGATATTATACAACAGTTCACGCTAAGCTAACCAAATAACAGATTCACGTGGGAATTTGCGGGGAATACACTAAATACACTTTAGCTCAGGCATTGGCGATACACTCCACGGTTCATTTAGCTCGTTTTAATGAATACCGAATACTGAATCGACTAAAAGCCTTGTTCGCTTATGCATTGAAATTATTATCGATACATTTGAATTTTGTTTTCGAGTGAAATTGGTTATATTTCTGCCTGCGGCTCCACCTGTAGTTGGAAGAAAAATTATGTGTTGTTCCAGACAATCATCTATCTCGATTTCATTATTTTCTTTGTTTGTTTGTTTATGTGAAATTTAAAAAAATTTTTTTTTTTTGCACTTAAGGAACCAACAGCTATAAAATTTGACTAAAAAGAATAAATGGCGAAGTCGCGCAACCTACTCGCCGCGACCGCGATCGCTGCTCATGAGGAAGAACCCCTCTGTGGTTCGAAACTAGTAAAGCTTTCCTCATTATATTTACGTGAGTAACCCGCGAGTTTTAGTTAATTTTGTATGTCTCACGATAGTTATTATAAAAACAATTTAACATGTAACAAAAAGCCAATTACTGATTTCCACAACTAGCAAGTGAAAATAGAAAAATTGGACACCGATCTCAATTGCTTCCTAACGACATACCTATCCGATATTTGGTACATGCTCTTAATCTTGATGACCATACAATATAAGCCCATTAAAGCCGTTTTACATAAAACAATATTTTTCTATGTATGGATACTTGTTTCAACCCAGACCTAAAATTATTCTCAGCGATAAATAAAACTTTACAGATGACCCTCTAAACTGCCTCAGTAATTGGCCGAATGGTCGCAAGTGCGACTGCCGGGCAAGGTTTTTAAATATTCTCAGTAGTAGCAACGAGTTTCGAAATGCGCCCGGTATGTGGCAATAGGCTCTTATATGGAACTCATAACATAAATAGTGAAAAGTTGATTTTACATTGTACAGTGGCATTAAGTGTTGTAATGTGCACCTC
Organism: Spodoptera picta; assembly: GCA_038387885.1. Taxonomy (NCBI): domain Eukaryota; kingdom Metazoa; phylum Arthropoda; class Insecta; order Lepidoptera; family Noctuidae; genus Spodoptera; species Spodoptera picta. The sequence goes on from JAZHFQ010000269.1 coordinate 944,615, forward strand.
TGCCTACCCCTTCAGGGATAAAAGGCGTGATTATTTTATGACCCTCTAAATGTTAAGGACATTTCTATCCTCTCTTCATGGTAGGTACAACAAACGTGATATAGTTGTCTTCTGCCTCAGAAATGCCTTTACACTTAAATTAAACTAAAACATCCATTTTGATTAGCAAACCAAGACTCCCTAAATGGTAATTCGTCCCTTTTAACCCAAAGCCACATTCAAAGGCATTATGGAATTACAAATCGTATTCTAAACTAGTGTTCTAACCTGGCTTTACACGAGTTTTAATCTCTAAGGCTAAGGACTCACGAAACGATTTTCTTCGAAGCGGTTTTGTAGAATGCAGATATGAATTTAAAAAATCAAAACATATTTAACGACGCGTATTATCTCTGCGGCGGTTGTGATTGCTTGCGGCTTGCGGCACCGGCGGGCGCGGCCGCGATCCCAAAGCCGCGGCAGGTTTGACCCGCGCGCTCTGTGATCGGTTGGCGGGCGATCGCAATGCGAGAACCAGTCGGGAACTTGACTGATTATTTAACCGCTCGTCTTGCGATAATCCACCGCCAAGTTTGCAGGAGATTATCGCAACCGCGGCGGCTCCGGGACCGCAGAAATCTGCGGTCTCGTGAGTTTTGAAAATATCTAAGTCCGTATGTTTTTTTCTTTAACCACTTTTGACGAAATTGTGGACAAAAGGCTAAGTTTGGTGATTTCCAAATAACTCTTAACGTATTTGTTATAACTGTAATAAAAATCATACACGTTAATTCTTTTATTCGACGTCCTTGTCGAAGTCATAATTTTACTATATCCGACTTCAAACCTATTTTTTAAAACCTCTAGTTGATTCAAAAATTTTTCATATCTCCAAAAATAAAAACTAAATTCAAATATTTGAAAACTGACGGGTACAGTTTGGAACATCGCATTTGTTTTAAGTCCCGTCTGTCTAGTAGGTCGCGTAAGCAAATAATAAGCGGTCGGTGTGCATTGAAACTGTTGTGTTTAAGTTTTAATAGTAAATATGAGGGAAATAGTTCATATACAGGCTGGCCAATGTGGCAATCAAATTGGTGCTAAGGTAAGATATCTATTCACCACTTCACATAGTAGTAGCGTAGGTAGTAGTTGCCCTACATAGTCCTCATTGAATGTCACAGTATCTGACATTCCTCAATATGTAGTGCTTTCTCCATAACGTGTACATAGACTTATCATCTAAGTAAATTGTCTTGTAATCCAGATTAACCTACACACAAGACAAATGTAGCACTATTATTATCCTCAAGCTTCGAAATTACTAGATTCAGTTCCTAAATTAGTCAATTAAGACGTCAGCAATGCCGTGGTTAACCTTCGGTGTACTTGACACTGACATCTATCATCTGTTTCAGTTCTGGGAGGTAATTTCCGACGAGCATGGTATTGATCCCACTGGAACGTACCACGGAGACTCTGATCTGCAACTGGAGCGCATCAATGTATACTACAATGAAGCAACAGGCGGCAAATATGTGCCAAGAGCGATCCTCGTCGATCTTGAACCTGGAACTATGGATTCCGTACGCTCAGGCCCCTTCGGACAAATCTTCCGACCTGACAACTTCGTCTTCGGGCAGTCGGGCGCCGGAAACAACTGGGCTAAAGGCCATTACACAGAAGGTGCAGAACTAGTAGACTCTGTCCTAGATGTAGTCAGGAAGGAGGCAGAAGGATGCGACTGTCTTCAAGGCTTTCAGTTGACACACTCCCTCGGAGGTGGCACAGGAGCCGGCTTAGGAACCCTTCTCATCTCAAAGATTCGAGAGGAGTATCCCGATCGTATTATGAATACTTTTAGTGTGGTACCCTCGCCCAAAGTATCCGACACTGTAGTCGAACCCTACAATGCCACCTTGTCTGTGCATCAGCTAGTAGAAAACACTGATGAATCTTATTGCATTGACAACGAGGCACTTTACGATATTTGTTTCCGTACCCTGAAGTTGACCACACCGACCTATGGGGATTTGAATCATCTGGTATCAGCGACAATGTCGGGCGTCACCACTTGTCTTAGGTTCCCTGGTCAACTGAACGCTGATCTGAGGAAACTCGCTGTAAACATGGTTCCATTCCCTCGTCTGCACTTTTTCATCCCTGGGTTTGCGCCATTGACGTCTAGAGGAAGTCAGCAGTACCGAGCTCTGACCGTGCCGGAGTTGACACAACAGATGTTTGATGCTAAGAATATGATGGCTGCGTGTGACCCTCGCCACGGAAGATATTTAACTGTCGCAGCTGTGTTCAGAGGTCGTATGTCAATGAAAGAGGTAGATGAGCAGATGATGAACATTCAGAACAAGAATTCTTCGTACTTCGTGGAGTGGATCCCTAATAACGTGAAGACTGCAGTGTGCGACATCCCACCCCGAGGTTTGAAGATGTCTGCGACATTCATTGGGAACTCAACCGCTATCCAGGAGTTGTTCAAGCGTATTTCTGAACAGTTCACTGCGATGTTTAGACGTAAGGCGTTCTTGCATTGGTATACTGGTGAGGGGATGGATGAGATGGAGTTCACGGAGGCTGAGAGTAACATGAATGACTTGGTGTCTGAATACCAGCAGTACCAGGATGCCACCGCTGAGGAGGAGGGTGAATTTGATGAAGAAGAGGAAGGTGGTGACGAAGGAGACTAGACTTCTTTTGTGTCCTTTTGTTAAGACTTCCATTATATTTTGTATTTTGTATTTATCGTTTTATTTAATGAATACAATTCATGAAGGTTAAGTTTTCTCTAAACATCACACTACCATTCGATTGTCCAAGGTCCAAACCAAAAATGCAGCGAGTATGTTGGATAGCTGTTTGATATTATGCACATGTCATTATGTAATATTCCAAAGAGATGAGCAATCGATAAAACCTATTTGTCTTTGCACCTGATATACCCAAGTAACATTGACACATGTCAACCAATAACAGCGCCTCATCAGCACTGGGCGTTTCTAGGTAACGCTTTCAATATCGGATTGATAATGGTGATCAAACGAAAATAAAAATTGCATCTTATAATATTTTGAATTCGTCATTCGTTTTTTACATGGGACTCGAGAACATAAATAGTGAAAAGAGTGTTACATTGTACAGTGGTATAATGGTGCACCTCTGCCTACCCCTTCGAGGATAAAAGGCGTGATGTTATGTTATGTTATGTTATCGTTATTCGTCGCAACACGGCGACTGTCACGCTGCTACTGACTATTCGAGTTCCTCGTCAAACAGTTGCGTGAATAAGCCGGACGCATAATATTTAGTATGTCTAGTATGTCGCTTATAAGTAACCCACTATCCCACTCCACCTAAATATTGAGCGCTCCGAGTCTGTTCACAAATAGCCGAGCTAAATAATTCATTGGTCGTCTACACGTTGCTAGGAATAAAGTAGAGTATTTTGAGAGCTAACGTATAAGCTCAAATAGAGGAGTACTTGGATTTACGCGAAAGGACGTGATAATATTTGCCTGTAGTTGGATACTGGGGTATTTTTGATGTAAGGGGCGGATTTTAAAGGTTGTATTTTCTCGTTTTATTCGACGTGGCGAAGTAAGGGAGAGGCCTTTGTTTAGTAGTCTTTAGACTGATGATGGAAATGATGATGATTCCCTTGTAGAACCCCTGAAATTTTCCGATTATATTAGTCATGTACAATATTGAAGTTAGTGAAAAAAGGACAATGATCATCATAACATCACGCCTTTTATCCCCGAAGGAGTAGGCAGAAATGCACATTACGGCCTTTAATGCCACTGTACAATGTAACACCCACTTTTCACTATTTATGTTATGAGTCCCATGTAATAGAGGTGAGTCTATTGCCATAAACCGGGCACAATTCCAGACTCCGTGCTACTACTGAGAATTTTTTAAAAACTCAGTAGTACTTTGCACGGCCCAGGAATCGAACCTGAGACCCCTTGCCCAGCAGAGGCCTTAGTATGAGTTTTATTTACGTTTAAAGTATTCGTAACGAGTTCGCGTTCGGCACTCTGATTGGCCGGCGCCAATGAAGCAACCAATCGGAGCGCCGAACGCGAACTCGTTACGATTACTTTAAACGTAAAACAAACTCGTACTAAGGCCTCAGTTGCACTTGCAACCACTTGGCCATTATTATTATTATTAATAAGACTACTAAAAACCACTAGCACTACTGCAATTGGCTTACTGCCGCGTGGGCGGGGACGTCATGCATTCGTAAATGTTCTACAGTCGGTGGCGCTGTGGGCTGGGTCGTTCCGTTCCCTACGAAATGGTTGATCGGACCGATTGCTGGCCTACACGTCATACCCGTGAACGGGTGCCTCCTGCTGGAACAGGTCGGCTCGCTCATCGTGTTGGTGGGCTGATTCAGTAGGTTTAGTCTAAGATAATAAGACTAAAATAATTAGGTAACAACATAAAGTATTGTGTGTAGTGATAGTGGTAGGCGTAGCATGTAAGATCTTTGTAAAAAAAAATATTTGACCATGAAAATTATGTACTTGTAATATGACAAGGGCACAGACACGAGTCCGTGGAGAAATTAAAAAAAAACCACTCGGCCAACGAAGACCAAAGTCAAAAGGATGACCAAAAAGGACAATGAGATGGTGATTATTTGAGAAAAGTGATATAAGAATACTTATTATGTCAAACGTAAAAAGTAACTTGGGATATGGTTAAAAAAACACGTGTAATTAATAATCAAGTATTACCGCTGTCGTGGCAGCTGTAAGGCTGCAACTGACAGTATCAAGTTTTGAGCGTTGAGAGCAATCTCCAAATCGGATATTTCTCAGTGTATTGATTTAGGAAATTTATACTGTCAACATAAGGTCAGTAACCCTTTTAAAAATAACTCACAATAAGTGACGTGGATGTGGGCATCTCCCAACGGAATAAGATGTTAAGTTCTGACGTTCCAAGTAAAAAAGAACGTTATCCTAAAAAAAGTATATTTAAACAAAAATCAAACTTATACAACTGGGCATTAATTCGTAAATCGACTGTATAACCTTCAGTAAAATGTTGAATATCAGAATTATTGACTTCGACCAAAGTTTTTACGTCTGTCTGACAGTTTGAGCTCTTAGGGGGCTTCGACTCAAAGTATATTTATTTACTTTATTCACTCTCACGTTTCATACTATTATTTTACTTTGCAATCAATATTACACAAAGTTTTGTGAGTAAAGTTCAAAAGTGCCATCCTGGTCTAATTGAAATAAATGATTTTGACTTTGACTTGACTTTGAATCTTTATACGCGTTATTTTGTAAATCGTAATATTGATTTTCTTTGATCAAAGACATAATTACTGATGACTGCCTCGTTAGCCAAGTGGTCGCAAGTGCGACTGCCGGACAAGGGTCTCGGGTTCGATTCCCGGGTCGAGCAAAGTATTACTGGGTTTTTAAATACTCTCAGTAGTAGCATGGGGTCTGGAATTGTGCCCGGTATATGGCAATAGGCTCACCCCCTATTACATGGAACTGATAACATAAATAGTGAAAAGTGGGTGTTACATTGTACAGTGGTATAATGTGCACCTCTGCCGACCCCTTCGGGGATAAAAGACGTGATGATGTTACGTAAAGACATAATTATTTCGTTTTAAGTCGATGTTCGTAAAGGTTGCATTCACGTCTTTAATGTTTTCTTTGTTTAGTTTACGAAGCAATAGAAATTTTAAATCTGTAAATGATTCTTTGCTCAGCTTTTTGGGGGATAAAAAAAATTCTATGTTAAGTGATATTTGTGATGTGAATACTCGCACTGAGATGGCGTATATTTATTAGGTACAACCCCTATAAATGAAATCCAAAATCCCCAACTCAACAGTCAACTAGCGAAACATCTCAAATAAAACATTTAAATCTGAATCCAGATATCATATTGAATGCACTTTATATTTTAGTATCACGAACCGACGATAGATGTCGCCACCAGCAGCCACAGATGCCGCAACGAGACAGGATATTAAAATATTAATATGACTCGAAATATGTGTTTATTTTTAGTCTGTGGATTCAAAATGGCGGTGTTATCTCTGGATCTGCACTATTCTGTTGTGCTCATATCGTATCTGTCTTGTGGGATTATTTATGTAAGCGACTGTGAATCATGAGGTATCTGATTAGATTCTTAAGTTGTATAAGAGAAATGCTTACATTCTTCTAAGTACACTTAGATAGACTTTTCATCATATTGTGAAATAAGGCTGAAAATATATCTAAGTAGTAAACTTATTGATGAATGTAGGGGAGTGGCAGAACCAAAAGTATTTATATATTTTTTTTTCATTAAAACAAACATATATAATTATTTCTTAAAATATTCGCACTGTTGACAATATTCAAATACTTTACGATTCAAATTATAGATATATTTTGAAATTCATTTGGTAAATTATTCTTACAACTGAAATAATCATAATACTTACAACTGTTATCTCTTTTACAACTTATTATAATCTCTTACTCACTATTCTATATCTAGGTACACATAATACATGTTATTTTGCTTAAATATTTCTTTATTATAATCGTAAGGTACATACACATGTAAGCACATTATCTTTATACAGGACTCTCCGGTACCTGTTCATTAATTATATTTATTTCATTATATTTATTTATCATTCTTCATTTCATTATTATACTTGTGCTTACTTTTATTCATTTCTATATTTATTTTAAAATTTAGTGTCAATATTTAAGATTCCTATGATCTCCAATAATTTTCACAGAGAGAGCTCGTCTACACCATGATCAAACTAAGGACATGAACACTAAACTGTACCTTACCATGTGTACCTATTATATTTATTATTAACTTATCCTTCAACTATAAAACCTAACATAAACACAATCTAATTGAATTGCTTGGTCTACAAAATATTACGTTGTCTTTAGGTGATCAGCCCTCAGTCATACGCCAAAACTTGTGTACCAAGTCATTCCAAACTACCTAAAAACCAAACTTACATACTTATACAAACAATGAACACATTCCAAAGCCTAGCTAATATCAAATTTCATTCATCTAATTTATTTATTTCATAAGACAAAACCAAAGTGCAGATGTTATTGTTAATTGGTGTCAAGTAACACGATTCTTTCAATACAAGTATTTTTGAACCTATTGTTTTCTTATATAAGTTTTATTTTTAAGGTGACTGTTTGTTTCCTAACTAAAATTAAAAAAATAATAATAATAATACAATCTGACACTCGGTATGACATCATTTACCTATATGGGCATGGGAACATTCCTTTAATCTGATTAATGTAAGCGAACTATCAAATTTAAAATTCTCTAATTTACAACAAAAATTGCAAGATTATTATTTCGTTCAAAATAATATCAAGTATAAAAATTATTCAAGATAAAAAAGTACAATCATAACTAATGATTGTCAACAGGCGTGAATTACCTATATCTAGTGTAAAATAATATTTTATAACTAAAATGATTAAAATTATGTGATATAACTTAAATTAACATATAACATACGTGGGGCCTATTACAATTATGTTTAACTTACTACTACAGTTCTATATATTGGTGTCCATTTTCACTATTTAACTACACTAATACACTTAACATTTAAACACAAAGTACTTCCGAGTCCGGTTACATCGCGTACCCAGGGTAGCGGAGATTCTCTCAAACGCTACCTGGTCGCCAACATCTCCCGGCTCCATCCTCTAGGACACCAACCGCTCCCGGCAGGTCCACATCAGGCTGCATCGACACCCGGCAGCCAGCAAAAATATCCACATTTTGTTTTTTTTTTTAGGGCACAATGCACTTTTTTATTCCACACTTAAATTACTTAATTATTTTTAACAAATGCAAATATCTAACACTGTACTCGTGCGCAGCGCTGCCCGCGTGGCAGCACTGGCAGGGTCGCCATGCAATGTGGAGCAATGAGGGAGACGTGTTGTTCTTAGAAATAACTTTAATTGAGTCTCCTATATCTATCTTACGCTACTTACTTATAGGGCGGGCGAGGTGTCACACACACTACAATAGTATTGCGTAAGTTTTAAAATATGCTGTGTCTAACATTACCATATTAACTCACATAACCCACGCGTTATATCCCCGAAGGGGTAGGCAGAGGTGCACACAGAAGTAACACCCACTTTTCACTAAATATGTTATGAGTCCCATGTAATAGGGGGCGAGCCTATTGCCATATACCGGGCACAATTCCAGACTCCGTGCTGCTATTGAGATTTATGCTCCGTGCTACTATAGAAAAACCCAGTAATACAATGCCCGACCCGGGAATCGAACCCGAGACCCCTTGCCCAGTAGTCGCACTTGCGACCACTTGGCCAACGAGGTAGTCTACGCTATCGCCATATTAACTCATCTCACAATATTTCTATTTACCAGAACATACACCAACACATCCAATAAAAAATCAACAACATAACAAATACTAAACACACCTAATAAAAATTCAACTAATATACCAATACGACATAACACTTAAAACCAAAAATCTTCCCAATAAACCAACAAACATGTACGATTTCAAACAAAAACACAAAACAACACTCTTTAGCCATTTCTAACCAATCAAAAAATGAACAAATATTCCACAGCCAATAAAAACGGATAGAAGTACGAAAATCGTGTATTCCTAGCAACATTTAGACCAGTCAGAATACTTTAAAAGTGCATCTATTCGACGATCGATAACGAATCTCTGTAGCTTGGGTATTTTGGTATCCTGGCCGCGTAAATAGAAACTACTGCGAGTACGACACAGCGGCGCGACGCGACGTGGCTCGATTTAGTATGAAATTAATAATGCAATTACGTTGCGATATTTCTGTCTTAATCTAAAGTTAATCTGCTATTACAGGATATGGGTTGGGAATTTATGATGGGTTGTTGTGTTTTGGGAAATAAGTACTTATTACATCAGTAGTTTTGTTTCTTCTATCTTTCTTCTTCTTCGGTTGGTGCGGTGACAAGCGGCTGCCGTGCAACGTGTCGCGGGATTCCCCCACGAAACATCTGTTTTTTTTTGAGGGGGAGAATCTTCCAATGTCTTCTCCCGCCTCCGTGAGGCGATTGGAAGTGTCAGACTCCTACTGACTAAAAACCACCCCGTTCCTACTCTAGCACTTCGAGCCGGAGCCCCTGCAACCCGTTAAGTCTTCCGCGGCTCCATATCGGAATCATCCTATTGGGCCCTATCCTTGGTGGTTTGATAGCTCCTTGAGGCGCGCTTGGGCCTGGTTCTGGTCGAGCGGCGAGTCACCCATGCTCGCTGTCCGCAGGCCCGTGCTTACGGTGTTTTTTCGGGCCTGGGTGTCATATGTATGTGAACGCACCCATGATACAAGAGAAAACCTCCTGTGGCGCAACGTTTTAAAAAATGGTAATCTTTCTATAACCCCAAACGAAAACAAATTCTATCGTTGGTGATAAATGATGTAGTCTATGTTCTTTGACATAGAACACATGTATAAAGATGTAGTTTTACTAAAGTTAAGCTTAGTTTCTTTAGTCTAAAGTAGTGATCTCTACAATTATTGCAATGAGCTACTCATACGGCAATTTCAAAGAAGCGCATTGCGCAACTATGCTACTTCAACCCAACGCTATCTCAACCGGTTACTTAAAAAGCGCTGAATCGGCATTACAAAATACGCGTCCTGGATATATTCCCTCGCTTCCCCGATTTCTCCAATTACGATGTTTTCCAACAGTTTTAGATTTGAATTATAGTTCTTTCAAAGACAATTTTAGTCTTCTATTTTAAACCTTATACTGTAGTTGTGAAAGTAGATAATTGGATAAGTGGTCAATGATGTTAGGTTTGTGGTCTTGGGCTGTAATTAAATTGCGTTGAGTGGTAGAAAATAAGTGTTGTTAGGAAAATAGTTTGACCAATTTTTATCAATGTTTGGATAGAAATTGTGTGTATATTTAACGTATTGAGTTGATATTTCTATAGTTTGGTTGAAAAATAGGTAATTACGTTAATTAACTCTTGATGTTGCTCAAAATGCAATCTCCGTGGTCTGTATGGATCGCAATGTCTAACGATGACTGCACTGTTGGCGCGGTAGCTACCATGCAACGTGTCGCGATCTCGATGCCCGCACGGAACGACTCTTTGTATGACCCATAGATTGTTGATTCGGGTCTGGGTGTCATGTGTATGTGAACTTGTATCTTTGTAAACGCACCCACGATCACAGCAGAAAGTCCTAGTGTGGGACAACGTATTTAAAGGAAAATCTCATGATCAGAAAGTATATTAAAATCCAGGTTTAATAACCAAAAAGAGATTGAATCATGTGAATACCTTCTCCGAACCCTTTCAAATACGATAAATATAATATTACATCAGGTTTTTCACTCAGTACCAGGTTCTAAAATACACTTTTTCTTTCCCAGGGCCCGGTTTAAAGGGGACGATGGCGATCCTGAACTGCCTGCTTGCGAGGCAGCTCTGCTTCGAAGACGCCTCCTGTTCCGCCATATTGGAGATCATCCCGCGTGTCTGTGGATCTGAACTTGGTAAGTTATGACACATATTGCTATCTTTTTCTAACCATGTGACCATGGTCCTCGGTCAACGACAGTTGCAACAAGAAATTGGTTCTAAAATTTCAGTGGAAAGTATGTTTAGAGGCGTATCTAATATGGGTAAGCAATAATCAGCACGGATTGACACATTCCTTGGACCTGACTGACACCATGGCCTGTGACTCACTGCTGTATTTGTGAAATCATAGGAAACCGTTATGGGTCGCCGTGTGATGGCCAGCAACGCCCTTGTATTTCAGCGATGGTGCGGTGGTCCATGGACGGCTCTCATGACTTACCATCAGATGCTCCATACCCCGTAAAAAGACTTAAAACTACCTCCCCAATTTACGATCTCCGGCCACCGTAAGCGCGGGCCTGCGGACGGCGAGCATGGGTGGCTCCCCGTCCGACCAGAAACAGACCCGAGCGTACGGCGCGTCGCGTTCCGCGCGCGCCTCAAAGAGCCATCAGACCACTACAGATGGGCCCAATACGGCCGATGCCGATTCGGAGTCGTGGAGAACCTAACGGGTAACCGGGGCTCCGACTCGACGTGCAGGAGAAGGAACGGGGTGGTTTTTAGTCAGTAAGAGTGTGACACTCCCTCCCGCCTCACCTAGGCGGGAGCAGTTATTCGATGATTTTCCCCCCTTAAAAAAAAAACCTCCCCAAGTTACAAAAATCTCTTTCCAAATACAGTATCAAACTTTGAACTACAACTATGAACTCTATGCAGTCTCAGATAAAGCTACAATATAATACGCCTATCCATATTCTCGTACATAACAAATAATAAATAATATTTACAACATCGCCTTAAAACCGCACTTTTTCTAAGTCTTGTAGAAAGATTGGGATCTTTTGTTAAAGAGCTCACATTATGTATAAGAACATACACTGTACATACCGCGTCATGCTTTCAACAGATGAAGGGATAACTCGCACACCGAAGCGTAACACGATTTGTCAGTTTAACCACATAATATCATCATATATTTTATTCCCGGTACAATATAAGCCCTTGGACAGTATTTTTAAGGGGGGAAAATCATCGAATGACTTTTCCTCCTGGGTGAGGCGCACAGTACAGTGGTAAAAGCCACCCCGTTCCTACTCCTGCACTTCGAGCCGGAGCCCCTGTAACCCATTAAGTTGTCCGCGGCTCCGTATGGTCATCAGCCCTATGGGGCCCCATCTGTGGTGGTCTGATGGCTCTTTGAGGCGCGCGGAATGCGATGCGTCGTACGCTCGGGTCTGGTTCTGGTCGGGCGGCGAGCTATCCATGCTCGCAGTCCACAGGCCCGTACTTACGGTATAATTGATCGATATAAATGTAATCAGAAAAGATTTATAACTATATTCAGGCATCATTCTAAAGTCTCTTTGCTAATTCGTATTAAGATTTTCAAAAAATGTTCATGTTTCGCTTAGTATAACGCAATTTTATTACTATCTGTGATCGAATCGGAAATCTTTATCTTCATATAAAGCCATACATAACGTCACGTCTGTTTCCCATGGGAACAGGCAGAGACTATGGTACGCCAATTGCTACGATTTTTACATACCTCTTTCGCTTCATCAGTCTTTTCATGCAGGCTCGTCGGTTGACAGTAATTTTAATTTGGTCTTTCTTTAATATATCGCAAATCTGCTCCATATATGTCCGTCTAGGGCGCCAAAGTATATAAAACCACTCTATCTGTATTGCATATAACATAACCAATGAAAGAAACAGTTAAAGAAGCAATTGGGACCTAAAAATGAAGGTACTAAGGTTCACAATAAAGTTTATTAAATTAAACAAGCAGATACTGTGTAACAAATACCCCAGTATTTTGACCTTTCACCGCAGTCACTCTAGGGAGGAGAGAATAAAATATCAGAGAGGTTTGCTAAGTGATGCGTCATCAAATAATCAACAGGATGACAAATGGATGGGTTCCAGACCCACTTAGCATACACATACAAAATGTAAGGAAACAGACGAAACACACGTACCTACCTAATGTTTACAACGTGCTAATGTGTTGTGTACTTTAATTTGTATGTACTTCTGTATTCTAGGGTCTGAAATGTATGTAACACACTTTATAAGCCCTATAAAGTGTTCCAGGGTCTTTGTACTAGAAGTTGAGGTTCATCTTTTTGGTTTTATAGAGAACAAGCACTTTGCATCAAGCTTCCTTGTGCGTGCTGCTAAGGAGTGGAATTCTTCGCCAGTCTGTGTTTTCAGACGGGTATTCTGGGGGTCTTCAAGGCCCGAGTAAATAAGTTGCTTATGGGCAGACGTGCATCATCGTAGGCCGCATCATCGCTTATCATCAGGCGAGATAGTGGTCAAACGTCGGCCCATCAAATATAACAAAAGAGTTATGCTTATAGTTCAAGCAAAGATGTTGATGTTGGCATTTTTGTGTTTATTTTAGATTTTTATGAATAGACTGCCTCGTTGGCCGAGTGGTCCAAGTGCGACTGCCGGGCAAGGGGTCTCATCATAGTAGTAGCACGGAGTCTGGAATTGTGCCTGGTACATACTAGGCACAATTATCTTAATTAGACATAATTACACACCTGGTACATTCCTATTGCCACATGGCAATAGGCTCACCCCCTATTACATAGGACTCATAACATAAATAGTGAGTGTTCCATTGTACAGTGGGATTAAGCGCCGTAATGTTCACCTCCGCCTACCCCTTCGGGGATAAAAGGCGCGATGTTATGTTAAGTAGTAATAATTCCAATATCTGTACTATTACCTAGAATTTAAAATTAAAAAATCCAATATTCAATTAGTTATTTATAATAAGTAGTCAGACAATATCTAATGAAATATGCAAACATAAGCACCATTCATTATAAATTCTATATTACCTAGTATTTAGTCAAAAGTCTAGTAATGTCTAGATATGTATACTGAAGTTATTTGACCTCAATTGATAAAATATTACGATTTATAGATTTTATTAACGAATGGTTTGTCCTTCAATTGTATCAAGAATTTCTGATACGAATTTCGTTTGTTAGGTTATAAACCATAGCTTACTAGACAACCACAGTTTAACATTGGATTGCATTAATAACGAATGATCTAAGGGCCAATTTTTCGATCACTAGTTAATTTTTAACTGTAGAATAAAATTGAAAATTGACAGTTATTAGTATAATATATAATTCAAAATTCTTCCTTAGTTAAAAGTAATCTGATGTTGGAAATTCGGGCCTAAATCAGAGTACAGTGCAAAAATTTTGCAAGGACATTGGTCACATTAAAATAAGAATCTAGGCGCCCGCCATCTTGATACCAATTAAAGAGGAACTAAGAACCTTTTTCGACGGTAAAAGTACAATAGATCCAAAACCCTTGTAATATAGTTGTATTTCCTCAAACGAGTCACCTCCAAACGAGTTGCCCTGCCGGGCAAGGAGTCTCGGGTTCGATTCCCGGGTCGGGCAAAGTATTACTGGGTTTTTAAAAAATTCTCAGTAGTAGCACGGAGTCTGGAAATGTGCCCGGTATAAGGCAATAGGCTCACCTCTATTACATGGGACTCATAACATAAATCGTGAAAAGTGTGTGTTACTTCTGTGTGCACCTCTGCCTACCCTTTCGGGGATAAAAGGCGTGATGTTATATTAATGTTCCTCAAACGACTATTCGCAATTACCAACTAAATTTAACTGAATAATTTTATTATCAAACTAGCGACCTGCCCCGGCTTCGCACAGATGCAATATGCATGTATTATACATATAAACCCTCCTTAAAAATCACTCTATCTATTAGAAACCGCATCAAAATCCGTTCCGTTGCGTTTGTGTAGTTTTAAAGAGATAAGGATACATAGGGAAAGACAGACGGCGGATAGCGACTTTGTTTTATACTATGTATATGTTTTGATATGGAGTTTTTAAATACATTTCTCTAGGTATAAAGATTAATGTTAGTTACGTACGGCATATAAACATTCTCAGTCGTAATATGTTAAGCATAAGTATACCCAGTAAATATAATGACTCACCCCTATTCCATGAAACTCTCAAAAACTAAGAAAAGAAATAAAACAAAACTTGACATTACGAAAAGTTCCATTCCATAAAAACATTAATTTCATACATTTAATCTTGTCAAAAGTTTCAGCTGAAATTTCTTTTCTTGTTTTAATCTGTGTAACTTTCAGGCCACACACGATTACAATGTTAAAAGCCTTCTCACTGTTTAGATGTTTCTTTAATAGCTTTGACTTTTTGACGTCTGGAAAGAGAATTCAAGCTTTGCTATATTGTAAGATGAACGAGAAAAGTGACGTTATCAAAAATAGGACCATTATTCTTCAGCTAGTTCCCCAGCGGTCGTGTTGTCAATATTAGTATTCATATTTATCACTACATAAATAAATGATTATCTTTTACGATTCGAATGAGCTGAAGTGATATTGCTGGGCATCATAGTCTCTGTTATCTGTCCAAATTAGCATAATAAGTATGCTTTTGAGATCAACTTTCGTAATAAGTACACCAAGTTACCCCTTGAATTATGACTATTGTAATTAACTAAAAATACAGCTGGCAAAAAAACAATACCTTTCCTACTATCGTCTAAAACGTGAATGCCTTTTTATGAGATGAGCCGGTAAAAGAGCAGACGAATCACCTGTTAGTAAGCAATCGGCGTCGCCCATGAACACCTGGAACAACAGAGGCGTTACAAGTGCGTTACCGGCCTTTTGTGGATTAGGTATTTGAGGTTTGTTGGCGAGATTAAGGAAGGCCTCCGGTAACCTCACTCACATGACGAAACACAACGCAAGCGTTATTTCACATCGGTTTTCTGTGAAGCTGTCGTATCACACCGGTTAGCCGGCCCATTCGTGCCGAAGCATGGCCCTCCTACACTTACTAATGCCTGTAAAAACAATCATAATTTTAAGGATTTTAAAATAACTGAGCTAAGCGAGAAATGACTCTGCGCATCTTTCACTCAGACCTCCTGAAACAATCCCATTAGCTGAACTTTTCACGTAATAAGACTTTTCGGATTTTTATTCCATGATAATATATTATGTAAAAAAGGTTTCGTCCCTGTAAGGTTGAGGTGACCTGAATCGAACCCATTACACAATAGATGTGAATGTTTCAACTTTGTAACAGTAACTGATAGGTTTGTAAGGCTCTATTTTGTTCAGGATGAAGATGTTCAGAAGTGAAACTTTAAATATATGATTTTTTAAATAGTAGGTAACTAGTGAAAAGTGGGTGTTACATTGTACAGTGATATAAATGCCGTAATGTGCACCTCTGCCTATCCCTTCGGGGATAAACGGCGTCATTTATGATTTATTTTATATTGGTAGAGTGGCATCGATTTCTGGGCTGGCCAAATGTTGTTCAGTTTGTCAAATTCTTAGACATAATCTGAAATTGAGGAGAGTGTATGTTCATACCTTATTATACTGTGATGGGATTTATAAATAACGAAAAGTGATGACTACGTTTACTACACATCTCTACCTGGCCTTCAAGGCACTATAATGATTACCCTTAATAAAAAAACATACTCTGCGATCTTTGTTGTAGGAACTTCACAAACACAAAAGACATTTCAAAAAACTCAAAAAATGTCTACATCACTCTTGTAACCATTAACTACATAACTACTTGAAAAACACCATACCCTATATACACCCACACCACATGTATCCTTCACAAATACCTACCTATAACCCTAAAACCTGACACCAATAACAACAATAATAATTCATAGATAATCCTATTACCGGCACCTACCCCTAATATCGGCCACTGGAATCATAACAATGATTTATGCTTTACCCAAAATACTCATCTGAGTTTGCTCGGGGACAATACGTCAAAAAATATATTAATAATCCACCACTTGGTAACAAAGATGAACGTACAATAGGTGGACGGTATTGAGGGTAAGTAGGGTGACTGTTTGGGGAAATAGAGCAGGACATTTCCTGGTAAATAAATTATGGTGAAGTTTTAAAAAGTTGATTGAAAGTCTTCCTTGTTACGAACTTATTATTGTATGTAATAGAGATGAAGCTTTCTACCTAAACTGATAAAACTGTGGATAGAAATGTCGCCTGCTATATTTTCGAACCGATACTTCCATCTCGTCTATCTGAAAATTATTAAAGAAGGCTTACTGCTTTTTAAGAGGCCGCCAACATCTCCTCTGATATTATGTATATGATCGAAGCTAACCACTAACAATCAAGTAATTCGTCTGCTTGCTTGACTATGTCGAACAAAAAGCTACCATCCTGAAATCATCCCGATCTAACCTCAAAATCATGGTAACCCTACAACATATCTGTACAATACGTACGTATGGACCGTGATCGCGAACCAGACAATAGAAGCAGGTCACTGGTGCGATGACTACTTATACTCACTTATACTTACTTATATACTCACTTTTCCCTAACTTGAATATCGATTCCTAACTTACAATGGTTCTACATAATTAAACATGTAGATATCTATTTTAAATATACGTTTGGGAATCATATTTCTGAAGTTAAGTTAGAATAAGTGAGAAATAACTTTGGTGATATTTAGCTACGGGTGGGTGAGGTTTTTATATCATTTTTGGTTTTTACGAGTGATGGGATTACATTTTGTTTCAGGTCACTTGTAAGGTAGTGTAGGTAGTCGTAGTTTTTTTCGAGGGGGGAAAATCATCGAGAGACTGCTCCAGCCTGGGTGAGGCGGGAGGAAGTGTCAGACTCTTACTGACTAAAAACCACCCCGTTCCTTCTCCTGCGCTTCGAGCCGGAGCCCAGGTTACCTGTTAGGTTCTCCACGACAGGTAGTCATAATAACGTCTTGTTTGTATGAAATAGGGGATAAGCGAGTAGACGGATCACTTGATGCACGCATGAGCACCAGAGGAGTCACAAATGTGTTGCCATTTACAATTCCTATTGTAAGTAGAGAATCAAGTCGAGAAAAAACGAGACAAAACCTTTGGTTATAATAGATACAAACGTATTATTTCTTTTCAGTACTTGCGTTAAAACAAAATCAATTCCTAGTATCTTAGCTAAACAAACATGTCTATTTTCTTAATCTTCAAAAGAAAAACATTGTATACAAAAACCTTTTGTAAATATTATTTATTTGTCCTTTCTCTTGTGTAGACAAAAATATTCTCAGTATCAGTAACATGACTCGGGATTACCGTAGCTAGTTGTTACGCACGTAGCACGGCTACGAATGTTGTTATGCGTAGACGGTTACCGCGTAGATGTGCTACGAAATCACTACGCTACTACGCCATCGATCGATCTAAGTAGGAAGTTGATCTCTTTTTATATAGTCACCTTATGGAATGGAATGAAATATTGGTACGATAAATTTTCTTTAGGAAGTATAAAGGTTCATCGTCTATAAAAATCGTGATATTCGATTTTTCAGTCATTTTGAATCAATGATAAGGGTAGCTTCAATTCTTCGCAAGTTCTTTATGGCCTTTGGTGTTAAAAAACTTGATAGATCATCCTTTTTTTTAGTTATCATTACATATCTTCAAACAAAACTCTAGGAACTGTTAGAATTTGAAAGTGATGCAATACATGCAATAAATACGATGATATAATGATACGATGATATTATATAATCAAGTCAAAATATCTTTTCGTAATACCCCAAGAAATGTCCCATCTATCTTAAAGCTGACCTGTAATTCGAAAAAGTTATCAAATTAATCTTACAAGGAAAAAACGTTAATAATCAAAGGTTAAAGCTATTAGAAGCAATTTAACAAAAAAAAGAAAACATTTTAAGTTAAGAAAATTCGTCATAATCTTAATTTAAACGTAAGAAATATTTCCCAAAGACTGCCTCGTTGGCCGAATGGTCGCAAGTGCGACTGCTGAGCAAGGGGTTCGATTCCCGGGTCGGGCAAAGTAAAACTGATTTTTTTTTAAATTCTCAGTAGTAGAGTGACGTCTGGAATTGTAGCCGGTATATGGGAATAGCCTCACCCCCTATTACATGGGACTCATAGCATGAATAGTAAAAAGTGGGTGTTACATTGTACAGTGGCATTAAGTGCCGTAATATGCACCTCTGCCTACCTTATGTGAATATCTCCCAAAGATGTTTTATTGTGAGACCTGCAGATGGATGTGTTAATTGTATTTTACGTCATTAATGAACCTGTTAATAAGTTCGATTCCTCAATCAGGCAAATTATAACTGGTCAAATTGTTAAGTTATAAGTAATTAGCTTGTCTTTGTATTGTACTAATATCATAGAAATGGAGTAATGGAGCGGAAAATTGCAATCTATTTGCCTCGTGCTTTTCATCGGTTTATGAAGGCTCTGTCGATACTAATAATAATAATAGTGTTGACAACATATCTAATAACGGTAACGTACCATGTAATTCTGATATTTTTGCCCACTTAATACTATCGACGGATTCAGTCATTAATGCCTTAAAAAGACTGGACCCTTACAAAGGGCCAGGGCCGGACGGACTGCCCTCCATCTGTGCAATAAAATGTCGTAACCCTCTGGGGGAGCCTCTGTCTATGATTTATAATAAGTCATTGAACACAGGTTGTTTTCCGAAGACCTGGAAAGAGGCACGAGTTGTGCCAATTTTCAAGTCTGGTGACAAGTCCATCGCGAATAACTATAGACCTGTATCTATCTTGTCTATTTTTGGGAAGGTGTTCGAAGCTTTAGTATACCCTGCACTCTCGTGGCATGTGAAACAGGTATTGATGCCTGAACAACACGGTTTCATGAAGGGCCGTTCTACGGCAACGAATCTTGCGTGCTTTACATCTGATCTAATCGACGCCGTAGACCGTGGAACACCTGTAGATGTTATCTATACGGATTTTAGCAGGGCATTTGACAAGGTCAATCACAAACAGTTAGTTGACAAATTGCACCTAGTTGGAATCGCGGGAAACTTGTTGCAGTGGTGTGAGTCTTACCTTGTTGAGCGCGGTTACTCTTCGAATCTTTATTTGACACCCTCGGGTGTGCCCCAAGGATCTCATCTAGGCCCACTGTTTTTCAACATTTTCATGAATGATGTGGCATCTTGTTTTGTACACTCAAAAATTTATTTATACGCGGATGATCTCAAGATTGTTAAGTGAATAGAATGCGATCAGGATTCGTACAGACTTCAAGATGACCTAGACCGTTTCTCAAAGTGGTGTCTGGACAATAAGATGTCACTTAATGCTGACAAATGCAGTCATGTGCATTTTTCTAGAAAATTAGGACCCCATTTCCGTAAATAAATGAAAAACTGTTAACGAAAAAGCATTAGTTCGTGATCTGGGCGTCTACATAGACAATAAGCTGCGTTTTCGTAGTCACATTGATAGGATCGCATCTAAGGGATTTAAGATGTTAGGCTTCGTTTTACGCAACAGCAAAAAGTTTAAACACGCCAAAACTAAAATCGCAATTTTCAACTCAATAGTCAGGTCAGGTTTAGAATACTGCAGCATAGTCTGGACGCCATTGTACGATATTCATAAACGCCGTTTAGAATCCATTCAGAAAAGATTACTTTGGCATTTGACGTATCAATGTCACATGACTAATAAATTAACCAGCTACAGCTCTCGTTTGAGGTATTTTAAACTGATGAGTCTGGATAATCGCCGTAAAATTCTAGATCACCTCTTCCTGTACAAACTAATAAACAATCACATTGACTGTCCGCAGTTACTCAGCCAGATTAATGTCAATGTGCCCTTCAAACTGGCTCGAATGTCTAGATATCGGTTGCTTTCAGGTAAAGGCTTTAAAACAAGCCTGGGTCATTTTTCCTCAATTAATAGAATGCAAGAACAATTTAGTCGCCTGTCATGCTCACTTAGTGTGGATATTGACACATGTCCTATTCTCTTTTCAAAGTGAAAACTGTCCTGCGTAGGACATTCTCACAGAGTTAAACTGCACTATAATTATGTACTACATATTCAAATCAAAATTTTACAATTTAAAAGTTGAGAAGAAGTAAAAATTTAAATTTAACAATTGTGATTGAAATTGATGTCTTTTTGATAAGCGAACTTTTTGTTTTTTTTTTGTTGTTTATCCTGTTCTTTTATAATGCATGTCGTGGCAGCCTTTAATTAAGGCTACACTATAGAGTGTTAAAATATTATGTTAAAAACCTATCATCTATTTTGGTGTATGCTTTGTTGGTTGTCCTTAAATAAATAAATAAATAAATAAATAAATAAATAAATAAATAAATGTGAAAGTTTGTATGCTTGTTGCTCCTTTCCGTCAAAACGGCTGAAGGAATTGGGATGAAATTTGGAGCAGGAAGGGTAGGTTATAATCTGGAATAACACATAGACTACCTAGCGCACAGTAAGGCCTCCATTATTGGAACTACAGTCGCCTCTCGTACAAGACGCCATTTTGACGATACGGCGCTCATCGCATACCATCAGGTGATTCGTCTGCACGTTTGCCTCCTATTCCCAAAAAAAAACAAATATCGTTGAAGAAACCAAATCCAATGAGATTCATCACAACATAACTGTACACTAACATGCATATTCTAAAAACATTATTCATTGTAACTAAGTTTTGCAAAGAACAAAAAATACTTCCTAAGAAATAAATCTTGACTATATCCATCTTTAACTTACCTTTATCGAACCTAAAACCACGTCATATCCGTACATCGGATCTGGCTGAAATCTTGTGCTTATATAACATGAGGGGACTTGAAAACTTGAAGTGTACTCTATGGTTGAAGGACCCTCGGGTCAGATTTATCCATAAATTTCAAGGGTCCAAAGAGATTGCTGATTTTAATGTTTTTTGGGATCAAAGTTCTGTTAGTCGTGGTGACGCTTGGTGATGTGATCTTTGGTCTTTGGGTTGTGTTGGTAAGCAGAGTTCGATGACGTGTGTGTTTAAAACTCAAACTCAAAAGCATTTATTTCAATTAAACCATAATGTGGTAGTTTTGAAACGTCAATAAATATAAAATAAATAATAATCTGTCAGTCTGTCCGTCAGTGAATCTATTTTTTGGGACGAGCATCTAGAGTTCGTCCCAAGAAGTAGATTCGAGTGGAGAAGAACCAGAAAGACTCCATTCGGTACTCTTTTCAAAAAATAATACGTTTTGTTTTTAGAGGTATAATAACTATCGTGAGACATACTAAATTAACTAAAAATCGCGGGTTACTCATCGGTTGTAGGCTACGCGACATTGCCGCGACCGCGCACGCTGCTCATGAGGAAGAACCCCTCTGTGGTTCGAAACTAGTAGAGCTTTTCTCAGTATATTCTCGTGAGTAACTTGCGATTTTTAGTTAATAGTATGTTTGTAGAAAATAGTAAGTATTGAATGTTGTATAAGTATTGTATATTGAATGTTGTCAATTTGTTGTCAATTTGTAGTTGAAAGACAGACCAGTATGACGTGGTTTGAGTTTGATTTCCTTGTTTGAAGTGTTAGAGAGTATCCTCTCGAAATTTTCACTCTCAGAACAAGTTCAAACATAAAGGCGAAAATCATTTTTTATCGAGAATCATATGAAGTGATTAAATATTACTTTTCATTTACAATAAAATTCATAGATTTTGGTGTTAGAATAGATTATCTGAAAAATTTTAAAAAGGTTGACAGCGAAAACAGCAGCTGCTGTAGCCAAATGCCATTTAGCGCTTGTCTACATGTAGAATAGAAAACCAAATTATATGGAATTGACGTAAATTTCGACACTTGTCAGTGTCATCCCCATACATTTTGATTTCTACTCTCTCTGTAGACAAGTGCTAAAGTGGCGTTTGGCTAATGGCACAGGTTGTGGGATTTGAGAATGACGTCTAAAACTTCTTAGTACTTATTTTGTTATCCCTTCATCAATCTCTGCCTGAGTAATGACGGATTTCAAGCACTTTTAGTTCGCCTATTTTCTACACAGCGCTAATTTAACGTTTTCAAGTTGACATGAAACTAGTTTTATACTAAGTAATCAATTGTTGAAAGCGTGTTTGACTGTAAAAGCAGCGCCAAAAGTACTTACACGCCATAACAATCTCATAAAAACTAAACATGAACCCATAATGATTACATCACGCCTATTTTCCCTACGGTGTACTGTCGACACAGCCATGGCACATTACGTATATATAAAACAGTACATAATTACTAACTTTAGTTACATTAAAAGCTGAACAAATCCATTGCCATACAAGGTGATTGACTGCCTCGTTGGCCGAGTGATCGCAAGTGCGACTACCGTGCAAAGGATCTCGGGTTCGATTCCCGGGTCAGGCAAAGTATTACTGGGTTTTAAAAAAAATCTCAGTAGTAGCACAGAGTCTGGAATTGTGCCCGGTATATGGCAATAGGCTCACCCCCTATTACATGGGACTCATAACATAAATAGTGAAAAGTGGGTGTTACTTCTGTGTGCACCTCTGCTTACCCCTTCGGGGCTAAAAGGCGTGATGTTATAAGGTGATTGGATACCAAGTGGTGGTTCTAAATATTTTCCAACCGTAAAAACTAATTTGGTGTATATTTAACTCTCATCACATCAACAGACTATACATGCCCACTTGAGCATTAATCACCTCGCTTGCTCAATGCGGGTTGGCGATTTTAAACTTATGATTAGAAATTATAAGCCGAGGTTTTATCACGATGTTTTCCTTCACCGTTTGTCAATGGTGTCTAAATAATCTTAGAAAGTACATATAACTCGGAAAAAGTCGCATTGGTATTTGCCGTTGATAGGTTTTGAACCTATCAACGGCACACCATACGCACACACCCTCATTCATGAGAAGTGGACGTCCTAAACCTCCGGGCCACCACGACTGGTTTTTTTTTTTTTATACCACGACGGAGGCAAAAAAGCACACGGCTCACCTGATGGTAAGCGGTTACCGTGGCCTATGTACGCCTGCAACACTTGGGGCATTACATGCGTCTTGCCGACCCTTAAAAAACCTATTCACCGCCCTCTTGAAGAACCTCATGTTGTAGCCCACTTTGAAAACCACGGCAGGGAGCTCATTCCACAATCGGAGGGTCCGTGGGAGAAAATTCCTCTGAAACCGAACTGTACGGGACCATTTTGGCTCCAATGAGTGAGCGTGAACCCCCTGTCGATGGCGAGCGGTGCGATGATAAAAAGTGGCCGTGGGCATCATATCAAATAATTCCGCAGAACATAACCCATTATACAAGCGGTAGAACACGCACAAGGAGGCAAAATCTCTCCTTAGACTTAAGTGCTCGAAACCGCTCGTAAGTATAGAGGATCGTCAACAAGTCTTACAGCTCTCCTCTGGACCGCGTCAAAAGGTCCAAGCTGGTATGCTGGCGCTCCTGCCCAGAGATGAGAGCAGTACTCCATATGGGGGCGAACTTGCGATTTATATAAACGCAGTCTTTGTCCCGGCGTGAAGTACCGCTTCGCTCTGTTTAGCACACCGAGTTTTTTAGATGCCAGCTTGGCCTTGTCTTCTAAGTGACTACGGAACTGGACGTCACTAGATAATATGTCGACACCAAGGATACCTATACTTTTGGAGATGTTAAGGGTAGTGTCTTGGAATTTAGGGGCCACAACTGGTAACTCCGGTCATGTTCCATAATTACATTTACATTACGTGAATATAATAAGGTTATTATAGAGGTACTCACGTGAGTATCCCGCAATTTTTAGTTAATTCAGTATGACCCATTATGTTAATCACTAAGACAACAAGACATTTTTTTTTAAAGCGGGAAAGTCTTCGATTGTCTGCTCCCGCCTGGGTGACTAAGACTAAGACATAGGAAGCGTGCAGGCAAGGTAAACTGACGATATTCAGAAAATAGTTTGCGTTTCGTTGTTTTCCTGATTGGATACGAAGTGTTGAAGATCTCGTTTCCTGCATCCAGTGCCCATGGATGAAATGAGGCTCATAACCGATGATGATAAAGACCCTAAGGACCAAGCCTATAAGAGTATTCTTACAACTACTAAACCAATAATCTGAATTGAAGAATTCTTGCTTAGTTAGTGCTAGCTAAGCAGAAATCCACTAGCAGCCCGCCCAACTACAAACCCAGTCATAGCATTTCAAAATATCAAAGCCAAGAATTAATTACTAACTTAAATAAGTCAGTGTAACATGTTAATTAAGCACAATACTTCCAGTGAATAGTCGCGGGTAGTTGCGTTAGTTTTACCTCCCGAAAGAGGGGGGAGGGGGAGGGGCTTACAACAATACGTATTTAAATTTTACTCCGGCAACCCTCCTCTCTTTGTTTGTGTAGGTGGTGTTGCTAGATGTGAAATAAAGGTAGTTTTTGTTTTACGTTTCCTTGTTATCGTTGATTTATTTGTTTTAGAAATAGATTAGGTATTTAATCGCTTGTCGCTTGATTGTAGGAAGATATACCAACTAAGTTGTTTAAGGTCTTAAATACCCAAATTATTTTGTCTTTTTTCCAAACTATCACTTAATCTGTGAGTCAACAAGGAGTAGTATACATTTGTCATCGCTCTTCTTAGACATTAACTGAGATCCAAATCCTAATAAAGCTAAACCTGCTCTAAATAATTCCTAAACTTAAATTTAGACAGTGAAACATTCTTATGCTATTTCCAAGAAAATTCTACTTAAATTTAATCGCATTTTAATTGTTGGCAACACCACAATGTGCCGGAAACGACCTTGATTTCAATGTAAAAGACACAATGGGTTTCTCAACAAAAGAACGCGCGTGCAATGAACAAGCTATCTTTACGCTATATCGCTTTGGGTATCAGTAGAGGGAGGAACCCAAACCTTATTAGGTGAAAAATGTAGTTATGTAGGTATGTTGGAGTAATTGGTGGCCTTTCTAACTGTGTTTGAAAATATTTCAGACTTTTTTTAAGGAATAAGTCGGTAAATGAGCCGGATCACCTGATTGTAAGCAATTGGCGTCGCCCATGGACACCTGAACACCAGGAGGCGTAACAAGTGCATTAACGGCCTTTTAGGGATTAGGATAGGTGATGTTGGGGAAGATGAGGGAGGTAACTTGGCCTCCGGTAACCTCACTCACACGATGAAACACAACACAAGCGTTATTTCATGTCGGTTTTCTGTGAGGCCGTGGTATCACGCCGGTCGAGCCGACCCATTCGTGCCGAAGCATAACTCTCCCACACTTAAAAGACATCTGAAAACTGTATTTTAAAATATCCCATGCATCGATAACTCTGTTGATGACATTCCACTAATGGACTAGGGACCTCCTCTGCATAGGAGTTTAATATCATCTCCACACAGCGCAGTTGGATTGAAAATCGCAATGTAAAAGGTTCATCGCTAATGCTTGGCCTCTATTAAATGTAATTTGTCACGATTTACCTACTATTTATTAAACTTTCTGGACCTCTTTATTTAATTTAAAACTACACAATCATCAAAAAAACAATATATGTATTAAAACTCTAAGAAAGAAATCAAGCAATTTTTCTATTCCACACTAATTACTAAACAGGGATTCCAATTTATACTCGACAGTGATAAGTCGACTTTAATAATTAAGACGAATTCTTTAGGCTGGTGACACACAGCATTGTTTCGGATACGTTATCCGATTTCTCGGATAAAAGTCGGCGGGTGTGGCGTGAATTTTCAACGCATTAAGTTGACAAAACGGCTCGATGTCAGAGGTTATCCTTCGTCACTGGCGGGTTTATTGTTCGTCGTTTTGACATGGATACGGTGAACACCTAGCTTTATATTTTATGTGAATTATTAGAGTATTTTTTTTCGTTTCAGGGAAATGAACGTTTTAAAAGTGTTTGGAAATTGATGGAATGTTTTGATGGTGTATTGAGAAAGATTTTTGTTAAGTGATTCATGTATTTTTGACTGTACGATTGGTGCGGGGGCTGGGCAACCGGCTGCCGTACAATGTGTCGTGGGCTCGATTCCCGCACGGAACAACACTTTGTGTGATCCAAAAATTGTTGTTCCGGGTCTGGGTGTCATTTGTATGTGAATTTGTATGTTTTTAAACGCACCCACGACACAGGAGAAAATCCTAGTGTGGGGCAACGTTTTTAAAAAAAATAAATTAATGGCTATGGATTGATCTTTAAAAAATTACTGTATATTTCAAGTCAGTTTTGAAAATCCAATGCGTAAAAAGAGTGAAAATCAATGACAATACTTTGTTCAACTCCACAACTAAAGCGTAAGCAATTACCAATTGAACCGCTGCAAAATAACAAAGTTAATCAATTTCAAACTAATGTATTTACTAAAAACCCTTAATATAATAACACAAATTATAAAAACCATGAATAATTGTTCAATCAATAATTAAAATGAACTATAAATCCATACAAATAGATTACAATTATACATTGCAATGTTAAAATAATTAGTATCATTTCGTTAGTTAATTTGAACCGTATTAAATTAGACTTTCATTACAAAACGTGTGGAGGATTTGATACTAGTAACTGGCTGTTAAATGAACATTATATGGGTTTTAAAATAGTTTAATTTTAGTAGTTTTAAATCATATACCATCCGGCCTCGTTGGTCGAGTGGTCGCAAGTGCGACCGCTGGACCCTTGTCCAGTAGTCGAACCCGAGAACCAGACCCCAGACCCCGAATCGAACCCAAGACGCCTTCGTTTTGGGTTCGATTCGGAGTCGGGCAAAAACATCTCAGTAGTATGAAGCCTGGAATTGTGCCCGGTATATGGCAATAGTCTCACCGCCTATTACATGGGACTCATAACATAAATAGTGAAAAGTGAGTGTTACATTGTACGGTGATATTAAGTGCCGGAATGTGCATCTCTGCCTACCCTTGGTGCTACTACAGAGATTTTTAAAAAAAAATCTAATAATACTTTGCCCGTCCCGGGAATCGAACCTGAGACCCTTTGTCCGGCAGTCGCACTTGCAACCACTTGGCCAACGAAGCAGTCCATGCAGTGGAGGCAGAATGAGAATCAAATTCATATTTCTATCTACAACATCAACCAGTCTGCAAAACTGTCCCCAACCAAATTGTCAAACTAAAGTCCCGTCTCTAATAAATGTTCCGAAGTTAATTACAGCTCACCCCTATACGATGAGCGATACCCTAATTATAATTATTTATTGCTTAAAAGACAAAGATATAGTGCCACCGTAATATAAAAGATTGTCTGGCGACAGTGAACGATTTTATCTTATTTTGTAAAGATAAAGCAAGCGCTATTACTGAACGAGGCGTGTCGAGTTCTAAACCTAGGTTTTGCAGTGTTTCGATTTTTTTTTCATTAATTAGACAGTTATAAGTCGTGACGGTAGTCACAAAGTCTGCCGCGGAGAACCTAACGGGTTACCGAGGCTCCGGCTAGAAGTGCAGGAGTAGGCACGGGGTGGGTTTTTTTTTCAGAGTCTGACACTCCCTCCCGCCTCAACTTGGCGGGAAAAGTCACACGAAGATATTCCCTCCTTAAAAAAAAGTCACAAAATCTAGCATGAGGTGTAATGCTACTAAAACACAGATGTAAACGAGATACATTGTATTTTTATTGTTGCATACGAGACGTGTCTAAATTCTAAATTCCACTCAACCAAATAAAGACTTAACATCAGAACTTTGAAATGATATCGCATTTCCTATCATGGTTTAAAAAACTACCAAGGAATTTGTCTCATATCGTGCTTTAAAACATAACCAAGGAATTATAAACTAAAAAAAAGAATCACTCGACAACCACACGAGTGAGTGTAATATCACAAAAGTTAAGCTGTGTCTACAACTGGGTCATTACCGATGACAAGGACCAAGGTTATTTTATCGAAGGAATGTTTAAAATTCCCCTGAACGTTACCTAATTTGCTACTTGCTCTTTCCAAGCGACTCGTGAGTTATTGCCCGTAATTTTTCATTCTTGCCTTCTTTAGTCGTTACGAGGCTTGCATCTATGTAGATACGGCTTTAGTTCGAATTTTTCGCGACATTTTCTGCGAGGTGACTAGTTTTTTTGTGAATTTATTTTTTTAGCGAAAGTTTCTCAATATTTTTGTAGTATGGGTGTAGCTGTTGGACATGTGGTCAAAGCAGAATATAATTCATTTGTTTAACATGCATATTCTTGCCATAGATTTCGAAACACATGAGTAAGAACTACATTTTAACAGAGACAGAGCAGCAGCACTTTGGATAAAGGCTGAACCTTTTTAAACTGCGGTCCTATATGGGATTTTATTATGTTGTTTTTTTTATTTGAAAGAAAATCATTTAGTAATTTCTTCGGGTAACGCGAGAGGGAGTGTCTGACTCTTACTTCGAGCCAAAGCCCTGACAACCCATTAAATCCTCCGCAGCACTATTGGGCCGCATCTGTAGTGGTCTGATGGCTCATTGAGGTGCACGTGGAACGCGACGCTCCGTACGCTCGCGTATGGTTCTGGTCGGGTGGCGAGTCACCCGTACTCGCCGTCTGCAGGCCCGTGCTTATGATGGCTGGAGATCGTCTCGCGATACCCGACGCCTACTCTATCTCATCAGCTAACATGATCCTACTTGGCTAGCGTATTATTGCAAACCTACTTATGTACTGAAGACCCATAGTGTACGAGCTGTTGCTGATGTTATTAGCTAATACTTTACACAACATAACAACCAAATCTCACTAACAAGTAATTCTACGATCGATCCAAAATTCTCTGAACATAACAAAGCGTAAAAGCTGATCCCATTAATCATGGCTAATTGTTCACCATGATGTAACAATGGCGTCTATTGCTGTCATGACGTTACAATACATTGTTCTTTGACTTTGAGACGTAATAGCAAATGATAAGAAAGAGAAAAACGGAATAGAGCGCTGATTGGTCTAAAATTGGATGTGAGGTTTTGATTGGTGGATTTGAATGTACGGTTTGCCTCTGCTGTACTTATATTTGGTTTTTGTGGGTATTATTATGGATCTGTATTGAGAAGTCAGATATTGTCAGAAGAATAATATCACTAGTCCCAAAAGACTTTACGTTTCCCAATTTGAAGTCAAAAATCATTAAGAAATCGTTACTATTAAAAATCACAAAATCAGATATGCCAAGAACAAGATTGCAAGAACTCCAGAACTATTCGATTTAACTATATGAAGGGGTGGGTCATACCCTCACAATATCAAACCTATTACTCACAAAATTATACCTAACAGGCTACAAGTGTATAACTAACGAATCCACAAACTGAATGATAGCTCGTGAAACTGAAATTCAAAGATAACAAGACCAATGACGGGTTGAACCGTACGAAGTTTACACAAACTCGTGAACGTCTATCTGGATAGAACAATTTACCGTACTATAATTTCTGGTGTTATGAATTGAATTTTTCTTTATTGAGGTACATATTATAATCTAAACATCCAAATGTTACAAGTAGCGCCTGTATAATATTTAAATATAAGTACATTTAATTATAATGTCTAGCGACACGACCCCGCAGTCAAACCATTGCAACGGTTTTGTGGGGCTTAGATTATAAAATACTTACCTGTGTGATATAAAGATAAATAAATAATAATAATAATAAATAATCTAGTTTTTCCATGGGAAGTTACAAGTATCGCCATCTAGTTTTTCAATTGAAAGTTAACTGCGCAAGATACGCATCATCGCATGTCGCCAAAAATAGTGTATTTTAAATTTATAAAATAAATAAGTGTCCGTCACTTATTTAAATGAAAGCCAACCACTTCAACAGAGTAAATACTCAACAAATATGTCAAAAACCAAATAGAAAACCACTGTCGTAAGTGCCGTAAAGCAAAAGGATTCCCCAGTCTGACAAAAATTAACTACATACTAATATTTTTTCGGTTATTAAAAAACTTCACACCTGTTACACGAAGTCTGAGAATGTGCTCAGTGCATGGTAATAGGCCATTAAGGTGAACCTTATAACAAAACTAGTAAAAACCTAGAATAACAAGGATACGTATGTAAAGTTTTACAAGCCAGGTATGAAAAGATTTGAAACATCGTCAGAATATTCAATCAGCTAATTATACGTATTCAGTTGTCGGTCATTCTCACTTACAAACGATATTCTTGGACTTAATAACAGGTGGAGGAACAATTAAATCTTTCATGTTTAACATATGTGTTAATTCACATACAATTATATTTAACATTCCCTTTTAACAGCGGCCTATCCACGTTAAAAAGTACGAATAAAAAGTAGATTTTTTATACCACGACTGTCGCAAAAAAGCACACGGCCCACCTGTTAGCTTACTCTTGAAACCAATCTCAATGTCAATGCAATTTCAATTCAATAAAATCTCAATAATTATTCAATGTCAAAACTATAGAGGTATAACTCCTATCGTAGCTGTTACAATAGCAGTCAGAGTATGGAATATAAAGCCAAACTCAATACCATTAAATTAATTAAATATCCACGCAATACGGATGCAATGGGCGCTAGTATTACAACTCAAGAGTACGAAATTTCACAATACCAATGCCGGTCGATCGGAATTGGATTCAAGCTACAAATCTAAGATTGACTTCACAGATTCAATAAGACCAGAAAAACCTTAATACTGCCAACCCCTCCCTAATGGCACAGACCTCACAAAAACTTCTAATTCTACAGATAATCGGGAACCCCGTTTTTGCTAGGGTTCCGTAGCTTGTTAGGGCGGGGCAATGACCTTCCGTAGACCCTTTAACGGTCTTAGAGATGCTATCTACGAGTTAGTTGATGCCAAATTCAAATGGAATACTGATATGGAATAGAATATCATATCTATAGTTTACAATAGTAATAGGTAAACTGGACTTTATATCTACGGCCTAAAAGTTTAGGTTAGGTTAGGTCATAATATCAGACTCCTCGTCATCTTAACTGCTTCATTGGTTCAAGACTCGGTGTTTCGAATTAGGTTCCCGGGACAGTGGTCGA
Source organism: Spodoptera picta (assembly GCA_038387885.1). Taxonomy (NCBI): domain Eukaryota; kingdom Metazoa; phylum Arthropoda; class Insecta; order Lepidoptera; family Noctuidae; genus Spodoptera; species Spodoptera picta. The sequence goes on from JAZHFQ010000269.1 coordinate 976,180, forward strand.
AAAGTGGATTAACATTAAATAATTGTACCTCTCTGCCTACCTCTTTGGGGATTAAAAGACATAACGTTACGAAAGAAAATCAACAAAAAGTTTTAAAATAGTTAAATTCAAGAAATAATTTATCAGACCTCAAAAACACTTGACAACATGTTTTCCTTCAATTCTTCTAACTCAAAAATAAATTTACATGGAATTTCGACACTTATACGTGTGTTTATAGATCTTTCGCAGGTTATTTTTATCTTATGAATACAGGATCTGTGATAGACAAGTTGATACATTTACTTCAACACCCACGTGTTTGTGTTTGACGTCTTGGGAAAATATTTTATGTCGTTCTATTTTGAATTTACGAATCATCGTGCATCAAAAATGCAATACTCGTATATTACTAAAATTGGGATGATGATAGGGTATGAAAATTAAAGATCTAATTAGTCCGTAAGTTAGGTAATGAAACAATATTAGACACGTATTTTTTTACTTTGTCGTGTAATAAAACAATCCTTAGGTAAAACGCATCAAAGTTTAGGAGTGGGGGCGAAAACGTCATTTATACGTATAAAATTGTACATAGAAGTGACGTCACGCGACATTTCAAATCAATATAATTATGTCGAAAGTATTCGTTTCTGTAAGAAAATAAAAAATACGTGTCTAATGATTTAAAATAATCTACCAGACGGACATTGTAATAAAAATTAGGCATCTACCCTATTAATGAAGGGGATATGTTCATTCACTTTCCTTTCTTGTTCCAGTGGCCTGTTCAACGGTGACCGTGACGAAATGCCAAGCTGCCTTAAGGACTCTGCAAGCTTTCCCGTTCTTCAAGCCGACCTGCCTCTGTCGAGAACCGAACGTTGATCCTGAATGCAACTCCTTCCGCGACTTCCTGTTTGACCATCCCTGCGTGTTCGTGATGAAGAAGGGTAAGTCTGTTTTTAAAGGGTTTTAAAGAAGAATAGCATTTATATTAATATTACTTAAATGAGCAGATAAAATTTGGCTTGCTCCATCATTGTTAGCATCATTGTGGGCTGTATATTGGCGGACTAGTACAAGGTTATCTCCTCGAAAGACATTACCTAAACACCTCCTTGGTGGTAAATGGCAACAATCATTGTAGATGGGATAATAGTTAAACGCCAGAGTTCTAAACATATTATACCAACTTGCAATTATCCAATGATTTTTTTTAAGATAACTGCTCCCGCCTGGGTGAGGCGGGAAGGAGTGTCAGACTCTTACTGACTAAAAACCACCCCATTCCTACTCCTCCATTTCGAGCCGGAGCCCCGGTAACCCTTTAGGTTCTCCGCAGCTCCGAATCGGCATCAGCCCTATTGGGCCCCATCCGTGGTGGTCTGATGGCTCTTTGAGCGTAAGGCGCGTCGCATTCCGCGCGCGCCTTACGCTCGGGTCTGATGCTGGTCGGGCGGCGAGCCACCCATGCTTGCCGTCCGCAGGCCCGCGCTTACGGTGGCCGGAGATCGTCGCGATCCCCGACGCCCGGAGTGTCCTTCGCGATGGCTGGGTTGCGAGCCTCACGCGTCTCGCCTCCTCCTTAGCTAGCATGACTCCTTCAATTATCCAATGAAAATGCCTCTTTTTGTGAGAAGAATGAACAAAGAATGAACATTAAAGACATCGCTATCACTTCGCGGATTGTTTAAAAGTTACTGGTCCACATTCAATGGACTTAAGTAACTAAAGTACATTGGTACTAATACTGTTTTAATAAAAGAAACACAATCATAACTTAAAAAGAACTTACCAAGCGTCCAATTCGCTTCTTCCTATCTTAAAAGAAGAATCATTTCAAGTCAATTACGAGGTAATAACACAGAAAAAGAAACATCAGTCCCTCAATAAAGTTAAACCTCCTTAATTGAAAGAAATAACTTACTTGACCTTTACGAAGCAGTTCAATTTGATTGACAATATCAATACCACTTTGCAGGCCTTCCTTGATAAAGAAATAACACAATTCTTCCATTAGGTATCTACCAAAATAGGTTGACTTAAATGGACTAATTTGGTCTGAATTGTTCTTCAAGAATATAGAGGTATAAAATGGCAAGCCTTTAAATACCTGAAGGGATGGGCTGAGTTTAATCCATAGTATGATTAAACTCAGTCTATACCTACCTGCTAGGTTTAGTAAAACCTTTTCCCGAATACAAAGTACAACGGATCTTGCTTTTTTTAAATTTACATAATCTTAACAGTCAGTCATTTTTGAAATAGTAAATAGTCAATCTGTATCTTTTCTTCTTTAAGATATTATATTTCTTGCTAAAATACCGAAACGAATTACGAAACAATACTCAGTTTTGAGACACCAATCGAACCGGAAAAACCTTATTCAGCGGTCACACTACCAACCACTTAACTTACATCGCTAAACTACCAAATTAGCTAAGCTTAAATCGAAATAATACTTACAAAATTCTTTATTTTGAAGGAATACGAGCAAAAAAAGCAATTCTCATCTAATTACATTCTTTTCGCGTACGAAGTTAATTTACTTTGAGACAACCTATGTTTTTTGATCGAACAATTTACTCGTAATAGCTCGACGTTTAGAATGGACAATGCATTACATGTTTTGTTATAAAAACAATAGAAATATATACTATATCTAATGAACGTTTTGTTGAGAAAATATTAAAATGTTCAAATTCAAATTCATTCAAATTCATTTATTCAATTGTGAACATAGGTAACATTAGGGTCTTAAATAACAATTTTAAACTCTATGTTGGCTTTTTCAGCATACAAAATTAGAAAATAGTTGGAAACAAAGATTTGGATTGATTATTATTACTTAATGTCATTAGAATTATTAATTATTAGGTCACATAGGATTAAAAATTTAAATGTCACAATATTAAACTGTAGCCACACTAGCCATAGCACAAGCTACAAGGATTTAGACCATCGGTTAACAGAAACCAAGAAGCAGTCAGCTCTGAAAAGAGCTATATTATTCAACGTTTTGACCACCTCTGTAAACACAGACAGCTCTGAGAAGAGCTATTTTATTTCACGTTTTTGATATGCTCTGTTAACACAGAAAGCTCTGAAAAGAGCTATTTTGCTGAACGTTTTTGATCCTCTGTCTACAAGAGACGAAGTAACTCGCCGACGCCGCTGCCAGTATCACGCGCCGACCAACGCGCGTAGGTATCGCAGCGCGGCACGGCGCACGGCGTTTACATCTTCACGGCTCGACGGTCGCAGGAGGAAAGGACAGAGGCACGCGTTACGCAATATTTATAGCGGCGCGAAACTCAGTGCGCGGCGCTGCGGAGGCGCGTCCTCTTTGCACGGACCTCACACTCATCGACTATCTCGCTCTTTTATCGGCTATCCTTTTCTTTCCATTGTTCACGTTGTAAATAAAGTTCTGTCCTAAATAGTGTAACGCTATTGGCTATAATTTAGGCGATGTTATTGGTGTACAAATATCTAAATTTTATTTATTTTTAATTTAATAGTTTTAATTGGTTAATGTACAGAATTAGTTGTAAGTAGCACTAGTACCAATTTTTGTATAAAAACAACCACCTCCGGCTAATAAATACATTCGTTCTACGACAACAAGTTGTTTCACTAATAACAACCGATCTCCAAAGTGGTGACCCCGAGCAAGAACAGCAAGAAGAAGAAGAAATCCCTGCTGGAAGAACAAATCCCTGCTGGAAGAACAAATCCCTGCTGGAAGAACGGATCCCTGCTGGAAGAAAATAAATTATTATCCAACATCAAGATGGAAAATCCCTGCCCCACGGAAGACCTAACCCACACCGTAGCGAAGACGGAAACAGCTGGCATATCCCTCACAATACGCATTCCACCATTCTGGCGTGACCGACCACGTCTATGGTTCATTAGCTTCGAAGCAGCTACCAACCACATGAAGAAAGGACAGGCTCAGCTCGCCCAGATGGTCATCGCACAGCTCGAACGTCAAGACATCGAGCAAATCATGGACCTCCTATACAACCCGCCGGAGACGAATCAATACGACGCAATCAAGGAACGTCTCATATCTGCCTATGAAGAGTCCGACAGCCGACAGTTCCAGAAACTACTGTCCGAGATGGAACTCGGCGATCAGAAGCCTACGCAGCTACTCCGCCGCATGCGTAACCTAGCCAGAGACAAGGTCCCTGACTCCACGTTACGACTCATGTGGACCAACCACTTACCATCACACATCAGATCCGTCCTGGCCGTCAGCGAATCATTTAGCACAAAAACTGAGCTGGAAGAGCTCGCTCTCCTCGCTGACAAAATGATGGAGCAGTCCGCGTCAACCACAGAAGTCTCAGCAATACAACCATCACCAGCACAGTCCACGTCATCATCACACACCGATACACAATACCTTATCAACGAGATAAGAAAATTATCATTGGAGATCGCCGAATTAAAGTCAAGACCAGCATACAACCCCGACTACCGTCGCCGCCGTTACCCATCTCAGCAACGCACACGCAGCACGTCACGTTCACGGAATCGTGATTCATCATCACCTTCACCATTCTGCTACTACCATCGGCGCTTCAAAGAACAAGCTCGACGCTGCACACCTCCCTGCTCATTCAAAGCAACGACCTCGGAAAACTAAACCGAACGTTGGCGGAGGCGGCTACCGGCGTTCAAGAGAAATCACACCGCCTACACATCACCGATAGAAACACAAACTTATCTTTCTTAGTCGATACCGGAGCCGACATATCAGTGCTACCGAGAAGAAAAGGAGAAGTTGGAACACCGCTACCATTCAAACTGTACGCTGCGAACAACACAACTATAGCTACGTATGGCGAGAGAACACTAACTCTCGACTTCAACTTACGACGTCCGTACAAGTGGACATTTATAGTAGCTGATGTTACAAGGCCAATCCTCGGAGCAGACTTCCTCAAACATCACCAACTCATCGTCGATTTAAAAAACGGAAGATTAATCGACGGCGTCACGAGCCTAAAAGTCAACGCCCCGGTGCGAGTGTCAGACGTACCTACCGTACGCAGCATCAATATGTCACAATCTTACCACGACATATTAGCACAATATCCCGGCATAACAAGACTAACATCAATGAAATTAAACTCTAACATCAACGTGCAACATTACATCGAAACCCGTGGACCACCAGTTCATTGCCGAGCTCGACCAATCCCACCTCATCGATTCGAAACAGTGAAGAAAGAATTCGAAAATATGATTGAACAAGGACTATGCAGACCTAGCAAGAGTCCATGGTCATCACCTCTACACATCGTGCCTAAGAAAAATGGCGATATTAGAGTATGTGGTGACTATCGCCGACTCAACTCGATCACTATACCAGATCGATACCCAGTGCCACGCATCAAAGATTTCACTCACCACCTATCGGGGAAAACTATATTCTCCACGGTTGACCTCAACCGCGCTTATCAACAACTCAGTGTGCGAGAAGAAGACGTCGAGAAGACCGCTATCATCACGCCAATGGGACTATTTGAATTCCCACGTATGTGCCCCGGTTTGAAAAACGCGGGACAAACGTTTCAACGCTACATACATGAAGTACTACGAGGATTAGACTTTGTTTTCCCATTTATCGACGACTTACTACTTGCATCTGAAAACGAAACTCAACATCGAGAACATCTCCACACCGTATTAAAACGCTTAGAAGACAACGGCATTACCATCAACCCCGCTAAATGCAACCTAGGCAAACCTGAAGTACAGTTCCTAGGTTACACCGTATCAGCTGATGGAATCAAGCCGCCGCAACACAAAATCGAAGCAATCACTAATTACCCGAAACCAACGAACATCGAAGAACTAAGAAGATTCCTCGGCATGATCAACTTCTATCGTGATCACGTACCGAACGCCGCATCGAAGCAAGCACCACTAAATGCCTACCTACACAACGTCAAGAAGCGCGATAAGACTCCGATCACGTGGACCGAAGAGGCGACGCAAGCATTCGAGCAATGTAAAGCTAGCATCATAAACGCAGCTCTACTCGCTCATCCATCTCATCACGCAACACTCGCTTTATTCTGCGACGCATCAGATAACTCTGCCGGTGCCGTACTACAACAATACCTACATAATACGTGGCAACCGCTCGGATACTTTTCCAAGAAATTCAACGACGCGCAGAAGAAATACTCCACTTTCGATCGAGAGCTACTTGCAATGTACATGGCAGTCAAACATTTCCGGAAGATATTCGAAGGTCGCCATCTCATCATATTCACCGACCACAAGCCGCTTACATATGTGATGTCCAAGACTCAATCAAATTCCGAAACTCAGAGGCGAACAAGACAGTTACTATTCATCAGTGAATTTACCACCGACATTCGACACGTGAGCGGCAAAGACAACATTGTTGCCGACACCCTAAGCCGCATAGAATCCATCACATTCCCATCTGCAATCAACTACAACGACATAGCGAGTGCGCAAGACAAGGACAGCAACATTAAACACCTGTTATCACAAGAAAACGTAACTTTGAAGAAAATACCTATACCTAACAGCGACATCGAACTATACTGCGAAACATCGACCTCTTATGTACGCCCGTACATACCTAAACCATATAGAAAACAAGTATTTGACAGTGTACACAACATCAGTCATCCCGGTACACGCACGACTCGCAAACTCATTACTCAAAAATATTTCTGGCCATCAATGAACGCAGACATCGGTTGCTGGACTCGAACCTGTATACTTTGCCAGAAAAGCAAGATACAACGTCATACGCACTCGAACGTCGGATCTTTCCCGCCAACCGAGCGATTCCAACACCTACACATTGATATCGTCGGACCACTACCTACAACACCTCAAGGTCACAGGTACTTAGTAACGATGATCGACCGACTAACTAGGTGGCCCGAAGCAATACCTACCGACGAAATATCAGCTGTTAGAATCGCCGATATTGTGTACCAACACTGGATCGCCCGATTTGGATGCCCGACTACCATCACAAGTGATCAAGGTCGTCAGTTCGAGAGTCAACTATTTCAAAACCTAACTAAACTAATGGGAATCAAGAAAAATCGTACTACACCATATCATCCACAAAGCAACGGCATAATTGAACGTTGGCATCGAACACTCAAGACTGCATTACGCGCCAAACTCGCGAGCGCAAGTACATGGACCGAAGTACTACCTACTGTACTACTAGGACTTCGAGCCGCGCTACACTCAGACACAGGTGTGAGTGCCGCCGAACTTACCTACGGCTACAATCTACGTCTACCTGGCGAATTTTTCACTACAAGTACCACCTGCACACCTGCTACTTTGGATTATACCTACGTTGACAACCTACGTAATATAATTCAACAAAACAAACCGCAAGTACCTACGAAGCATCACAGCAGCAATAAAAGCGTATTCGTGCATCAAGACCTACTCACGTGCAGCCACGTATTCATAAGAACAGATGCAGTAAAAAAACCACTTCAATCACCATACGAAGGACCCTACAGAGTGTTACAACGTACTGAGAAGGTATACACAGTACAATTACCCGAGCGTCAAGCAAATATATCAATCGACCGATTGAAGCCTGCATTTATACTCACCGAAGACATTCAAGATACTTTACCTCCAACCTCCAGTACAGTTACCTTCACATTACCTCAACCCAGCGTTACCAAGCAATTACCATTACCTTCAACCACCATTACCGAGAAAACCAGCAAGATTACCAAGAAAACACATGTACCGCAACCAACAGCGACGTCACATCCCGGCGATAAGAAAACTCGCTCGGGCCGTGTCGTCAAACTGCCGGTACGCTTCGCTTGAGGGGGAGTACTGTAGCCACACTAGCCATAGCACAAGCTACAAGGATTTAGACCATCGGTTAACAGAAACCAAGAAGCAGACAGCTCTGAAAAGAGCTATATTATTCAACGTTTTGACCACCTCTGTAAACACAGACAGCTCTGAGAAGAGCTATTTTATTTCACGTTTTTGATATGCTCTGTTAACACAGAAAGCTCTGAAAAGAGCTATTTTGCTGAACGTTTTTGATCCTCTGTCTACAAGAGACGAAGTAACTCGCCGACGCCGCTGCCAGTATCACGCGCCGACCAACGCGCGTAGGTATCGCAGCGCGGCACGGCGCACGGCGTTTACATCTTCACGGCTCGACGGTCGCAGGAGGAAAGGACAGAGGCACGCGTTACGCAATATTTATAGCGGCGCGAAACTCAGTGCGCGGCGCTGCGGAGGCGCGTCCTCTTTGCACGGACCTCACACTCATCGACTATCTCGCTCTTTTATCGGCTATCCTTTTCTTTCCATTGTTCACGTTGTAAATAAAGTTCTGTCCTAAATAGTGTAACGCTATTGGCTATAATTTAGGCGATGTTATTGGTGTACAAATATCTAAATTTTATTTATTTTTAATTTAATAGTTTTAATTGGTTAATGTACAGAATTAGTTGTAAGTAGCACTAGTACCAATTTTTGTATAAAAACAACCACCTCCGGCTAATAAATACATTCGTTCTACGACAACAAGTTGTTTCACTAATAACAACCGATCTCCAAAAAACAATCAGAATGTCAATAGTTAAATAAAAACAAGATAAAAATTATTAAACAAAATAAAATAAAAATACATCATATTTTGTCGTCTAAGTACTCTTGCGTTTGCGTTTTTCTTGTCTTTGTCTTGTCTTTTACGTTTGCTTAAAATTGATTTACCCTGCTATGATGGCAGCTATCAGTGTTAGTGATGGCGACCTCTCGGGCGATGGCGACCTCTCGCGTCCGGGCCTAGTGCAGGCCATGATGCGGAGCGAGGGGGATTGGGATGCCGTCTCCTCCTTTTGCGAAGCAGTCATGCTAGCTAAGGAGGAGGCGGGACGCGTGAGGCAGCGAAGCGCTGCCTCCTCGCAACCCAGTCATCGCGAAGGACACACCGGGCGTCGGGGATCGCGGGACGATCTCCGGCCACCGTAAGCGCGGGCCTGCGGACGGCGAGCATGGGTGGCTCCCCGTCCGACCAGAAACAGACCCGAGCGTACGACGCGTCGCGTTCCGCGCGCGCCTCAAAGAGCCATCAGACCACCACAGATGGGGTCCAATAGGGCCGATGCCGATTCGGAGTCGCGGAGAACCTAACGGGTAACCGGGGCTCCGGCTCGACGTGCAGGAGAAGGAACGGGATGGTTTTTAGTCAGTAAGAGTCTGACACTCCCAGGCGAGAGCAATCATTCGATGATTTTCCCCCCTGTTTAAAAAAAATCAGAAGAATACAAAAGGTGATGTTACTTATCTATATTTTTTATATTCCACGTATTTACTTCAATAAATTCCAGTTCAACGTAACCCGTCAATGTTGCCAGTTTAAAAATATTTTCGTTTTAAAATTCCTCGGTTTTATTGCGTGTCAAAGTTTTTTTGTGGGTACACTATGTTTGAAGCTGACAATGTTTACAAACCTCGAATGTACTGACAAAGTGGGTATGATAACCGTTACAGAGTTTTTATGTAGGTAACACCCTGTATGCGAGTGTGTGTTTAAAGAAAGTTTTTGGGAATGTTTTTTGAAAATTTTGATTTATGGAACGGGTTTCTTTTTCTTTTTTTATGGCCCATTCGTGCCGAAGCATGGCTCTCCCACACTTAAATTACAAACAGATACTCCAATTCTATTTATCTGTATAGATAAGTAAATACCTCTATATGTTGTTATTTTTTTCTTTTAATCTAGGTTGATAGTGCACTAGGGTGTAAGCCCCTCCTCGGGGGAAGACGGCCTCTTCTCACGCGGAGAAGGTTTGAACATTAATCACCACGCTTGCTCAATGCGGGTTGGGAATTTCAAACTTATAATTGGTACTTGCCGTTGGTAGGTTTCGAACCCGCACCCTCATGCATAAGAAGCTGGCTTCTTAAACCTCCGGATACCACGACCACCAATACCACACTGGCGGTGCCTCGCCGCACCGCAAGACTTTTCGCCGCGCTGGCGACCACACGGGCAGAGCGGCGTCGCAACGTTCTACCGTGCCGCGGCGGCGCCGCAGCCGCATGTGGCTTAATACATCCTTCCTTTCTCCTGCCCTATGCTGCGCAAACAAACAACTGCGAGCGGCGCCGCGCTGGCTACAATGAATTTTTGTATGTAGAAAATCGCAGCGGCGCCGCGCCGCAGCCGCGCCGCTCGTGTGGTTTGAGCCTTAGCGTCTAAATTCCAGACCTCTTGCTAGACTGACAATTATTGTTTTCTTTATACAACAAAATAAACAATATTAACCCCTGATCTTTCTTTTAGAAAAAGACCCGTACCCAGTGGAGACCCTGCCGACCTGCACGTATGCCCTGAGCGTCTGCCACAACGAGAGAGCCTGCTCTGTACTCTTCGACCGATTCAAGAACGCTTGCAAGGCACGTGATGGAGAATGCCGGATGGATGACAGGTAAATTTAGTGATATATCTATAACTAGGTAGAAAAATACAGCTGCTGGTTAAAAACACAATATTATGAGGTAGGTATTTCCGAACCGATACGAAATGAAATAAACGAAATCTGTCAACCTTCATACATCTTTTTACGCCCGGTACATGTAATGCTTCTGAGCCATCAGTACTTGAGCAGTGCTGATCATTTTACATTAGGTGATCTGTATGAAAAATTATGCATTTAAAATATGTTTGATGTAAAGAAGGAAAGTAGCTATTGTCCATTATCAGAATTCAGCAAAAATGTTGAGTAAATTTCGCAAATTTACTGGCAAGTGATTAGATAAAATAAAAAACAGTCTAATATAAAAATATCAAAGTAATCTTTTCGCGGTTCAGGCTGTCGGAAGGATTCTAAATATAGTTGATAAAAATTATTATCAAAAATGTTTCTGATATCTAATTTCGGATAGAAAAACTCTTCAAAGTCCCTCAAAATAAGGTATTATTATAAAATAATAATTTCTTTAAAGCCGTTAATTACATTCTACTATTTATAGACGAAAAGCTTCGGAAAAATATTAAAGAAAAAAGGTTACAAACTGATAAAGAATCTATACACATATTTATTTATTTTTTTTCATCAGGGAGTGTCAGACTCTTACTGACTAAATACCACCCCGTTCCTTCTCCTGCACGTCGAGCCGGAGCCCCGGTAACCCGTTAGGTTCTCCGCGACATTTATTTATTGAATGTCTTTACCTTTTTTTATGACGAAGGAAAAGATGCTTAGCTTTTTGGGGATAAAGACTAGGGAGTGTGGGATTCGTACCTCACTACAACCACCCCGGTGGCCACCTTCAACACCTGTACACCTGGCACCGGGTCCTCTTAAAGAGACCTGCTCCGGAGCCCCCACGGTGCTACGCCTATTACGGCACATCCCTACAGAGACGGGTGTCTCCCTAAGACAGCTGAACTTTAAAGTTTAATCAATCTTCTTTCTCCAAACTTCTTGCAACTAGGTTGGTGCTTTAGCATGCATTTTATTCTGTCTCCTCTTAAACATGAAGAAAAGGGGAAACAACTCCTTCTCTACTGATGCAAATATATTTAATCGCAAGTTGGACTAGGTGAATGGCTGGAAGACCTGAAGCGAACGATAAGATTCTATGCTCATAGTGTCTCACTCATTTTAGAGGTTACCGGAGGCCCAATTATCCTCCCCTTCCCCAATCTCCCCAATTCCTGAATCCCCAACGATCCTCAAACTCCCAATCCCCAAAAGGCCGGTAACGCACTTGTAACGCCTCTGGTGTTCCAGGTGTCAATGGGCGACGTTGATTGCTTACCATCAGGTGATCCGTCTGCTCGTTTACCGGATTATGCCATAAAAAATTTTGATCAATGTTAGGATCTGACTTATAGTATTTGATAGAGATCGCTGTTTAAATGATTCAAATTAGTTAGAGAGCGCTGGAGCTAGGTGCTTGCCAAATGTGTTGTTCCTTAGTCGAAGAGTATTGTAAGAATTATAAATGTATTATTGTTCACACGACAAAGTAAAGATTTAACAATATGTTTAACCGTTTTCTTCACCAGGGAAGCATGCCGCGAAGCTTGGGCTGGTCTCCGCCTTTCCCCTCTCTTCGGCTGCATCTGCCCCAACACCCACATGAAGAAGCGATGCGACCGCATATTCGCTGTGGTAAACCACAACCCATGTGTCGGTAAGTAAGCACCTTTACTGCTGACGCCATATTTATTCACGAGTTCTGAGTGATTTTCTTAAAAATTATGTAATTATATTTGTATATGTAGGTACTGTATTTATGTATTTATATAGCTGAGTCTAGTTTGAAGTCGTAGGGTTTCTAGGAATTGGTTTAGAAGTAATTTAATTTATTAGATAAATATGAATTAGTTGGCTATTTGATAACCAATGACATTAAGGGTTCATAAAGTTCCTTCTAGGAATATTTAAATCATTGTTTATTCCATAAAGAAATCGTCAGTTCTATTTTTAATAGCTATCATAGGTAACAAGGGTTTTGTTGACCCATTTCATAGTGACACGCTTTGAAATTGACTTCCTATAAATAAATCAAAGTCGACATACAAAAATCAACTAATCTAAATTATAAACACGTACATAATTTAGTATATTTTGAGTACCACAAGTTATTTATATTGTTTTTCCGATATGAATACAATAACGGTAACCTTTAAATACATTAACTCTATTAATCATAAAGTATTAAAATAAACAGACTGTCCGTTTGTATCAGTGACAGAAACTATTAATCAAATCAAGCGCCATAAGTATCTCCAGTTTTTTTGTATACTTTTAAAATCATCAGTTATAGTCATAGTCGTGAGTCGAACTCGCTTCTTACCTGAGAATGATTGTTCGAAATCTAGCAAATACCGATGAGGTATGGATGTCGGGATGTTTCAAACCGGCTAGACACTTTTGCAATGCGTAGAGATGTAACTTCATTGCGCATTTTCTACCGCTCATACCACGGGGAGTGCTCTGAGGAATTGTTTGACTTGATATCTGCTGCGTCTTTTCGCCATCGATCCTCACAACAGCATATCCATCCTTATCATATAGATGGTTGGCAGGCCACAACTGTGCGCTTCTCTCGTAGCTTTCTGCCTCGCACAGCAAAACTGTGGAATGATCTGTCGTCGGCGGTATTTCCGAACCGATACGATCTTTAAACCTTCAAGAAAAGAGCGTATTCCTTTTTAAAAGGCCGGCAACGCACCTGTGTATCTTCTAGTGTTGCGGATGTCCATGGGTGACGCTGATCACTTACCATCAGGTGATCCGTTTGCTCGTTTGCCTCCTATTCCATAAAAAGGGGTATTTTTCACGTTTATCACGTTTACACGCGGCGAAACACGTACAGACTCGATGATGATTAAATTTAACATTCATATTAGTTCTCCACGGACTCTTGGTCCGTATCCTTGTCATATTTTTGACTGCACGGTTGACGCGGTGACCGGATAACCGGCTGCCATGCAACGTGTCGCGGGTTCTCGATTCCCTCACGCAACAACTCTTTGTGTGATCAACAGATTGTTGCTCCGGGTCTGAGTGTCATATGTATGAGAAATTGTATATTTGTAAACTTACTCACGACACAGGAAAAAATCCTAATGTGGGGGCAATGTGTTTTTTAAAAACAAAAGAATGTTCTATTTTTAAATTCATCATTAATTACTAGAGGTATAATCTATTTTACAAAAAATATGTATATATTTCAAACTAAAATACGAATCTCAATCAAAGCCACATTCAACCACGTATCTCGAAAGCTCTCTAGAAATCCGAAACTATTTCCATTAGTGTGGGGAATCAATACGGCCCGTTATCCTGGGATTCATTCAATAACCACTCGGCCAGTTAATATAAAGGAGTTCCTAACTAAGTATTGACCAGTACATCCCGCCCCGGGAGTCCCGGGACATAGACTATTCCCGCAGACAGTACTATTCAATAGGATAGGTAATTTAGACTATTTGACGAATTGGAGTTTATTTTTAGATGAGGTAAATTGGGTAACAGGTAAAAAAGGAAGAAAGAGGCTTCGCAATTGTTGGTTTGTTAGGGTTTTAGATAAGTTTTTGTTATTGTTGTGTATCTATTTATATTTCTGGTGGTTTTGTTTGAGTAAGTATTGTTTTTGTTAAAGTATTAATGAATGTTTACATTAGTTATTCGGAATTGTAAAATTATTCAATATACGATTTCCTAACAGTGTGATTATAGTGTGGCGAATTTTCATTCATAATACGGTGTGAAATTTTTGTCCAATATTTCGAAATATGTTCAGTTCTTATTACAATGGCAATTCTTCTAAGTAACATAATATTGAATGTCTTGTAAGTAGAAATTGCAAATCCTCTACTGTAAATTTTCACTAGTTTTGAAACCCATTAAAGGTGGTTTAGGTTTTCTAAGCTACCTACTTACACTACCTATATCATATCATAAAATGACTCCATATTTTTTTACCTAAGTACTGTTCTTAGTATTGAAACAAAATAATACTCACATTGCCACTTCTACCACAATCACAATACATAATCTTTGGTTTCAATATCCCGGGAACGTTTGATTCATTTCTTATAATCTCAGTGGATTGTTAGGGCCGGGATCACGCGGGAAGGGGGCCTAATCCCGCGGTAATCCCGTGCTCAACCGCCCACCGGCCGCGTCAACTTCGAAGCTCTCCGAATCCCTTTAATTCCATAAATTGATCTTGACTTTTTCTCAAAAACTTCTATTATTGTCTGTGAGTTTTTGCTCGTTAGATATGAGAGATATTGATGCTTTTCTTCGTCCCGGGAATTTTTGTTCCCGGGAGATTTTTCGGTTTCTTTTTTTAGCTTGGAATCTGTGTAAGTTTGTGGTGATTATCAGAGAGTGGATGGCTTGTGATTAACATATACCTATTACTTGTATGAATAAGAAATCTGGGTCGTTGGTAGAGGTCGCTTAGATCTGTCCTATGTCTGATAAGACCAAGTTAAAAGTACCCTTAACTGACGAGCATGCATGAAAATACATACTCTCTACCTACCCTGATGGGAGACAGGCGTAAAGTTATAAATGAATGTATGTATTAGTAAGAAATCTGACTACGAAAGAGGTCTTAAGCAAAGCGAAGCAGTACAGAAAAAAATGCTGACAATAAAAAAAATCCCGACGTAAATATTAAACCCACAGGACATAGCCTTTAGCAATTATTCTCACAACCACTCACTGAACGAAGCAACTGACCCGTCATAAACTTATTCACAGTCCAGACACCTACACCAAAAATCAAATCAAAGCAATAACAACTTCAACCCAGGGCCGTCTTATATGCTGGGGCCCTTAAGCACACAGGGCCCTTTTGGAACGCTTCCTTTTTTTAACTTTGCCCCATACACGAATTTTCTCCTGTATCATGGATGCATTTACAAACATACAAGTACACATACACATGACACCCAGACCCGAAACAATTGTTTATGGATCACACAAAGATTTTTTTGTTAAGGGAAAATCATTGAATGACTGCTCCCGCCTGGGTGAGGCAGGAGGGAGTGTCAGTCGCTTACTGACTAAAAACCACCCCGTTCCTTCTTCTCCTGCACTTCGAGCCGGAGCCCCGGTAACCCGTTAGGTTCACCGCGACATCACACAAAGATTAGCTTCGTGCAGGAATCAGTTCACGTTGCCGCGCAACATATAGCGGGTGTGTTCTTCGTAGAATTTGTCGGTTTTTCGGGGCCCCCTGAGAACGGGGGCCCTAGGCACGGGCTCCAAATACGGTACTGCTTCAACCTACACACAAACATAATAAAAGTTCCACTTAAAGGCCATATTTCCATAATTCCTTAACCTTAACAGGTAAAGTCAAGCCACAGTTAACCAAAGAACGTGTTTCAGTTTAATGGCTTATAACACGAAACTTATACAGTGGACATTGTAGGACTACGAGGTCATAACATTAATATAAAGTCGATCGACTATGTTTCTGACACGAAATAACCAAGGGCTGGTTAGCGATAATAATGTTGGATTTAAGAAACTATTTTGAAACCTACTAACTTGTATAATTTTTATCTACGATTTCATTTGACATAATATAACATCACGCCTTTTATCCCCCAAGAGCCCCCACCTAAAGCCACTATACGATGTAATACCCACTTTTCACTATTTATGTTATGAGTCCCATGTAATAAGATGTGAGTCTATTGTCATATACCGGACACATTTCCGGACTCTGTGCTACTACTGAGAATTTTTTAACCCAGTAATACTTTACCCGACTCGGGAATCGAACCCGAGACTTCTTGCCCGGCAGTCGCACTTGCGACCACTCGGCCAACGAGGCAGTCATTTGCTCTATTTCTTCTTTAGGAATCAACGCTTTTAAGAACCTAGCTTCACTGACAAACCGACTATAACACAACTCCATTTTGACGTTTCTAAAGTTGCCGACGGTACGCATACCGTCAGCGCTGATAGCCGAAATGTACGAACTTCTAGAAATTGAGAACTACACGCTTAGCTATGAGCGATGGCGGTGAGCGTGAGACTAAATCAGCCTAAAACCATTTGCTTCTGAAGCCCGCCTCCATCCATATTAAAATATCAATAGCAACATCAACAGCCAATATACATCATCATCAACAGCCTATAAATGCCCACTGCTGAGCAAAGCCTCTTCTCACACGGAGAAGGTTAGAGCGTTAATCACCACGCTTGCTTAATGCGGGTTGGCGATTTCAAACTTATAATTAGAAATTATAAGCCCAGGTTTCCTCACGATCTTTTTCCTTCACCGTTTGTCAGTGGTGTCTAAATAATCTTAGAAAGTACATATAACTCGGAAAAGTCACATTGGTACTTGCCGTTGGTAGGTTTCGAACCCGCACCCTCATGCATGAGAAGCGAGCGTCTTAAACTTCCAATATACATAAAGTATCAAAATACCTCTATAACAATATTTTTATTTTTATAGTCTTATAATGTATAAAAAATATTTTTTAGGCAGTGGCACAATCATTCTACCAAAACCAACATACTTATACGTATCGAAATCTCAAGATTCACGAATGGTCGAGAACCTCCCATCCACACTCGAGGTCTCGACGATTTGATAATGAAATTGATTCAATCAAACAGTCTATTTCAGGATTCAATTACAAGAATTTCAATCAGTGTACCTACTAAATGAAATTATTTGATCTTTGAGACATTTCTGTCTTAAGTCAATAGTTTCTACTCGACAATAAACGAATTACGAAGCACATTCAGATTTTAATGAATAGTGTCTTTAATTTGGAATTTAACAATTTTAATGGATCTTTGATCTGCATGATTTTAATTAATATAGACCCAAATTAAACATCCACAGCCCATGACAGTCCAGACCTGAACTAGGAGTCACCTCTATATGATAAAAACTGATAAAATTATGATGAAAAAATAACAACATCACATTTTTAACGGTTAACGAACCCTCTCTACTTACCCCTTCGGAGAATCATGTCATGTATACCACCCAAATAACCTAAATTAGATATTCAAGAGTATTATAATCATTCCTTTAGGGTTTTCTATGATCCGTGCTAAATAATAATTAATAAACGTCTGCTTATTACAGCTTATTATTAATAATGTAAGCTAATTACATTTCGTAGTAGAATAATTAGGATTAGATGTAAAGAAATTGTTGTATACAACGCAATAATTTAGTTGTTTAGTTGAGTTTTAACTGCCTCATTGGCCGAGTGGTCGCAAGTGCGACTGCCGGGCAAGGGGTCTCGTGTTCGATTTCCAAGTCGGGCAAAGTATGACTGGGTTTTTAAAAATCTCAGTATTAGCACGGAGTCTGGAAATGTGCCCGGTATATGGCAATATCATACTCATCACCATATCACATGGGACTCACCATAAATAATGAAAACTGGGTGTTACATTGTACAGTGGCATTAATGGCCGTAATGGTAATGTGCACCTCTGCCTACTCCTTCGTGGATAAAAAGGCGTGATGTTATGTTATGATTGTTGAGTTTTAGCTACTTTTAAACGTAGATAGATGGTCTTAAATTCCACTATATGTTTTTTTATGAATGTTCACTGAATTTCTGCTAGGTGAAAAATAATTATGTTTTTTTTTTCACCGTTAACAAAAGGGATGCTTGCTTGGATTGGACAAATAGCAATCGCTCCACATAAAATACTAACTTTCAAATAAAATCTATTCAATATCGAAAACCGAGAATTCAACCAACCCAAGATCCGAGAACAAATTAGAAGAGAGCCAGGAAGACCTAGGGAGGGATTATTGATAATGACATTGAGTTATCTTTGTTCACATTACCTGGACAAACATTAGACTCCTGCTTTCCTCTTACTCTATCTCCACTATCATCTCTGTCTACCCCTTCAAACACTATTAACCTCTTATCTTAGTATGAGACATAATAGAAAACTCATGGTCTTGCATATATTTACGTTTCAGCATATCATGGGTTAAACGAGATATTATATTTTATGTTCCCATGTTTTATGTACCTATATACCTTTTTTTTATAAGGGGGGAACACCATCGAATGACTGCTCCTGCCTGGGTGAAGCGACAGGGAGTGTTAGACTCTTACTGACTAAAAACCACCCCATTCCTACTCCTGCCCTTCGAGCTGAAGCCCCGGCAACCCCTTAAGTTCTCCGCGGCTCCGTATCGGCATCGGCATCAGTCCTATTGGGCTCCATCCACCTTTTCACTTTATGTATAGCGTTAATGTTCAACAAGATCTGAAAGAATAAGCATAAAATGTAATTCCATCTAAGATGCGAACTCGACCTGACTCTGATTTCAGAGAAAAACTCTCAATGTTTGAAATTCTCTCAGCCTCGTTACGTTTGGAATAAGTGATAGACTTGTAGCGGAGAAAATACTATAGCCAAGATAGTCTGAACTGACATTTTAGACTTAAAATGAGGTATAGTGTAATTCATATAGCAGCAGCCAGGTGGTTAACCATTGTCTACTAATCTTTCTCTAACATTAAAATGGAATGGACTACCTCGGTGGCCGAGTGGTCGCAAGTCAAGGACAGGGGGTCTCGTTTTCAATTTCCGGGTCGGGCAAGGTACTACTGGGTTTTTTTTCTAATTCTCAGTGGTAGCACGGAGTCTGGAATTGTCCTGGTATATGGCAATAGGCTCACCCCCTATTAGGCTATTACATGGGACTTATAACATACATAGTGAAAAGTGGGTGTTACATTGTACAGTGGCATTAAGTGCCGTAATGTGCACTTCTGCCTACCCCTTCGGGGACATTTACATCAAGAACTACCATATTGGCATTTCTATAGAATTGTCGTGTAAGTCGCTGTCCTCCTAAACTTAGACCGATCCCCAAGGAGTTCAGAATGTAACACGAAGCGACGGATTACGGATTAGCAAGATTTAACAAACAAACATAAACGGAAGACGTAATACAAATCTTTCACTTCTGCTACAGATTTTAAAGTAAAACCTACGTTTATTAAACAATTCTTTGAAGGAAA
The DNA here is from genome assembly GCA_038387885.1 of Spodoptera picta. Taxonomy (NCBI): domain Eukaryota; kingdom Metazoa; phylum Arthropoda; class Insecta; order Lepidoptera; family Noctuidae; genus Spodoptera; species Spodoptera picta. Next base: position 995,738 of record JAZHFQ010000269.1, read on the forward strand.
ATTTGCAATATTAATGTGTATCTACAACGTAATAAAAAGCAGGCGATAGGAGCCTAATCTGAGGCCTTAGTATGAGTTTGTTTTTTGTTTAAAGTAATCGAAACAAGACAGCGTTTGATGCTCTGATTGGTTGGTTCTATGGAGCCGGCCAATCAGAGCGCCTCACGCGCCTCTGACTTTTCTACTCTATTTGTCCTTTTGCAAAACAAAAGATGCGGTTTAAGTATACGGACTTTATTTAAATGCTGTCAGAAACCTAAAGATCATTGTGTAACTCCAGAAATTAGCTTAAACTAATAATTTTTAATTAAGTAAACAATTTGGTTAGACATCTCATGTCTCATCATCTCTTTCAGGTAACCAATGTCATAGTTTAAATTGCGACTATTTGACCAACGAATCTAAGCAATGATTAAAACACCGCCATACTAAAAAAATATTCCAAGTCAATGCATATGACCCTTTTTTAAAGAAAGCGTGACTCCATCCATTAATATTTCACAAAAGGTTACCACAACAATAATAAACTGACTCTATAGGGCATTAACTATTATAATAACACCCTATACATCATTTGTATACACTTTAAATGTCAATTAAAGTCAATTAAAACTTACGAAATGAAACTGTAATAATTATTATTGTCCAGTTAAGGACAATTTGTACCTGGCAACAGTTATTAATAAATGTCATTGTTTGACTGTTAAAAGCGGTTGGATTGGAATTAATTTGAATTTTGGAATGGAGACAGAGTAAATAAAGTGAGACGTGGTTTTCGTTCAAGTTAGAAAAAAAACGAAATATATGTAACTTTTAAAGTCATTAATTAGGTTTTTGCTTTCATAAAATCAAACATACACATATACTGACACTACAAAAAAGATTCCTCGCATAACATACACTCAATGAAAAATACCTTTGGCTTTTTTTTAAAGGGGGAAAATCATCGAATGATTGCTCCCGCCTGGGTGAGGCGGGAGGGAGTGTCAGACTCATCGTACTGACTAAAAACCACCCCGTTCCTTCTCCTGTGCTTCGAGTCGGAGCCCCGGTTACCCGTTAGGTTCTCCGCGACTTTTTTTTTCAATGAAATGTACCTTCGATTTTAAAATCAAGTCCCATAACTCATTATAAACAATGCAACAATCTTTTCTTTGTTTCTGAATAAGACTCCTATACCTCTAATATCTTCACATATTTACCTCACAAGCCCTTGACACCTAAAATAGACAATATTAAATGTGATATCTATTTCGTGACAAACGTCTAAATAATTGAACAACCGTTTATCGCCGTAATTACATTTGATTATAGAGTCTATTTTTACGAATAGACTCGATAATCAAATGTAACTAGATACGAATGAATGAAAACTTTGGTAATGTACGTCAGATATGTTATTGTTTGAAGTATTTTGTGTTTATTTAGTTTTGTGACTAGTGGTTTGTTGGCTGGGTTATCCTACTTCGGACTAAGGATTTGGATTTTTATTTTATTATTAATAAAATATATATCTAATAATAAAATAAATTACTTAATACTAAAGAGAAGAGTCTGTCTTATCTAAATCTAACATAACATAACGCCTTTTATCCCCGAAGGGATAGGCGGAGGTGACATTATGCTACTGTAACACCCACTTTTCACTATTTATGTTATGAGTCCCATGTAATAGGGGGTGAGCCTATTGCTATATATCGGGCACAATTCCAGACTCCGTGCTACTACTGAGATTTTTAAAAATCCCAGTAATACTTTGCCCGACCCGAGAAACGAACCCGAAACCCCTTGCCCGAATAGCACTTGCGACTTGCGAAGAAGTCGTGAAGTTCTAAATATTAAACATAATACATAATATTATGTGCATGCTTAATACCCTTCTACCTACTTACACAAAGTTATAATCTCCACCTACTCTTAATACAGGTCAGATCGACATACCTTTGACTTCTGAACATCCCACACAAGCCCTAAGTCTGTTTGATCATAGATCCTTCAAATAAATACATCAGCTAAGAAAATATTTATAACGAAATATACATATCTCCTCATCTGTTTTTCTGTACTGACTACAGATCTAGTTGTGACTGGATAAGACATAATCTTACGTTTGAGCGTAGTTAGAAATGTTGAGTAATAACAATGTACAATAGTACATTCGCTAAAGAATGCAGTAAGTCATTTTTATCTGTCTGCCTAGTCCCGTTCCCTAAACTGAATTTAAACTTTTAAGTGTATTTAAGTGTGGGAGAGCCATGCTTCGGCACGAATGGGCCGGCTCGACGGGGAGTGATACCACGGCCTCACAGAAAACCGACGTGAAGCAACGCTTGCGTTGTGTTTCGTCGTGTGAGTGAGGTTACCGGAGGCCCAATTACCTTCCCCTTCCCCAATCTCCCCAATCCCTGAATCCCCAACGATCCTCAAACTCCTAATCCCCAAAAAGCCGGTGACGCACTTGTAATGCCTCTGGTGTTCTAGGTGTCCATGGGCGACGCCGATTGCTTACCATCAGGTGATCCGTCTGCTCGTTTACCGGGTTATGTATTCCATAAAAAAAAATAAAAAATAAAATAAATGTATAGATGACGGTGTTTTCCCTCACCTAATGAAATATAGTAAGGTAATCTCACTATTTAAAAGTGGTGACACTAAAGAACCTAACAACTATAGGCCAGTGTCCGTTTTGCCGGTTCTCAGCAAAGTCTTTGAAAAGTTGATGCTGTCTCGGATGCTTCATCATTTTAATAAACATTCCATCTTTCACCATCAACAACACGGTTTCACTAAAGGTCGTTGCACAACTGACGCCGGTGTCACTTTGATTAAGGAAATATTTGGTTCTTTGGATGAACCACAGGCTGCTATTGGTGTCTATTGTGACCTCTCAAAAGCATTTGATTGCGTTGACCACGAAACACTTTTGCTGAAATTAGATCACTACGGGATAAGAAACTCTGCGCTCCGTCTTATGAAATCCTATTTAGATCATGTTAACGGTATTAACTCACAGGGCTCTGGGATGAATATGGGCGTTCCTCAAGGTTCAATATTGGGTCCCTTTCTCTTTTTAGTCTATATAAATGATTTGCCATTTATATTTAAAAATGAACCAAGAATGGTGCTTTTTGCAGATGATACATCATTAATTTTTAAAATAGATCGACGTACAAATAATGACGACGTAAACAGCTCCATTCTTCAAGTGCATAATTGGTTTACCATTAATAATCTAGCACTTAATGAAAAAAAAACAAAATGTATTAAATTCAATTTACCAAACGTGCGTAGTAACGATTGTGATATTGTTTTGAACGGTCTAAAGTTAGAATTTGTCGACGAGACAGTATTTTTAGGCATTACGTTAGACAATAGGCTACAATGGGGTCCGCATATAAAGGCGCTTTCGGGGAGATTGAGCTCAGCTGCTTTTGTAGTTAGACAGATTAGACAGCTCACGGACGTAGATACAGCTAGGCTTGTCTATTTTAGTTATTTCCACAGCATTATGTCGTACGGCATTTTCTTGTGGGGTTGAGCTGCAGAAATAGAATCAATATTTATTCTACAAAAGCGGGCTATCCGAGCAATATATAACTTACGCCGTTGCGAATCGTTGAGAGAATTGTTTAAAACGATAAATATTTTAACGGTGCCCTGTCAATATATATATGAAAATATAATGTATGTAAGGAAAAATAGGCAATTGTTTGAAAAAAGAAGCGATAGACACAATTTTAATACTAGAGGCAAAAATAAGTTAGCTATATCGCAATTCAGACTGTCCAAAGTACAGAAATCCTTTATGGGGTTAGGTATTAAATGCTATAATAAAATACCAAATAGCATACTAGATCTCAATGAAAGTAAATTTAAAACATATATTAAGCGCGAATTATGTAATCAAGCTTACTACACACTGACAGATTATCTTGAAGATAAGAATGCTTGGCAGCGTGTTGGTTCGGCTCCACTGGACAATACTCAAATGTAGTCAGTAGTTAAATTCCAATAGTAAGTAATATAATATATAATTTAATACTTTAATTCTAATGTAGACAATCTAGTTTCCTTATGGCACCAAGCATTTCTTTCTTTATTGAAACAAAGTTTCCTTTTTCTTGTATAGAAGCACCCTGTTAGACTCAAGATTTTATTTTACATAACATAACATCACGCCTTTTTATCCCCGAAGGGGTAGGCAGAGGTGCACATTACGGCACTTAATGCCACTGTACAAAGTAACACCCACTTTTCACTATTTATGTTACGAGTCCCATGTAATAGGGGGTGAGCCTATTGCCATATACCGGGCACATTTCCAGACTCCGTGCTACTACTGATTTTTTAAAAACCCAGTAATACTTTGCCCGACCCGGGAATCGAACCCGAGACCCCTTGCCCGGCAGTCGCACTTGCGACCACTCGGCCAACGAGGCAGTCAGAGGCAAGATTTTATTTTATTTTTTATTAAGTTATTAGTATAATGCGTCAAGCGTGTCTTTGCATTGTTCTTACATATGCGTACAGTATTAAAATATGTATCAGAGACATTGTAGAACATACTTTTTTTTAAAAAGAGTAACGAATGGTGTTTGTTGCTCGTTCTTCTCCATTCGAATCTACGTTTTTGAATGAGCACCTAGCTTCACCTAATTTCACTGACGGACTGACTGACAGACTATTATTTATTTTGTATTTGTTGACGTTTCAAAAGTACCAAACTATGGTTTAATTGAAATAAATGCTTTGACTTTGACTTTGACTTTACCATCAGGTGATCCGTCTGCTCGTTTACCGGCTTATGCCATAAAAAAAACTTGATGTACCCATTTATGCTATATCAGAACCTTAAAAATTCATAGAATTTCAGAAAATACATAAACGATTAAGAAAGACCGCTTGAACATAACCGGTTAACAATACCTTTGTCCCGGCTACGTCATAAGCCATACTTGGGCCATAATCAACACTACCGGCCGAGTAAACCATAGTTAGTTTCTACCCAGTTAGCAATTCTACTTAGCTAACAGTAACACACTAACACGGCCCGGTTACACGAAAATTATTTCCTTTGTCTTTGCCGCCCCGTGAAGTCCGGAGTTCGCAATCCCGGGACCCCGGGATCCCGGGACTTGACGGCAAAATTACCAACACTTTGCAAGTAAATGTTCCTCTGAGCTGTTGTTTGAAAAGGTTTTATTTTAGGTTCGTTTTTTATTTTGAGGCACTGATTTTTTAGTTGTTATAAGTTTTAGATTAATTTGTGTTAATCAAAGGTTATTGTAAGTTATGACTTTCTTATGGGTTAAGCAATTATATTATCGACTACTCTTATATTGTTAACTCAAGTAAATCAAGAGTAGAATCATTTTACTATGGTGGTTATCTTTATATAATAATATCTATCGAAGAGCCGATTTTTCAATAAACAGTTAATTCCTAACTCTAAAATAAAATTGACATTTGACAGTTTTTAGTATGGAAGATTTGTCAAATTACATGGACCCACCCCTAATACATAGGACTTATGACATAAATAGTGAAAAGTGGGTGTAACATTGTACAGAGGCATAATGTGCACCTCTGCCTATGTCTTCGGAGATAAAAGGCGTGATATTATGTTATGTTAAGAATTGTCAAACATTCAAAGTTATTTCTCTGTTAACTGGCGTTGGAAAAATGGACCTTAAATACATTTTCCGGTGTTCTTAATATGTAATGTGTATTTTTAGACAAAATTACAGATACCTCGTAAATAGACTTCAAGTCTCTTCCTGTATTTTGAAATAAAACAAGTTCAATATTACATTAAATAACATACACAAACATTTCCTCAAATCAAAGCAAATAACAATCAAATATCACGCCTAACCTATAACCAAAATGAATTTCTATATTTAACATCAACATCAAACAAAAGCAGCCATCAAAGTCAAAGTCAAACACGGTAATAAATGACATACAGTACACCCCTTACACTAGGGATGTCTAGGACATCCGTAACTGTATCCGGAACAATCGGATATTACTTAACGTCATGTATTAAATTGCAACATTCAGAATTTATGTGAAGATAGGAAACATAGCTAAAAAGAAAAAATATTTTAAACAATCGAATAGTTCTTTGCCTACTCCGGTTTTTAAATCAATAGACTACGAGGTCAAATCACTTATTTTAATTAGACCAGGAAGACACTTTCGAACGTCAAACAAAAACATTAAGGGCCATTTTTTCAATGCTCAGATAAATTTTAACTGAGGAATAACTTTCAATATTTGACAATTCTTCCATACTGAAAACTGTCAACTGACAATTTTATTCTTCAGTTAAGAATTAACTGATGATTGAAAAAATCGACCCTTAAGTGTCAGTCTATCAGTTAGTGTCAGTTAGTCCTCTAGTAAAGCTATTTGCTCCATCTTGGCTATCGCACTGGTGACATCTCGCCCTCTATTTAAGAAAGTGGACTACTTATATGAGGACAGTGATCTTATAAATCTAATTCATTGGTACCCAATCGAAAACTAATAGCTTATCCGAAAAAATAATATCTGTTACCGTATCTATATCTATACCCGAAATGGTTATCAAATAACGATAAATCACATCACAACCCTACCTTTTCCGTACCACAAAGTGTAAAGTACGAAGTCCCAATAACTTCAATCAAGTATTAACTCCATAGAAGCGTAAGACCCCGCACAATATGAAAACAAAGGACCCCATTCATAGCCCCTTTATGATGCCTTTTTGGGGTCTTTAACCTAAAATAAGTTTTTGAACATTTTCTCTTTGAACTTGGTAGGGGTTCACTATGGGTGCAAAGCTACTCTAAGTTCTAAGATTGGTTACGTAATAAGTTGGTTTACTGCTTTTTCTGTTACGTGGCTTTCTGATCAAAGGTGTTTGTGGTGGTGTAGTATTATTGATTAAGTTTTGAGTGTTGCTGTTCGAGTTTGGTTTCTGAATCTTAAACATTTCTGTTTAATAGAATCCTATTTATATCAATTGTTAGTGATCTACTGCAGACAGACTGCCTCGTTGACCGAGTCACAAGTGCGACTACGAGACAAGGGGTCTCGAGTTCGATTCCCGTGTCGGGCAAACTATTACTGGATTTTTTTAAAAACTTCCCAGTAGTAGAACGGTGTCTGAAATTGTGCCCGGTATATGGCATAAGGCTTACCCCCTAATACATGGGACTTATAACATAAATAGTGGAAAGTGGGTGTTACATTGTACAGTGGTATTAAGTGCCGTAATGTGCACCTCTACTTACTCTTTCGGGGATAAAAAAACGTTACTTAGTGGTCGAAAGAGTCGATTTTTTATTTACTAGCAGAATGAAGTAATTTGATTTCATTTATTTAACAGTTGCTAATGAAAAGAAACCTTATAAATAAGTACACAAAGATACTTTTGTTCTGTAATCAAAGTTTGAAACTATAGTCGGGAGTATCATAAACATTAACTATTACTGTTGCTTTATTAAGAAAGTGATCTTATTTCTCCTTGTTTATTTTTTTCCTATTTACAAATAGGAAAAAGAAATCATATATCAGAATCAGAATATCAGAAACTCTGTAACTAATTAATTATATTACCGAACCGAAAAAAAATTCTTATTTATAAGCTTTTGTATAATAACATCACGCCTTTTATCCCCGAAGGGGTAGGCAGAGGTGCACACAGAAGTAACACCCACTTTTCACTATTTATGTTATGAGTCCCATATAATAGGGGGTGAGCCTATTGCCATATACCGGGCACATTTCCAGACTCCGTGCTACTACTGAGAATTTTTTAAAAACCCAGTAATACTTTGCCCGACCCGGGAATCGAACCCGAGACCCCTTGCCCGGCAGTCGCACTCGAGACCACTCGGCCAACGAGGCAGGCTTTTGTATAATATTTTTTATAAACACACTTTTCGATAATCGGTTCAGCCAATCGTGAGATAACCACGCACATGTATGTGTATTACATACAGGTCAAACAATGAACCTCCTTTTTTGAAGTCGGTTTAAAACTTTATCACTAAATAACTTCAGCCTAAAAAACCAAGTATCGTACGTAACCAAGTATCTTTTAGTTCATTGAATAGACACTCAAATTACTCCGGTAAATATACTGTAAGTACATTACGTGTCCTTGTCATACCTAAATCAAGGTACGAACAATATTTGGTAGTGGAATTATTTAGTATATGTCCCATGTACAGCGTGTTCTTGTGTAAGGAAAATAAGGTTTAAATAACTTGCTCTCTTTGGTTAAAGATAAGGCTAGGCCCACAGTTACGGATTTAAAAGTATTTGCCGGTTTTTTTGCATGCTCTAAAGAGTTGCTCTGGGGTAAAATAACAGCACTCAATTTTCGCTAGCTACGTTTTGTGGGCGTATCATACGCTGTACCTATTCTATCCAAACGTATTGTTACACTTCCGATTATTACAAATCAAATCATATCAAATCAAATAGCTTTATTTGCTGTAGTACACAGTGACTAAAGTGTTATTTATTTGAGTTACATATGTCTTTGGGCATGAAAATATTGGCTATGTTTCAGACAAATAGTTAAATATTTCCGATTCTGACGCTTATAAACGTATTATTTTAAAATGTTGAAGATCTAACAACACTGAGAACTGGGTTTCCGAACACAAGGTCCCTTGCTCGACAGTTACACTTCCTATCATTCGACCGTTGAGGCAAAACACACATCTTATATCACCCTATATAAAGAAGTAAACACACATCTTATATCACCCTGTATCTATATACAGTGTGTACCAAAATGGGGCCAGATAAGATTTTATACACATATAACTTGACAGCTTTCTAGGTCGACATGACGTGGTGGTAGATTCTTTGATCATTTCTGACTAGGTTCAAGCATTCATATATCATTACTGTCAATATTTGTTCCGGTTCAAGGACTTGCCTACGTAGTTATGCCCTAATTTCTGAACATATATTACATATTAGATCGTGACTCCTATTTCCTGATGAGTTCACTAAAGCTGTGGTTATACTAGACCCAATTATTTGTTATTTGGGAAGTTAATATTAGGTTCAAGCCCCATCACTGGCTGGAATTTAATAGAAACCGTTAGAGAAAATCAAAATATTATAATAACCTGTATTAGAATTTTTTTTTGAAGGATAATGTCATCCTAAACCTTCTCCCGCCTTGGGTTGAGCGAGAGGGAGTTTCAGACTCTTACTGATACTAAAAACCACCCCTTTCCTACTCCTGAGACTCGGAGCCCCGGCAACCCATTAGGCCTTCTTCGGCTCCGTATCGGGCATCAGCCCTACAGGGCATGGGGCTCTGTAGGGCTGATGGTTCTTTGAGGCCCACGCCAAACGCGAAGCACCTTACGCACGGCTCTACTCTTGTCGTGGGTTTCATAAAAGCCGCATAACGCCTGCCAGCGGGTGCGATTATGACAAAGACAAACCCCTCTTATATACCTCTAGAGGAGGCCTATCGTGTAGCAGTGGACAGTCAGGGGAGGCGGACTATTGATGTGATATGATGGTACCCTATAAGCAAAGCAACATAGATAAAGTTATTGAAACATATTTCAGACATTTTCAAATCTGTTTCGTTTAACGAACTACTGAAATAAAAATAAATCCAATCCTCAAAACGATAAGAAACAATACTCCTTGCAATTCTAATTGCCCCAAAGTATATGTGACCTCCCATGTCTGTCTAATTCCCCGTGTGTCCGTACCGGATCGTTTTAGGGCAATATCCGGGTAATATTGTACCCGGGGCGTTGCTAACAGGCGGATAACCGACTCATAATGACCGGGAAACGGAAAAAAGAGTCTCGACCCTTTATTGTCAGTGTACTCAAGTATTTGCACTTCGTTAAAGTGAAAATAAAACTAGAATTAGGTACGGGGTTGATTGAATTTTCGTAAATACAATTGTGGAAGTGTAACATGTGCTTATATTTTCACAAAAAAAAATATAATACATACTAAGTTAACTAAAATCGCGAGTTACTCACGTGAATAAACTGAGAAAAGGTCTACTAGTTTCGAACCACAGAGGGGTTCCTCATGAGCAGCGTGCGCGGTCGCGGCAATGTCGAGCAGCCAACGTAGGTTGCTTAGACTGCTAAGAACCCCTCTGTGGTTCGAAACTAATAGACCTTTTTTCAGTGTATTCACGTGAGTAACCCGCGATGTGTAGTTAAAAACTTCAATATTTAAGAACTATAGGAAGTAATAGTGTTCTCTGCATATGCTTATAAACAAAAATATCTATAGTATGCCTATGTACGCAAAAGTAAACCTCAATTATACCAAACAATAGAAAGAAAATTAATTGGAATTTTGATGACATTCTCAGAAATCGTTACTCTGAATTTTCTGACAAACATATTAGCATATCTCGCCGGCGTTTTTGGTTTTATTTAGGTGTAAATTCTGTTCTTAGAAGATATTTAAGTATACATATAATTGTCGCGGAGAACCTAACGGGTAACCGGGGCTCCGGCTCGGCGTGCAGGAGAAGGAACGGGGTGGTTTTTAGTCAGTAAGAGTCTGACACTCCCTTCCGCCTCACCCAGGCGGGAGCAGTCATTCGATGATTTTCCCCCCTTAAAAAAAAAGTATACATATAATTATTCTTAACTCGACTTTCATTTATTAAACTTTACTTAAGAACGAACAACAATTACTTCACAATTAATCGTTGATTCTGTAACTAATTTTGTAGACCTTAGTTTAGTTTTTAGTACTGTTTAGTAATAATAGATTTTAGTATGACATCGCCATCTCATTTTAGAAAAAAGTATACGAGAAATAAACACGGGTATTAGAAAACTGTAACATACGAGTATTTAAAATATAGCAGAAGAAATTCCTTGTCCAAACCTAGGAATTCCATTACACACCGAACCCTTTAAGTTACGATAATACCTATTACTTATTTAAATAGGTATACCAATAGCTTCTGTATACATAGTATTAAGAGATAACGAAGGTATTGGGCTTATACAGTCTACAACTTACAGATTAACCAACTTTACAATGAAGTGATAAAAAAAACTATACAAACGCACAAGAACCACAAAATAATAGTATCTAAAAATAAAAGAAACTACTACTTACGTAATCAACATTACTATGTTAAAGGAACATAAAATAAAGACATTTAATAGAATTTTAAAAACATTGGTTATAACAAAATTAAGTAATTCGTAAAAATGACAAGTTTAAGAAATGTATAAAGTTAATGATATGATATAAATGATATACCTATCAATAAAAATACATTAAAAAAGCGTGCAAACACCACACAGGATAAAATGATTTAACGCACCGTTCTAAATTTTAATTTTCAAACGAGAAAGACACTGTTTGTTCAAAGTTTAAAACATAACATGGCTGCCCCGACGTGAGAACATATACATCTGTACAAATTACTCCAGCTATCAAGCTTCAGGGGAAAATATCCGAGCCGAGGCGTTCGGTGAAAAATACCTTTCAAACTGTATTGTTATGTTCGAGGTAATCTGAAAATGACAACCCGTTAGCAATGTTATTCCAACATGTTGTTGGAAAATAGAAGAATAGATGGAGCTCATGTTTTGTTTGCTACTAGCACTGGTTTTATAGTAGTTACTAGGTTCCTATTCGAATTTTCTAGAAACTAGGATTTATTTTTATCTTTGTTCATTTCCAGAAATGTGTTTTGTAAATATTGTCATGTATCTGTATAATTTTTGTTAAAGTATTCACTCAGAACTCGTGAACTCAATTATATGAAACTAACTAGCAATAGCTTTAAGTGTTTAAACTGGTAACGCATAGGTACACGCGTAATATAAGTGACACTTATCAAAAACCTGTCTTGATGTATGTATGTAATGTATAAACACTGGTCCTAAGATCCATCCTTGCGGGACACCATCAACATCATTATGTGTTCTATAGATGTTATGTTAATGTAAGCTATTGTAATAAAAATAATAATGTTATTTAAGCATACGACACGGGTCTACAAAACGTACAGCATAAAACAATACATAAATAACAACAAAACAATAACACTACACTATAAAATGCTTCTGAAGGAGTACTAGACTCACTTTCAAATAGCCGTCAACGTGTTTACTTAGTTGTTTTACGTATTTGATTTCGTTTTCCATTACTTTGTTATACGTGCCTATTTTATTTGAACACAACTTAGATGCATAGGCCTTAGGATTGACTTAGATCACTACTTTACCACACAAGGCTGTTTCAACTTTATGTTTCACTGGACACTAGCTTCTTTTTAGTGTACTCCTGACCACACACCGTACAAATGCCCGCAGTTACCTCAACTCTTGGCTTCCAACACCTTCGGCCTTCGGTAATCGGTCTTTTGTCAGTATCGTCTTTCGGGGCGGCACACACAACCCTAGTCACGTCTACCTGGTTTCTTGAGTACTCTCAAGGGAGTGAGCTCCCTTGAGGGTGTTCGTAGTGCGGTGGGTGAGCGAGCAGAGGTGGTGGGTGGTAGTGTTTGTTGGTAACGTGGTTGTGGGGCAGCGGCGGCGTGGGGCGATTGCCCGCCGGCGGTTCGGGCGCTGTTTGAAGCGCCCCGCCGCCCGACTGCGCGCGCGCCGGCGCTCACACGCTACGCTGCTCCCGACGGTACCATCCTGCTTCTCACCGAGAACGGCACGCGGCTGATGACTCGCGCCGCGGCCGCGAGCCTCCTGCGCGCCGCCCTCCTCTCCCCGCGCCCCCCTCGGCCCCGCCACGGTGAGCCGCCGCCGCACCCTCTCTTCATCTTCTCTCTTTCTATGTGTCTGTCGGATTCCGTCGCCTCTCGCACTGCACGCTTCGCACTACGCTTCGTAAGGTAGGAGCGTGGCTATACGTGCCAACAATCAAGTCTACCAGAAAATGGCTGCCGATACACTATAGCAAATATTTTCGAATTATTTACATTTTTAGCGGTTTTTATGAAATATTACACGGAACGTCACAATTTAGAATATACAAATTAACGTCTCAGCTTTCTTTAATAAAAGACACGGCTTTAACAATTTGAAATTCTAGAATTTTTCTGAAAACTTAACTTAGTGAAGGCTGACCCAATTTTAATAATAAGGATCTGAATAGAATTTCAATTAGCTACATACCTAGTGAGTGCGGAGTTAGCTTTTAAGTCTCCTTAATGATTCTAATGAATATTTAATGGAAATCCGCTCCTACTTTATGCCTGCATGCTTTATAGATTGTTGCTCTCCTTTTCCTATTTACACCATTTTAGACTTTCACTCGTGATGTTGTGTTAGACGGACTGAAAGTCTATTGTGGAATCTTGAAATGCGCATGTCTGCATGTTTTCTTTCTGCATCTCCTATTTTTCTACGATCTCTATGGTTACTGCGCGGCATAGACTGGCTTTGAAAATAGTTCGAGCGGGACTGCCAACCGGGGAGGCTTTGCTAATCATTTCTTTACCGGGACATTTTCTAAATCGTTGGAAATTTTTCATTTTTGCCCGTTAAATGTCGTAACGTTTGCGATTAATCGTTGTTTTGTATTGGATTGTCATTTTTATATTTACCGTCCGTAAGGTCAGTTTTTTCTAAATATCGATGTACGTCGATCGACCGGCGCGATCGCCTCTGATGTTACGATTTCGGAGTCCCGTCGCGCTATGGCTCGATCGTCGAGCTTGCCTCAGCTAAGCGATTCGATGGATGAAATTCCAGTAAAGCTGATGTCGGATGGAAGAATCGCGAATCGAAATGGGACCGGTGTGACTTCGTGGATCGGCGGAATGTCAATAACACATGATGGGAACCTGATTGCTCCGGACAAAATTATGACGCACATCCACCGTTATGCGAGTCCTCACTACAATCCCCACGGGCACCATTACCATCGCTGGAACCATGAGCCGGGGGGGAGTGAAGATCCCTTGTACGCGACCAAGACAGTCTACGGGCCAGGATACATTGATGAAAACCGTACGTATAGCGTTGGTATATCAATGCGTTGACTAATCTTTTTCCTGTCGGTAGTCCACCACACTATCTATCTGTTACACTTTATTGATGTCTAGCATAAGTGATACAAAAAGATTAGTGGACGTAACCAAAATATGAGGTGTTACAAAAAAAAGAAACACATATAACAGACAGTACAACTAACCATAGATATCGTAAGTCACATCACTTCGAGCTTCCAAACTGTACAATACTAGACGGTTTTAAGAAACCATTGATACATGGGTGATCTGATTCATTTCTTTAGCACCTCCATGTTACTATTCTGAGTGCTCTTTATCCCCATTGTTTCGACCCCCGTATTCCGAGCACTTTAGTTTAGAATCCTCCACAATTTTATAGTAAATGATAGAAACCTAACCGGACACGAAGTAAAGCTTTGCGTAGAGACAATGACTAGAAGGGATAACTAGCTTTAGAGCCCTCGAGTGCTTCCTTTCCTGATCCGAAAATTCGTAGAGAATTTAGTTTGTAAAGGAGCGATTTAGCGAGAACGCTTAGAGATGAGGATCTCCGCGAAGCTTTGCAAATTACGCTCAAGATTCATGTTCCACGGGTGTGACCTGTCCACGTTACCCGGGTGTAGCACGGATATAACATTTGGAAAGAAGTGTTATTTATTTATAGTCGTACACGGTCCACTATGCATGTATACCCATTAAATATTCTATTCATATTTAACTTTGAAACGGCACAAATATCTCATGGAGTTTTTGCCTCACAAAGAGTTACGTAATTTGAAAGCATGTCTGATTTATTGAGATTAACGCTTGTATTTGACGTAAGATTTTTCATACTGATTATATCGATATCATTGGCAAACTCATCGTGTTTATTCACGACACGTAATTTTTTATTGTTCTCTCACACATAATATTCCATAATTATTATTATTCTCAATTTTTATCCACATGATGTAAATTATATTTATATTAGCATGAGCATATTACCCACACTTCAATATAACGATTCTTTTATCTTATGTTCCATTAATAATTTTATCATTTATTTATTTTTTATAATGTATTTATTTATTTTATATTTACTATTGCGTTTAAATAAACTGCGTCTTATGAGTAGAAGCACTTTTTCTTTAACGTTTCATAATTTAGGTGTTTAGGGAGAGATAATGGTGAAATAATATATAGAGTCTGGCTAACCTAGATACCTTCTTAAATAATAAACTAACTAAATAAACTAAACTAATTGGAATATAAACTAAACCGGTTAAAACGCGTAGACTAACGAACGATATATATCCCAAAATTTATTGGCATTCCATCAAAAGTATAAAACATAACATCAAAAGTATTAAACTTGCGAAATTAACCCCAAAACCTATTTAACTGATGTTTGGAAAACCCTAAACAATTTCGTTACAGCCTCTTTGGACGTAAAAGTTGATTCACAAAGTAATTACTCTGGATTTCAAGAATGATTGGCATGTTTTACGCAAACAAACATTGATGGTCTAATAGGGTAGTTTCCTAAATTTCATTTTAATGTCCGTCTGGTAGATTAATTTAAAACTTTAGACACGTATTTTTCCTTTTCTCACAAAATTATGTACTTTCGACGATATATTAATTTGAAATATCGTGTGACGTAATAGCGTGCCACATTTTGTAGCACGTTATGACGTAACAACCACCCTTACTCCTAAACTTACCGCCATTTTATGTAAGTATGGCAACTTAATACGAGAAAATAAAAAATACGTGTCTAATATTTTTTCATTATCTAACTGACGGACTAATAAGATTTTTAATTATGATACCCTTGAAACTACCCAATTCAAGTTTCCTAACAAATCGTTGCTGTGTAATCATTTCAGTCTTAGTATTGTGAACACTGATATACTTTCTAAAAGAGGTTTTGTACCTTTTTAAACATCTTTGTGATCATGAACACGAACTTACACCACTACAACTAACACATGACCACAACCTACAGAGAGAATTGGAAAGGAAAACGGTAAACCAGGTGATGAGAAGGTGGCCCTTCAGTCTACGTGCCACGTGGCGTTGGACTCTTGCATCAAGGACAGCGAGTGCGTGACTTCTTTGACTCCTGTGCTGCAGAAGTGTCATACCAGCGATTGTGACCGGGAAGGGTGCATGGCGGCTCTTAGGGGATTTTATCGGAAGACTGGAGTGCATTGGAATACTGAGATCGCCTTTTGCCTTTGCAAGTGAGTTTTGTTACTTTTCTTATTACCCATACCGTTATGTTGATAGTAGAACAACAGATGTGTTTAACAACTTAATTTTTTCATTTATAGTAGGTTTATTGACAAAGAGGTAGTAAGGAGAAGTAATTGTTATGATTATACCTGAAGTAATTGGTATGACTGCCTCATTGGCCGAGTGGTCGCAAGTGCGACTGCCGGGCAAGGGGTCTCGGGTTCGATTCCCGGGTCGGGCAAAGTATTACTGGGTTTTTTTAAAAAAACTCAGTAGTTGCACGAAGTCTGGAATTCTGCCCGGTATATGGCAATAGGCTCACCTCCTATTACAAGGGACTCATGACATAAATAGTGAAAAGTGGGTGTTACATTGTACAGTGGCATTGAGTGCCGTAATGTTCACCTCTGCCTACCCCTTCGGGGATAAAAGGCGTGATGTTATGTTATGTTATGTTAAATAATACCTTCAATTGCATACATGACAATCCTTACTATTATAATCCTTACTATTTAATTATAAATGGGTAAGTGAGTTTGTTTGTTTGTTTGTTTGTTTGTTCCGACTTCACGCCGTAACTACTAAACCGATTGCATTGAATTTTTGCAGACGTAAAGTTAGTAGTCTGGATTAAATAATAGGGTACTTTTGATCCCGAAAAAATTTGATATTCCCGAGGGAAAACAAAAGTATCCTTATACTATATCCTTATCCTTACTTTTATAAATGGGAAAGTGAGTTTGTTTGTTTGTTTGTTTGTTTGTTTGTTCCGACTTCACGCCGTAACTACTAAACCGATTGCATTGAATTTTTGCAGACGTAAAGTTAGTAGTCTGGATTAAATAATAGGGTACTTTTTATCCCGAAAAAGTTTGATATTCCCGAGGGAAAACAAAAGTATTGGATAGATGGCGCTGTATGTATTGGTATATGTCACATAGACTACTTTTTATCCTTTTGTGACGCAAGCGAAGCCGCGGGTAAAAGCTAGTCTTGCTATAATCACCAGGAAAACTGATAATCGCGAGGACTCGTGCATGAACGCTCAGGAGCGTCTCCACCCGTCGTGTGCGCAGCGCCCAGCTGTGGGCTCCCCGCTCCCAGCCTGCCACACTCTTGCGCATGCCTGCAGAGAAGAGCCGGAGTGCAGGTTCGTTTATCTTCTTTATCACTATAGTTGTTGTTTCATCAAAGTCTTCTGAAAAAAAAGATAACAAATAGAGAAAGTATTAGAAACATAACTTTGTTATTAAAATAACCATCGGTCAACTTATCTTAATAATTACATTCATTTCAGTTATTATGAATTCAATCCTATTATTACTGACTTAATTACAATTTTTAACTATAGCCTTGACAGCCTTGATGGCCTTACTCATGTTTTAAGTCTCATATAATAAAATCTAAAATAAAATATAAAGGCTCGTACACAAATGCGACGTAGCATCGCAACAACTTGCAAATTGTTTCCCTATGCGCATCAAAATCTTTTGTTCCCAAAATTTTCTTTGTTTCTTTTTCGTGTATCTTCTAAGCAATAACAGAAGTGCACACGTCTTTTTATGATCCATGCCACGACCTAGTTTTCAATTTAAAATACGTTTAGTATGGTTGACGGTTGTCGAAAGAATGGTCACCCTGGGAGACGTCTTATCGCACGAAATCTCATCGCAACAATTCGCATTTTCTGCGTTGCGAATTCGCACCACAACGCATCGCAGTGTGTACGAGCCCTAAAACTAACATACTTGACAAAACCCTTTTTCGCAAAACAATTTCATACGAAGAACAATTTTCTTCTGATAGACGTATAAACATAATCAATCCATTGACAAAATGTACTGAACAGAATACTCCTTCAAAAAAGCCTACAAGCAAATATCAAATCACAATTGACAGAAAACCAATCCAATAAGGTCGAAATCACTATGACCACACACAAGAGCCAATCTAGAAACACAGGCTGAATTAGACCGGCCTCAATCATTCCAATTGTGGTACCTAGTTGATTGGATATCACTTGCCTACTAGCGATGTAATGCCCGTGATTGATGAGATGAAGATGGGATAAATGGACAGCCATGGTTTGTGAAAGAGGAGGGGGTTTGGGATATGAAGACAAGGTGCAGTTGTTTGGTAATTCACATTAGGTTAAATGATGAACTGTGCCTAATATTTGGAAATATAATATAGCTAATACAAAACGGATTAATTAGAAAAGAAGATGTATTTATCTGATTTCATTTAAGAATCATTTCTACTGGTTTCGTCCAATAAATACAAGTTTTATTTGAGTTATACCTCTATAATACATAATTTAGAAGATAATTAATAAGAATTCAAATTAAATAAATATACAACTTAAAACATAAATAGTTTAAAACTAAAATATTTATAGTATAAGAAAAATTGTATTAATTTTCTCATTCGTAAGGTAGGGTGCCCAAAAGATTGGCAGCATTGCCACTTTGAATGGCAATGCTTAACCTTTGTTCAAGGTAGTAGCCAGCCCTTCGATCACCTGAAGTCGATCAACTAAAGGCCCATTAAGTTATATTGGCGATTGACTAATTGATAGTTGGTGATAACAAGTTGGTTTAAGCTTAGGAATTTAGGTGGTAACGACGAGGTATTTGAGTTAAAATACCAGTTGCCTAAGAAAATAAATATAAAGGAAATAGTATGTCGTAATGTAAAAAACTGAAGTCATCTTTTTGTCAGTAAACATCTTCAAATTTTCAAAACCTAAAATCACATAGAAATACCATTTCATATCCCCATATTTCCTAGCTTAAACCAAGCTACAATCAGTTTGATCCGTAGCGATCCACAACACTCGCTAACGACCATGTTAGTGCTAGAATTTCCCATGGATTTCACTATGAAGCTGAATATTTCGAGATTTTCAATGTTCGTAGACTTTGTACGTTCGAGTTGTATATTGATTTATGTAGTCGTTATTTTGGTTATGAGAAATCGATGTATGTATCTTATGGAAGTTTTTGATATTAAGTAGTAGAGGTACACTTGTTAATTAGTAAATGGGCTATTGTTCAATATCAGCAACAATTTTAAATTTTCATATATATAACCTGAGCTGTCCTTAAAATAACAATACATACATTTTTCTAGAAAACTTCTTCTTTACCTCTATAACACAATTCTTATTTTTGTATATTTTTTGTAAACCACTGCCTGCCTGACTGTCTCATTAGCAGAGTGGTCGCAAGTGCGACTGCAGGGCAAGGAGTCTCGGGTTCGATTCCCGGGCCGGTCGGTTCGATTCCAAGGTATTACTAGGTTTTTAAAAAAACAACAATTCCAGACTCCGTGCTACTGCTGAGATTTGCCATCCAAGCACCAAATTGCCAAGCGTGGCAGGCGGCTTGGGGATCGCAGTTAGGTCACCGATGTATTTATGGAATGCTGCAGCCCATTCCTCGGTGTCTGATCGCAGTTTTAGGACGTACCCGGATCCACACTAATTCTTTAACAAATCCAATTACCAGGATCCGCCTAGAAAACTACGAGCAATGGTGTGCAGTGGACGCAGTTACCCAAGGTTGTGCAGGCTCTCCTGCCGCCTGTAGAGCAGCCGTGGTTGCAGTACTAGGCACCCAGCTGCGAGCAGCGTGTGCCTGTCGAGGCACTGACTTCGCCCAGCTATATGATTGCCTTGGATGGCAACGACTGCTCTGGCTTAATCCTTGCGTTGGTGAGCTACATTTTGTTTTGTTATTTAATTTATATATTATTTTAATATCAAGTCATAATTGACAAATATTGAATCTTGGTAAAAATCTTGTAGACCACCATAAGTTGTTTATTCTATTTTTTTTATGGTATAAGCCGGTAAACGAGTAGACGGATCACCTAATGGTAAGCAATCGGCGCCGCCCATGGATACCTGGAACACCAGAGGCGTTACAAGTGCGTTACCGGCCTTTTAGGGATTAAGAGTTTGAGTAGGTATTGTTGGGGATTCAGGAATTGGGGAGATTGAGGAAGGGGAGGGTAATTGGGCCTCCGATAACCTCACTTACACGACGAAATGCAAGCGTTGCTTCACGTCGGTTTTCTGATGATGAGGCCATGGTATCACTCCGGTCGAGCCGGCCCATTCGTGCCGAAGCATAGCTCTCCCACACTTAGGTCAGGTTATCTAGAGAAAGTTGCAGTTAAGGGTCTATTTAACATTACTTGACTAAACTCTGGGTATCTCTGATAACCTAGCTCCTCTAGATCTCTAATCGTAATCCATCACTAAAAATTCCAGTGGAATCTCAAAGTGACTACCACATGAAGACCTACGGCCCGCTGATGACGACCACGCCATTTGACAACGGTATCCGCTACATCACGGTTGCGCCGGAGTCTCCGATCTACCATCGTACTACCACCCATCACCATCGCCATACTACGCAGGATAAGAGCTCTCAAATTGATACTATTCAGGTATTTTTTACTATATGTCCATTTTTACTATAAGAAAAATGAATAATCCTAAATGTCCCAGGAATTCTCGAATCATTTTGGTAACCTTAACTGGACCAAAAATCTTCTAAGGGTCGAACTATATAACCGCGTAGCGTCCTCGCCGCAACGCTAAAATCAACAGTTTGCGTTGCGGTGCGTTGCGGCGTTGCGGCGTCGTGAATAAGAGCGTTTTGTTGTCGTTCGGTAGAGTAACTAGATCTTCGTGATTTTTTATTATGCATAGACGTGTCTCTGCCATGGACCATCGTGAAAAACTTATTGCTTATTTGTTATTAAGAAGACATTACTCTGCTATGCTCTAAACGAGCGCTGCGTTGCGGCGCCGCAACGCAATTATGTGTTTCGGCCCTAAAACCGTCACTTTTAAATACTAGATCATAACACAACGTCATTCACTAACGAAGGTAATCTTGGTAATTTCTTTCCCTTCGGTACACTTTCTAATACATACACATCATTTCATGAGAGAAGTTTACAATAAAGAACGCGGTATTTTTTTAAAAAAGCTAATTACGCATATCACTAGGCGAAACTTACTTTTAATCCAGCATTTAAATTCCATACACTTACAAATCTTCTGCAAAATTTCCAGGAGAACCGAGATGAACTAAGCCCAATTACCACCATGTCGGAACAGACAGTGGGACCCAACGAAGTTGCGCAGATCTCCGAACCCGTAATTGAAACTACGACGGAAACTACAACAACCCCGACTACTACGACTACGACAACTACAACGACGACGACTACTACGACTACCACGACTACTACGACTACACCGAGACCGACTACTACGCTGGAACCGACTAAATACTGCATCGTGAAAAAGCCTGAGAGTGATGATCAGGCGCAGTACATCAAGATGGGTGAAACTCGACGAGTAAGTATTAATTTTCTTAATATCCAATAATGTATTTTGTAAACATTTATAATTATTGAACAATAATTTGCTCAGTAAAAAGTATTTCGTAGTAAAAGAATCCGAACGCATACATCCAAAGCTATTATGTATTTTAATCGATTAGCATTCATCAAATCTGAAAAAATCCAAACTAGCTATATTCAAATGGCGTTCAGGACAACAATCAAATTTTAATGCTACGAATGTAGACTTCATCTTAATCCTAATCCTAACTAGAGGTAATATTATACCTCTAAATGCGAAAGTAACTCTGTCTGTCTTTCTGTCTGCTACTCTTTCACGCCAAAACTACTGAACGGATTTGAATGAAATTTGGTATACAGATATTCTAGACCCCGAGATAAAACATAGGCTACTTTTTATTGCGAAAAAGGGGTTGTAAGGGTTTAAAGGGGGGGGGGAGTTGTATGGGATTTCATAATTTTTAAAGATAAAACCATGAAACTTTATATTTAAGCACTTGATTTTTTGAAATCGACATGTGAGGGGATGAAATAGGGGTTGAAAGTTTGTATGAAGTTCGTCATTCTTGAAGATACCTTACATTTTATATTTAGGCACTAAATAATAAACAAAAAATCGTTTGTTCTAGCATTTTAAAATTTACACCAGCGTGGGGGTGAAATAGGGGTTGCATGTGGGTATCAACCAAAATTTTTACAGATTTATTTTATGGGAGAAGAAAGCAGCGAAGTTGACCGCAGATGTCAAAATATTGAAGGAGTTGAGAGGGACATTGAGAAACCTCGAAGCACCGAGACTATGCAACGGAACTCGATTGCAAATTACGCAGCTAGGACGCAATATTATTAGAGCTAAAGATGAAGAAGTTTTGATTCCTCGCATACCCATGATCCCTACAGATTTACCTTTTCAGTTCAAAAGAATCCAGTTTCCCCTCAAACCAGCCTTCGCAATGACCATTAACAAAGCGCAAGGCCAAACACTGAAAGTGTAAACAAACAAACACTAAATTTAGAAAAGAACTGTTTTTCGTATGGGCAACTCTACGTGGCCTGCTCACGTGTATCAAATCCCAAAAATCTCCACATTTTATCTAACAACAATAAAACAGCAAACGTTGTGTATAAAAATGTTTTAAATTAGGTTTTTTTAAAATATGTTTGTACACAACGTGACGCTGGCCCCAGTAAGTGTCTCTTGGACATTTATAAGAGAACAATAAATTTTTATTTTTTAAATATACCTACTAATGATTCAAAAATACACCCAAAGATACTATTCCACGCGGACGAAGTCGCGGGTAACAGCTAGTACTTGATAAAAGTCATTCTTTACATTTTACTAAAATACATTCAACATTAACAATTCATTGTAATAATATTTGATGCCTGCTCAGCGTATTTCTCTAGCACGCCTATCTTGATCTTCAGTTTGTAAGCCAAGATATTCAAGAAAAACTAACAGTACCTCTTAAACTTCCAGCTATACCGTTCAGCTGAACTGGCAGAATGCACAGACCTGTGCGTCTGCGAGGCCACGCTCCAGGTGTCCTGCAAGGTGGCCTGTGTACCTCGAGCCCCATGTTCCTCTCGCCTAGCTCACTACTCTCATGCTGCACCAGCTTACCAGGCCTATAGAGGAAGATGCTACTGTTATTCTGGGTCTTTTATCTGCATGAGGCCTAATCCAGGTAAGGTTAAAGGTAAAAACTGTGTCAGTCATTATTTTTGTTATCTTTTTCTATTTTTATTTCACGCAGTATTGAAGTACAGGCACAATTAATCACTATGTAGAAAAAGCTCAAATTATTGCAAATGTACTAGTACGAATAGCCTATAACAGAGGTTTATTAGCAGACTATATTATAATTTTTTTTTAAACGTTGCCCCACATTAGCATTTTCTCCTGTGTCGTGGGTGCGTTTACAAACGTACACATACACATGACACCCAGACCCGATACAACAATTTGTGGATCACACAATTTGTTGTTCCGTGCGGGAATCGAATCGAACACGTTGCATGGCAGCCGGTTGCATAGCCACCCCGTGCAGTCATTTTAAAAATATGTATTTGAAATCAAAATCAAAGTCAAAATCATTTATTTCAATTAGACCAGGAAGGCCTTTTTGAACGTCAACAAAAATTGTAAAAGTGAAGCCGTTTGCTCATTCCAAAGTGTAGATTCCTGTAGAGAAGAACGAGCAAGAAACTGCATAGGTTACGCGTTTTCAGGTTCACAATGCAATTCTCTAGTTATGAAATAAATTATCGAACATCACCCACGTTGTAGATATTACAACTTAAAAAGACTACAACGAATAAATAGATTGCGTACCTAACACCCCTACTACGCGCGCACAACCACTACCTAACACGCGTACTGCACTGCACACCTTTTATCTCCGAAGGGGTAGGCAGAGGTGCATATTATGCCACTGTACAAGGTAACACCCACTTTTCACTATTTATGTTATGAGTCCCATGTAATAGGGAGTGAGCCTATTACCATATACCGGGCACAATTCCAGATTCCGTGCTACTACTGAGATTTTTTTTAAAAACCCAGTAATACTTTGCCCGACCCGGGAATCGAAACCGAGACCCCTTGCCCGGCAGTCGTACTTGCGACCACTCAGCCAACGAGGCAGTCAGTAGTAGGTTGTACCTACCGACAATACCACCTTCAAAAATCACACATTAATTATTTTTGTAGATTTTTTTTCACGTATGCTAACTGGATACAAAATTTAACAGCCATTATTTTTTAACTATCTTTATATTAAAACCTATATTATCACTTTTCCAGGTGAATACAAGCTACCAGAAGGCGTCTACCTACTCCTGGGCTTCAGTGCAGTGGATGAAGCTCTTCTTCGGCCACACACTGGCTTAGGAGCTGAAGATGCTGTACGTCTGCTGCAGCAGTACCTTTATACGGTACATAGTGAGGGGGTAAGTTGGGGCACATGATTTTTTCCAACCTGACCAAGGTGCTTACTCTTGAATAGTCTTGAAACCAATCTCAAAGTCAATGCAATTTCAATTCAATAAAATCTCAATAATTATTCAATGTCAAAACTATACAACCACAATTGTAGCTGTTACAATAGCATTCAGAGTACGGAATATAAAGCCAAACTCAATATTATAATATTCAGTATCCACGTAATGCGGATGCAATGGGCGTTAGTGTTGAAACTCAAGAGTACGAAATTTCACAATACCAATGCCGATCGATCGGAATTGGATTCAAGAGTAAGCTCCTAGTTGCTTTCTTTTGAAACCAATCTCAATGTAAATGCAATTTCAATCCAACAAAATCTCAATAATTAATCAATATCAAAACTATACAACCACAATTTTAGCTGTCACAATAGCATTCAAAGTTCGGAATATAAAGCCAAACTCAATACCGTTTAGTTCATTCAGTATCCACGTAATGCGGATGCAATGGGCGTTAGTGTTGAAAGAAGTGTCCTAGTTGCTTTCTTTTACTCTTGGGAAAGTGTTATTTGTATGGCACTACTTGTTTATAATAAGTTACTGAGTAATACCAACGAACAACCACTAAGAAAAGTTAAAAAGCATGTTACAGAAGTACTTTTGTACAAGCGTTATTATTCAGTACAAGAATTCTTGGATTCATTAATTCTTTAAATTGCAAATAGTATGCCAATTAAGGTAGAATTTACAAGGAACCTTAAAATTTTGTTAACTTACAATAACTTCTGTCACTTGTATTACAACCATGTAGAAAACTATTTGATTGCGAATTTAATTTATTTTTACTATACGTAGTAGTAATTTGGGCGAATTGGGGCGATAGGCGGTGACCCAACGCCCCAATTCCTAGCCAGTCACGGGGATATATAATAAGTGGGGAGATTTATAACTAATAGGTTATCCATCAGCTCGTTTACTGCCCCAAGAAATGCAAATTGTTGAAAACTTTTGCAGACGAATTGCACGCTAACGTTGTTCAACATCAGCAATGAGAATGTGATCATCTCAGCGAGCGTCCCACCACGCGAGCAGGAGATGCTGAGGGAGGCTGGAGACGCACTGCTGGACAGGGAAAAGGTAAGTCCTTGAAATAAAGATGGGATAATATTATTTAATATTGTTATCGTAGATTATATTATGGTTTTGGACGAAGAATAGGAAGAAAATGATAACGGGAAGTAGAAATAACATTTACTCCATTTGGATTTCAAGCCAATGTTTTCCCTTAGTTGGCTTTGCCTTTAAACCATAACCTTATCGCAAGTAGATGACAGAGTAGTTTGACAAATGCAATGCGAGTGATACATAATTTTCGCAAAGGCATACGGGTTTATTCATGTCCAACTAAAAAGCAAATTACGAAAATTACAGGAGGAATGCATCGACGTCCTCAAAGTCGTGAAGTCCCGCATCAACTCCCAGCACGAAGACATCTCCTCGCATCTTCTGCTCTCCATCTTCAAGATCGCTGAAGTCGACGTCGTGTATCCAACGCCCCCCAGCTCGGCCATTACTTCCCACAGGCCAGTCAAACTCTTCTACCTAACCATAATTCTCCTTACTATCCTCTACAACCTCAAAGACACTATCACATGCATCAAAGCTGTCCTCTTCTTCAAAATTTTCGTCAATTCTTTGTCGAATTTATTCACTATTAAGCTAAGATTCGATGGACGCAATCCTTCAACGTTAGCCATCGTTCCTTTCAAAAGATATTTTTTAAAAGAAAATATCAATTTTATATCTATTTTAAAATGTTACGATGAATTTATTGATATTAGACTAGTAGATGTTGTTAAGTACACTGACAATCAGCACGATGCACTTGCTTCAAGTAACTCACGAGTAAAACATATCACAAATGAAATAGATGTAAGTTTTATAGATGTAAATAATATTAAGGAAATGATACATATCATAAAAGCTGTGAGTATTACAATATTTAATAATTTAAATGAACTTGTTGCTGATGCAATTATACTTAAATATTTTTCTAGAGATGTGTATTATGATATTGGATGTACTTATTATGATTCGATGAAGCTTTTTGGTGATTTCATTTTTGGAAATATCGCGTCCTCTTCTTATGGGATTATAAAATCCGTTAGCTTAGGACTGAATCTAGAAGTAGTTTGAAGACTGACAAGATTATATGAAACATATCATAGTTGTATTTCGTTTTATTTTCGACTTAGAACTGGTGCTTGTAGGTCGATCTTAAAGGCTGGGTTTTGTAAATAAGTGTATTACGCCTTTTACACTGTTAGAGTTTGGGTTTGTATCTCCGGTAGCGTAGATTGTTTCATATTGCAGACATTGACTTATCTTTATTTCTTCTATTTTCTCAACTAGACTAAGTACATCTAAATTCCATTTTTGGATCAAAAAAAGTATTTTGAATCAATTTCAAATTCAATGCTATTAGAATTACACTTGTATATACACAAAGCAATAGTGTCGAACGTTTCATCCTTATATTTTTTTTATTTCTTTCTTCATTTATGGTGAGATTTACTTCAATCTCATCACTATCTTCCAATTCAAACTGTACTCTAAGATTATTATCTCTTACTGCATTAAATTCAAAATCTTCATCAGATATTCTTGGATCCTGTTTATCATTATGTACCTCTTCACTTCTATCATTAAAAGACGTTTTGTCTTCATCACGGTTCACAAACATGTCTGCAATATTGAAACCCTTGTTGTTCTTGGTTTCTCCTAACTTAGACTAGTTACTGTCTGGTGTAGTGATCGCCCTTCTGTTAGTCGACTGTTATATAGATATATTATAATCCATCAATGTGAATGCACTATTAGAGAATGTGTAGTTTCGAGCAAAACTTTGCTGGTGGTTGTTTATTAGAACATTTTTTAATAAACAGTTGAAATATAAATGTTTGGTTGGTTTAATAGTAGCTGCTTGTGGTGAATTGAATTTCAGTTCCATGGTCTGGATATTGTCCTTTAAACAAAAACGTTAGTCCGCACTAGGATTTTCACCTGTGTTGTGGGTGCGTTTACAAACATACAAGTTCACATACACATGATATCCAAACCCAAAACAACGATTTATGGATCCCACAAAGAGTTAGCTCCGTGCGGGGATCGAACCCGCTACACGTTACGCGGCAGCCAGTGGCGTTGCCTAGCCACCACACCATCCGTGCAGTCAGATTTATACAAGATATTACATGATGTTCTCTTTTTTCAGTATATTTTGGAGTGTAAACCTCTTCGTCGTTTTTTGAGATTTCGTTATACCTTATGTATCTTATCTTTTTACTTCTTACACTTTGATTTTCTTTATATCATTAGGTTCAGAAATGGATTAGATTCTGAAAAAAATATGCAAACTATTCCTTCTATCTAGAGGTAGTTAATCTATTCGTTATTCAATAATTGAAATCCATTTCTTTTATGAAATAAAATAGACACGAGTCTCAACAGACACAATGCTATCACAGACTTTTGTTCGAAACACGATTCTATATAATTAGGAAAATACACTTAGATAAATGTATTCTCTGTACATTACACGACATAATATATGTAATGTAAATTGGTAAAGAATAAAGCTTTAATTTGAAGTAGACGTAGAGCTCTTGTGTTCTAAAAGAATCTTTAAAGTATAGAAATGTTTAGAATGTACTGTTAATGCCTCTCTGACTAATGTCTAAGTGTTGACAGTTCCTTGGAATTTTTGGTTTTTCTAAGTTATTTTTTTCAATTTACGCTTTTTATATTCAGTCTGAAATAGATTTTACACAATTAAAACGTTGAAGAAAATTACTTCATTCATTTAAACTAACTTTGAAGCATTGTTTCTGACTTAACTAAAAATCGTGGGTTACTCACGTGATTATACTGAGAAAGGCTCTACTAGTTTCGAGCCACAATGGGCTTCTTCTTTATGAGCAGCGTGCGCGGCGCTGGCTGCGGCGCGAGCTAGCGTTAGCGCCTGCATCGGTGCTGTTACTTGCGCTGCAAGCCCTTCGCGCACTCTGTCGGACACCACCCGCGTTTGAATTATGACCATGAAGAAGTACCCCTCATTTCTCAGTATATTCACGTAACTCGCATTTTTAGGTAATTTAGAATGTCTCACGATAGTTATTATATAGCTGTTTACGACTGTTTCCTGTTTATTTAAGAAGACTTGTAATTATTTGAGATTACAGTATATTATTTTTAAAGTATTTATTGCAAATTTACAAAATCGTATTTTCAATAACATTAATCGTTTGTATAACAGATTAAAATAAGTAAATACAAGGTATGCTCCCGAAACGCTGACAAAACGAAATTGTTTTTGCAATTTTAATCGTGTTTTTCATGCAACATCAGCCTTGACCAGGGTGCTTACCCTTGAAACCAATCTCAATGTCAATGCAATTTCAATCCAATAAAATCTCAATAAGTATCCAATGTTAAAACTATACAACCCCTATCGTAGCTGCTAAAGTAGCATTTAGAGTACGGAATATAAAGCTAAACTCAATACCATTTAGTTCATGAAATATCCACGCAATACGGATGCAAAGGCGCTAGTGTTACAACTCAAGAGTACGAAATTTCACAATGTCAATGTCGATCGATCGGAATTGGATTCAAGAGTAAGCACCCAGGTAATTACAATTATTGTTACACAAAAGAAACATTTAATACCATTAAAATAAAATTTAATTTTGACCATCCCATGTCGATGTTTTTCAAGAGTGTTGCGTACATAAACCTGAGTCTATTGTTTACTTCTTTATTCTACTAACATACAATAAAAATAATTACCTTTAACAACAAAATTCGAAGGAACTGGTGACATATCTGTTTAGAAACTAATATCTCAGAATATACCTATTAATAAATATTAATCCTGATCATTTACTATTACTTTGAAACCCTTTTAATGCTATTTCATTCTATATATTATTATCTTAACACAAAATATATCACATTAATGCATTAATGTTAAATGAACTTAAATCACCACATTCTCATCGTTGGCGTAGTAATAGTTCTCTTTTTTTAAAGTACTTACTAACTATGAAAGATACCCAGCCATGGTAAATATAAATCCAACATAATATATTTCAACGTTGGACTTATAAATTTAAAGCGAAATACACATTAATTCACTAAATAAATTATGTCATATGAAATGAAGTGAAAATTAAATGAAATAATTTAATGCAAAGTAATGTCATTTTTGTTAAGTGAATTAATGTGCTGTTATTATATTTGAATAAAGGGAAAATAATGTGTTTTTAATAAATTATTATGTAGGTAGTACCTTCCAACTGAATTGATTTTCAGTTTTATTTTAGTTCTATTTAATAAAAAACAGGTAAGTGTATGAGTTTCGAAATCGACAACATCCAATGTTGAAGCGAATTCATTTAGTTTATAAGTACCTAATATTTAATCAAAGGAACGACCAACAATTTTTCATAACCTAAGCCTTTCAAAAAATTGAAGAAAATTTCAATATAATATGAACTTATTTCCAGATTTTTTGAGTATGGCCTATACATTTGTATAGGTAAAAACATTATTAAAAAACCTTTTAAAGGCTTAGGTTAAACAAAATAGGTTGCAAAATACTATAAGCTATAACACAAAGTTACAAAAACGGGTTAAATGTCACAAAATATTTAAAAAGAATAAGTTATAACACAAAAATACATATACTGTATTTGTGTATAATATCCTTCCATAATAGCTTTATTTCACCAAAAAGAGCAATATAATATTGATCCACGTCTTTTTTAAGTTGAAAATATCTAACTTATAATTTCCTAAGCGATCGGGCCGATCGCTTAGGAAATTATTGCACAAACACGCTTCATGTTTGTTAAAATACATGTTCATTTAAAGTGAAATAATGTTAGTCGACATTAAATGAAAGAAATCCCTACTTATTTCTAAAAAAAAATGTTGTAAAATACGCTTTTATTGGATCACACTTTACTTATGTAATATATTAGAATGATTGTATTAATTAATTTATAAAAAAATAATAATGTTGAAAAATGTATTTATTATTTCATTTAATTTATTTTCATTTAATATAGTGATCCAAAGTAACACATGCATATCATAATGAAAACTTTGAGATTAATTGTAACGATACATATCAACAAAGCTCAATTTTATACTTATTGTATTTCTAGCATTAGATGTTGCAAAGCAGTATGGCGTACATCTTTATGTAGCTTAGAATTTAGAGAAAAAAATGTAGTTATAATATAAAATAAATTTACAAGAGAAATTAGAAAAATATTTCTTAAAAATTAAATGTTGATTTCTGTTGTAGAATCGAGATGTCGTATTTAATGATATTTAATATTAAATAAAAAAATTTTGGTTCATTTAATTGTATAAGTACTTGACTTTCATTTAAATGTAAAGTATGAAGATGTTAATAATTTATTTAGTATAGAAACTGTGTTTTTATTGAATATGTCCTTTATTTCGGACAAATATTGTTAGTGCACACGCCTCATGCCTTCCATGTACCTTGATAAGAGTATATAGAGAATATAAAACTAATGTTATCTACACTGGAAACTATATAATTTATAAAACCAAAAATTGTTTACTATTCGCACCCATACTGTACTAAATTTCATAATTTTAACAAATAAAAACATATCACAAATAAAAAAAATGATTGGAATTTATTCACTATTATTATCTATCGAGAAACGAAAATATATTTATTACTATTAAAAATATCTGTGGTAAAATAATATCGATTGGCAGTTTTTGTAATGTTACTTATTAAAATTTTTTTTTTTACAATTAGTGTTTAAATTTATTCTTGTTTATTAAACTGTTCCTGTTAATTTTAATTTAAAAGTCGCTTTAATGTGTGTTAGGTAATCTATTGTGTCAGCTACTTCATGTAGTGTCGATGTATAGCAACATTAATGATCGTAGATATATTTAATATCGGTTTGGAAATCGAAAATGACCTTCAAAAAGGACTTTACAATATTCTCTTGCAAAATACCTACAGATAAAATTTTCTTACTTAAAAAATTAATATAATGTATTTCCGTCCTAATAACTTTTAGGGTAGAACCTGTTTTCTATAACCATTGTCTATAGGTAATTGTTCTTAACTGTTTATTGATACCACTTACAAAAAAAATACCTCAATTTAATGTTTAAAACTGACCCCACCAATCAATTCTCCCTGTTTTACCTTACCTCCAAAACTCGCAACTAAAAATAACGTTTCGTTAAAATAAATTAAACACCTAAAAAAAATAATTACCTACTAAAAGCAAACTCCTATTCCGAAAAATCCAACTTAGATTCTCATATATCGCAAGATTATTTTATTAAAGTAAAAAAAAATTAAAACAGATTTCCAAACCGATATTGAAGAGATTAAATTAAATAAATAAAAAATGTGAATACTGCACCGTAGTGATATGCGTAACTGAGCTTCTAAAAGATTAAAAATACTTGTTTTATACACTAAATACTTACATAATGTCATATATAATTGTATTGTTTAACGTCGCCCGCGCGCGTCGTGGATCTTATGTCATTTTGTTGTAGCTAAATAAAGAGAATTCATACAATATTAGTGTTTTATTTGTATCCAATCGAAGCCTAGCGAATCTAGCTAAATTACATTTTACACAAATTTGTACAATACACAGACACAACATCTGTGCATTGCACGAATCACGCGACAAAACAAAAATTATGTATATTATTATATATATTTTCTAACCTGTAGGTATACAAAACTGTTGTGCAGCCAATTAAACTATTTAGTATATACAAGGAAACAAAAAAAAACTGATTCAGTACAAAGCACTGTACACTGCACTGCACAGATTGATTATTCATGAATTATTCGGTAATTAAATTATTGAATTAAGATACATGTCAACAAACACTGCAATAACACTATCACAGTTCGTCAATTGAGTACAGACACTTATCCAATAGCAAATGCTTCAGTTGGGTTTTTTTTTTATGGTACAAGCCCGCCACAACCTCCCAAAACCGCTGCAACTCCTATAAGCCAGTTCAGTTGGGATTAAAAGGAAATCGTATAAATGGCGCTCTTCAAATTTTCCGGTAGTATATTAACAGTTTTACTGTTTGGTACCGCGAACCGTGCTTAACCACATTTAACCGAAGATGCACTGCATGAGTGAGAGTTTTTCTACGAGTCCCCTACCTGACAACTCTATCATCTGAATTCTTAAATTCGTGAATATTTTTGGCTAGTGTTGTTAAAAGTACCAAGAAATGAATGACTAACTAGATAGATAACTAGAATACTAATAACAGAGTTAACTACTAAGAAAACTAAACAAATGATTGTCACATTACTACATAACACAATTTAGATGAGAGCTTAAAAAAATGAACTGTGAGAGAACAAAGAAATTCCATTTTAAGTAAATTAAAATTCTTTTACTTTAATCAATTCCGTGCTATGCGAGACTAGAAGGTACACCCTTACAAAAAAGTTATAGCAATTGTTTCTTGATTTGCCAAATATTGATCAGAAAAAAAAAAGGTGATTGAGGTGTTATCTGTTTTTCGTGTTCTTGTATTTTACCTAATATTTTAATTGCTATGCGAATATATCTACTAATATAATAGCCTAGGAGCTAGATGGGTGTTGTTGTTGATTGAGGGATCGCCTACTTATGGCAATTAGACTGAAAAACGATGTCCACAAAAACTAAGTCGAAATTATACAAGCAATGCAAAATATTTCGTACATTCATTGTATGTAGAATAGAGTCAGGCGTTATTTTACAGAAATTCATGCTGCACTAACAGTGGCGTAACTATATCGTTCGGGGCCAATGATAAGTTCATCGAACGGGCCCCGGTTCCCAGTAAAAAACAGAGAACATTAAAAAATATTTAGCTTTTATTCCGCTGTATGCAGCACCACCCTCCCGCCCACAGATTAATGCTCAGGCAGCAGAGATGTGGCACTCTCGAGCCGCCGAGTCAACAACTCTGGAAAATGCTTCGTGGAGAAGCGAAACATAATAATCATGTCGAGTGTTCTGTGTCGCATCTATGCCGCATGAGCTATTTCATACCTATCATAACATAGCGAAAGTAACTCATCTCCATGAAGATACAATATTTATAGTCAACGCAAGATAAAGGTAGGTTTTGATTAAGTTTGTGAGGGAAGACCATTCGATCTACATTAGTAAAGTTACATCCATACTAAAATCGGACAGGCCTGTAGCGTAGCTAAGGGTGTGTCGCGTAAAACCTAATCGGTCAGTCATTCGATGATTCTCCCCCCTTAAAAAAAGCTAGGGGGGTGGCGCGGGTAGTTTTTGTATTTGTTGCACATAATACACTACTATTTGTAATGCTCATATTTTAATAAAACGCAAATGATTATTACTTTTTATTTGAAGAGTTTCGATTGAGTTTTGGGGTGACACCTACAAAATCCACCACCTAGTGCTACCTATACTAGCTACCCTAAGCCACTGATACAGGCATCATGTTTATTTTATCATCAAACATGCATGTTGATAGATTCTCCCCTCTATTTATAAATCGGGTTTACAGAACGTGTTTATTATAAAGGTATGCGAGCGTCAAACAAAACAATGCGATGACGTCTCAGAATGAAAACTACAAATCACACGCATTAACAGCCTAAACTGGTGACCTAAGGCCTCACAGAGAAGCATTTGAGCATTAATCACCACGCTTGCTCATTGCGGGTTGGCGAATTCAAACTTAAAAATTATAAGCCTAGTTTTTCTCGCGATGTTTTCCTTTACCATTTGTCAGTGGTGTCTAAATAATCTTAGAAAGTATTTATAACTCGAAAAATGTCACATAGTTACTTGTCGTTGGTAGGTTTTGAACAATTTTTAAATTGATGCCTGTCAGTTGGTAAAAATGTACCTACTACTAGTTTCATTCATTTTGCATGTCTTGATCTTGACCACAGAACATATAAAGATCTTGACCATTGAGTTTCCTAGTCCCTGATGATTATGCACCTACAATTGGGTGCAAAGCAGCGGAGCCAGCGTTATTTTTTTTTATTTCTTGAAAAATATTTTCTGATACTAGTGTTTTATTAATATTGGTACTTAACCTATGTCGTATAAAAGACAAAAAGTAATTTAGTTACCTTTAAAAAGAGAGCATTTGGCTTCGTTATTTAGGTGAAAAGTATGGTTCTGTAAATAAATTATGTCAAATACTTTGTGTAGTAATTTGGTAAGCGTAGCATGTAAGAACTTTATAACAATTATTTGACCAGGAAAACAATGTAACTGTAATATGACAACGGCACGGAGGGGAAATACAGTTTATTATTATTGAAAATAATATCTCATAAGGTTATGTGTTACTACCTCTATATTTGAGATACTAAGCTGTGTGGGAATATTGTGTTTCATAATGATAATTGCATGGCTACTAGATAAATAAAACAATGATTAAGATTACAAGCTTACATTTATTAACTAAATAAGACTTACAAATAAAAAATTACATTCAGTAGATTTAAATCAGTCTCATTGATTATTTCACACTGCCATAACTTTGGGGCATAAAATGAACATTTAAACACAGAATCAGAGGTAACACAAACACTCTACTTGTCCTGTTTCTCTTCTGTATTGTTGCTCTGGTCCTTTATCTCCTTGCGGACGGGGCCAGTCTGAGCGATAGGCACCTTCCTCTCCCCCTTGATAGCATCTGGAACCTTCCTGGGCGCTGTGATAGTCAACACGCCGTCCGAAGACAGGCGAGACTCCACAGTCTCAGGCGTAGTACCCTCAGGCAAAGCGTACCTCCTCACGAACTGTCGGCTGATGAAGCCATGGTCATCCTTCTTCTCCTCATGCTTAGCTTCCACCACAATGTACCCATCAGCCGTCTTCACAGAGATTTCTTCCGGCGCGAAGTGCTGAACGTCCAAGTTGATCTGGAATTTATCTCCGTCCGTCTTAATGCTGGATCCTAGATCTTTAACAGCTGCTGCAAGGTGTCTCCAGGGTCTGTAGTATTCCCTGGTCATCAAAGGTCCAGCGGCAACGGAGAGGATGTCATCAGGTGTTAAAGCGAGGCCGAAATGCTGGTCCACCAGGCGGCGAGGGCGCTGGAAGCCGAATTCGTCGAAGAAGTATGGTAGCAGAGACATTTTACTTGCTTTCTATAAACGATAACAACTTTCTTCCTTCAGAAAAATCGCTGGGAAATATCCCGGAGTCGCTTTGAGAGCGCTAGAAGTTTGTTTATCACTTGTTCGCTTGTTTTGAAACTGATGCCCGGGCCGCGCTTCGCCGGCTTTTTATATTGGCAACAGCGCCATCTCGTATCTAGTAGAAAATTCTCGAACCAAACATTAGTCAACTGTTATACCTGTTGTTTGTGTTTGTGTATAGTACAGAGCTGCTCAACTCTACGGGTTGCAAATGTTGTTAATTCGCATTGTTGATGTTTTTCAATTGTAATTTTTGTTACACTGATTTAAATAGCGCTTTATTTTACATTTATTTATAATTTTAGATAATAAATCCTTCCAAATTTAGAAAAAAGAAGAATGAATTTGACTAAACAATTTAGAAATATTTTTTTGGTCTTATTCTTCGTAATTACTTTGAATTCAAAAAAATAGTCTTATAAATTAAGACATCAGCGAAGCGCACCAATATATACAACTTCAAATAGTAATTTTATCTTAGCTTGTTTGAATATAAAACAAAATTCGAGATAGTATTTTGCATATTTTCGACATGTTAGCAATTTAGCATTAAAAATCCTGGGTCTATACAAAGCGGCCCGTGAGACCGCGACTTGAGAATCCCTGTTCAGCTGTTCGTCCTTATCGGGGTTAACGGCCGAGGAACCGCCGAGAATATCGACTAGCAACTCCCGCCCGAGCAAAACATTCCATGGTTTTCTACAACGTTCCATGCGACTGAATTAATGAAACCTTGTATTAGGTCACGTCCAAGGACAAACTGACATTTAAAAATGGAACAATAATCATTTAATATTAAAAAAAAAATTATGGTCGTAAGTATGAGCAATTGGCGCCATAATTATAATTTTAAATTGACAAATGTTCGAAAATTGAATTCTCTGTTTTTTTCTAGAAATGTAATGTTCACGATTTGCATTCGACGGGGTAGACGACTAATTTTTATTTTAATGTCCGTCTGGTAGATTATTTAAAAACATTAGGCACGTATTTTTTATTTTCTTACGGAAACGAATAGTTTCGAAGATAATATATTGATTTGAAATTTCGCGTGACGTCACTTCTCAGTACATTTTACACTAAGAAATGACGTTTTAGCCCCCACTCCTAAACTTTGATTCGTTTTATCTAAGTATTGTTTTATTATACAACAAAATAAAAAAATACGTGTCTAATATTTTTTTATTACCTAAGTTACGGACTAATTATATTTTTAACTTTCGTACCCTGTCAACATCCCCATTGCGTTGCTTGGTACCTAAAGAAAATAGTTATTAATTTTAATGTGGGTTATACAAAATTAAAATTTAATAATTATTTATTTTTACAAATACTGACGTAATAACTCAGATAACCACTTAGGTTTATGGTTTATCTGGTGGATAATACCCATCACCTTTGCCTAACTACTAACCTACATTGTAAGTAAACAATACGATTTTTTGCTGTATCACTCTGTTATTAATATTATCAATGTTTTCTGGAAACAAAATGTTTACCAAGTACAGCTGTTTAGTTTACATGCACATTAACAAAAATAAATCATTAGCCTGATTCGCTGTTTTTTTTTAAATAGAAATTATTGAACACAGCGTTCCAATGCGAATAAAAAAAATGTGTAATCAATCAAAACCAGCCCTTTTCTATTTCGGACCAGTTAAAAATAATATTGTGCAATCGTGCACATAATAGGTATTAAAAAGTCTATAGTCTATAACAGTTTGATTTATTTTTCTGGCGGGATGTCTCAATGGCCGTATCCAAAAATTTCCAGTGTTTTTATTTTTATTTTTTTATAAAAGGCATCCTCTGGTAACACACCAAAGTGGATTACCGTGTACAAGTTCTGCTTGGCAACACAATTTAGTTGCAAATTCATGTACCTAATTATAATCTATGCAGTCATACTCCAGTTTTCCCGCTTAGCAACACATATATTGCTGACGTCATCAACAGTCCACTGCTGGACTTGTGGACCTCCTCTGCACATGATGATGGATTGGTTTCATCTCCACGCTTGGTAGAATATACTGACATACAACTATAGATTATTGTACAAGAATTATCTAGAAAGATATCTGTTACAGTTTACATTTTTATACGACTATGATGAATCAACACTACTTATGTGTGTTTGATCAACTTGACTAGATTATTAATGTGTTTCTAGGATCTTTTAATAGTTTTGTTTTATATCGTTTTATTTTTAATCACATGAAAAATAGTACCTATCATGTTCTTCATTTCAATTCAGCTGACATTCATTAATAATGATTGTGATAGATGAATTTTGGAATCATGCCCGGTGTATTGCAATATGCTTGCCTCTTACTAAAAATTAAAAAAGCCGCGGAGAACCTAACGGGTGACCGGGGCTCCGGCTCGAAGTGCATGAGTAGGAACGGGGTAGTTTTTAGTCAGAAGAGTCTGACACTCCCTCTCGCCTCACCCAGGCGGGAGGAGTCATTGGATGATTTTCCCCTTTAAAAAAAATTGGTTTAAAAACCATTGTCCAATTCTTGATTCTCAAAAAAATAATAAGTCAGGTCGATTTACTAGAAATCAAAGTCAAAGCATTTATTTAATTGGGTAGGTACTTTTATTAATCAAAAATTAATTACTTCAACTGTTCAATACAATAAAAGATAAAAAAATAATCACACTTTCGTTTTGATTATATGACCAAATCAATGTTAGTATCTTTCCAGCAAATTTTTAAGAAATAAGGATGCTATTTTACGCTAAAAACATGTGACGCCACAATACACAATCTCGTACAAAATTCATAGAAAACTGTCGTTTTTGACAGTTCGAATTTCAAAGTATTGAATTTGACTAGTTGGCAAGTACCCAATTAGGCATCATTAGAACACATAGATATATAAATATCATATCAGTGTTAGAACATCAAAAATGTAATAGTCTGTCAGTGAAGCTAGGTATCTAAACCTCGAATACTAAAATTAATGAACTTATTGTTTCAAATAGGTAAAAAACCCACGATAACTATTTTTGGTCTTTAATCGTAAACAAGTTCATACATAATGCACGTTTCAGGAAAATTCAAGTAAGTAGGTAACCAGTAATTTCATACATTTAACACTTTTAATCAGATAGGTATATAGATACATGCCTAATCATAATTATTTTAACCGGCTTCAATAAAAGAAGGTTCTCACTTCTCAGTTTAACCTTTATATACGTATGTATGTAGGTATGTTTGTGCGCGATTATCTCGCGATTGATTGGATTATAGTGTTACATTGTGAACCTGATTGAAAAAGAGTAACCTACGGAGTTTCTTGCTCTTTCTTCTCCATTGATACCTACCTTGGAATGAGCCAATAGCTTAACTTTTAATTTATTTTTTGTTGACATTCAAAAGAGCCTTTCTGGTCTAATTGAAATAAATGATTTTGACTTTGATTGGCTGAGCTGATTTTACTGCAGTTTTATATACGGCGGATAAAAAAAGATAGCATTGAACTCGATTTTTAAACACAGTTTATAAAAGAATTATTATACATTGTTTTATATGCAAAAATAACTTTATTTTTAATATTGACGCCAGCAACAGAATGTAAAATGTAATTTAACTGCCTGTTTAAATGTAAATGAAAATGTAATTGATTAAAAACTTAAATGTAATTGCCTGCATGTGATGGATCTTGTGTCTTAGACCTTAAGTTCCCTACAAGTTCAATCAAAACTGTATCAAAATCGGTAATAAGTATCTTTTAACCTTGAAGTATCAAAAAATAACGAACTTTTCCGTTGTTCCTTTGTATAAACATCCCCTTCAAAGACGTATTTGTGGATTGCGGGATAGGGTAGAAGTGACCTTGAAGCGTAACGGATCCTCTTTTTAAATCTCTAGACATCCAAGGTCAGTCTGAGTCTGTACAAATACGAATCTCCATGTAACAAATTAAATTACAAACGATATTTTAAAGTTTAGTCTGAATGGCGATCAATGGAGAGGTTAGGGCTGACTTGGGGCGACCGTTGATACCATTTTACGAATAATTTCTGTCTTTATCATTGTAAAACTATAATAAAGTTTTGTAATACTTGTCTTTTTATATACCTACCTATTTAAATCGTTTTATCTACACTTGTATGATGTGAAATAAAGTGTAAATTTCAGAAAGATTCAAAGGTACTTCCATCTTATCTGCTTGCATGCATTTTTTTTTTTAATTGTTGAAATTGATTGTTAAATTAGTATATCATCATGTTTCATGTTTTCCTCAAGACATATACTTCTCTGTTTTTAATTAAACTTAAGCCTAGTGCTCACCACAATTTGTACGCCTACGGGTATAGCATAGCGCTCTTTTTATTACCATATATAAGACCTATATCTGTATGCACCTATGTTAACAAATAAAAGTGATTGGATTTGATTTTGATACCTTAAGGTAATTGAACTTAACTAAGTTTATTTGAAGATATCTGTAAATAGCATACCTGAGTGTACTTAGCATTTGTATGGTCTCCTCTGTACCTACGTAAGGACATATCATGTTAGCTATATGACACAAGACAACACTGCTTACCCATTGGAATGTAGGTACTAGTAGGTAGCATATCGTTTATTCCAGATTTCGTTTCTAATGTACCTATTACTAGCTTCTGCTAGCATCTTCCCGTGGGAAGAAGTAGCCTATTTCTGATTCCAGATCATAAGCTATCCGTGTTCCAAATTACATCCCGATCCCTTCAGCCATTTTGACGTGAAGGAGCAACGAACAGACGTGAAGTATCTACTATCATTATACTTCGCTTCAAGGTTCCTTGTGTGTACTGCTAAGAAGTGGAATTCTTTGCCAGAGTCTGTATTTCCTGAGGGGTATAATCTTGGTGTACCTATTCAAGGCCCGAGTGAATAAGTTGCTTATTTGCTTATTTTATGGGGCGACGTGTTCCATCGTAGACCGCATCATTGCTTACCACCAGGCGTGAGAGTGGTCAAACGTCAGCCCATCAAATGTATAAATATTTAAAAAAAACTATTATGTCTTTGAGTTAGAAAGGGATGGCTATTGGATAACCACTAATGTATCAAGAATAGTTACACTTTCACAAGTTTTTTGTATCAAACCACAGAAATATTAACTTTATCATATCTATGCGTCGCGGAGAACCTTACGGGTTACCGGGGCTCCGGCTCGACGTGCAGGAGAAGGAACGGGGTGGTTTTTGGTCAGTAAGAGTCTGACACTCCCTCCCGCCTCACCCAGGCGGGAGCAATCATTCGATGATTTTTCCCCCTTAAAAAACCATATCTATGCACCAAACCATGTCAATATAATCTATCTTTTATGAGCCAAATTCAAGTTCAAGTCTATTTATTCCATATAGACCAAA
The DNA here is from genome assembly GCA_038387885.1 of Spodoptera picta. Lineage (NCBI taxonomy): Eukaryota > Metazoa > Arthropoda > Insecta > Lepidoptera > Noctuidae > Spodoptera > Spodoptera picta. Next base: position 1,036,948 of record JAZHFQ010000269.1, read on the forward strand.
ATAAGGCACTTAATTATGAACCTCAAGATATAAACAAGAATATACAATATACATTGTAGATAAGTAGGTATGTAGGTAAGACCTTGTATCGGGCAAATTCCAGAAAGTTCTACCCTCTTATACGGAGTCGAGTAAATTCGTGGATCAATATTTTGTCACAAGGTCATGTAAAACAAACCCCCATAAATTGAGGCAAGCCATATTCGATCTTGTGTTGTGATGGACAAGGATGATGTTGATTTGAACCCGTTAAGTTAAAACGGAATTTATGGAAGATAAATAGAGAGACCAACTGTTATTAAAAAATAATGATAATAATTTATTTGACTGATTTGAAACTACCCGTTTCAAATCAGTCAAATAAATTAATTATGAATAAGTGTCTACCATCCTCCTTACAATATCTTTGTAAAGAAGATGTCCCTAGACTAGACGGCCCTAAAGTTTCAACCCCAATCAGTCAAGTTCATTATTTTATTTATTTACTAGGTAACTCGGCAAACTTCATCCCGCTTAATTTTTTTCACCTTTATACTTTCCACAAACACATTAAAACCAAAGCCAAATCGGTTCAGCCGTTCTTGAGTATCAGCGACACGAACGAACGGATATGTATGATAACAATGTTTCTATTACGTCTTATTTTTATTATATTCTATTTAGTATTTATCTATTTATTTATATGAGATCTTGGCAACAGGCTAGTGCTGAAAATCAGCGCCGCGACTCGAGCAATCGCGCTCGTGACACGGCATTTTAGCTGAGCACTGGCCTTTTTGCACCTTGTACACTGTTGTTTTTTTATTACTATTTTTTTGTCCTTTCTGTAATGGTGCAAATAAACTGTTTTTCTTTCTTTCTTTCTTTCATATTCATTTTTATTCACATAGATTCGTGTACCGTGTACAACACGCTGACAACCTATTGACATTTCGAAAAAAGTATTTTATTTGTATATTTCAAGAATGGAATATCAGGGACTAATTTTGAAATTCGAAATCTCAAACTTATAGAATAGTAGTTAACTACTATTATTCAAATTAAAAATCGAAAATGTACCTACCATTATTTTTTACCCACTAGGTACTTTATTCACCTGAAACAGCACGTTTTGTTAAATTCTGTCATTCGTTTATAGTGTAATCATTTCTATACACTTGTAGTCTAACCTACCTATTTCTCGCTTGATTGATTGCATTACTGACCTATCCAATTGTATCATAGTAAACCTAACTGGGACTGTCTCAGTACATCTTTGTCATTTGTTATTGCCGCCTTATTTTGAATAATCTGTTTACAAAATTCGACAAACATTGTTGTTACTTTATCATGTTTACTAACATCACACTACGGCTACGTTAGGTATTACGTCAGTGTCATCGAACTTCACGAAAATTCCCGACTTTAGCCACTCAGCGATCGAATACATGCAAACTTATCAATGTGTGAGTCACATATTTCGCGTCTGTACACAGACGAGTATCGATCGCACACCCACCCGAGCGAAATTTCTCGAATGCGCTACTCGCCGCCAGATAGCGCTGTTAGCACAACATTTCAGTGTGTGAGTCATGTTGCGCGAGTATGAGTGCGTCATAACGCGCCGAAGCGTCTGGCGTTTTCGAGATGCTTCTAGTAATTCTACTCGCTACTAGGTGGCGCTCTGTACTGAGTATATAAACCGCGCGCTCCTACCAGGCGGCATGCATTTCATACTCGAGCGATCGAAGTGAAAACTAGCTGTACGCTACAAAGCTAACAACTCAATTCTCAACGTTCGTTGAAAAATACTCAACAAAATGTCTCTGCTACCTTTTGTTCTTGGCTACGAGCGCCCTCGCCACATGCACTCACACCACTACTTGCCAAGCCGCCTCCTCGACCAGGACTTCGGGCTGGCCCTGACTCCTGACGATCTCCTCACGGCTGTCGCAGCTCCCATGCTCTCCGAGGACTACTACCGACCATGGCGACAACTGGCAGCTCTTAACCGCGACATGGGATCCAGCATCAAGAGCGACAAGGATAAATTCCAAGTCAACCTGGATGTACAGCACTTCGCACCTGAAGAGATCTCTGTGAAGACTGCTGACGGCTTTATTGTGGTGGAGGGCAAACACGAGGAGAAGAAGGATGACCATGGCTACATCAGTCGGCAGTTCGTGAGGAGGTACACTTTGCCTGAGGGTACGGAGCCTGAGACGGTGGAGTCTCGGCTGTCTTCGGACGGCGTGCTGACCATCACAGCGCCCAGGAAGGTCCCTGAAGCCATCAAGGGAGAGAGGAAGGTGCCTATCTCACAGACTGGTCCCGTCCGCAAGGAGATCAAGGACCAGGCCAGCAGCAGCAACGGAGTGGCTGAGAAGTAAATTAGTGCCTGTACTCTAGTCGCGTAGATTTTTTTAATTACTGCGATTTCCAATTCCAAAGCGTATGTTTTGAGACTGAATTGTGTTGTATTTAATTAGGTTTAAGATTATTTTCTAATAAATAATCTCTTTTTAATTTGATCTCTTACAAATTGTATTTTTATTTCGAGTACCTTATAAATACAGAACACAGACGTAGGTACAAAGGAGCAGAAAATTATAAGTTCTATCAGATACCTAGGTAGCTATAACTTTAACTTCAAGGTATATTTTATCATAACACTCTATTAACATATAGAAACATTATAATAAATTCAATGTTGCAAAGCTAGGATGTAGTACCTAGATGGGGTCCAATAGGGCTGATGCCGATACGGAGTCGCGGAAGACTTAACGGGTTGCCGGGGCTCCGGCTCGAAGTGCAGGAGGGTGGTTTTTTAGTCAATAAGAGCCTGACACTCCCTCCCGCCTCACCTGGGCGAGAGAAGTCATTGGATAATTTTCCCTCCTCAAATAAAAGCTAGAATACAGTTCTCGCTATAAATAGGTAGGTACACAAAATTATTTCATAGCATTTATGGACAGTGTTCACCCTCCATCGATTTTATAAAAACACTTGAGTACCTACATGGTGTCCACGCTGATTTATTTTACTGGTATTATAAATGCGAATGTTTGTGTATTTTTACTCAATCACGTCAAAACAACTGAAGGGATCGAGGTGTTTTCAACATCTATCTCAATCTACCTTAGATTATGCTCTGGAATAACACAAAGGCTCCATATCCCACGGACACGCGAACAAAAGCTGGCTAAATAAATATAGAAAGTATAAATTCTCTCACTATTTTAAGGATCAATGCGAAATGCCGGTACTATGACACAAAAAACACAAATACCTAATAAATGTACATAATATTACCTACACTTTGTATCTAAACTTTTATCTTTTCAATATATCGTAATTTTTAGAAATTAAAAAAAACTTATTAAATGTATTAGGTATAAGTTATTCGTGTACGCAATAATCGGGGTGACATTTTCTCCTGTGAAAAAGCCCTGTAAATAAATTAGAAATAAATAAATAAATAAATAAATGCTACTTACTTACCTGAGTAACGTTTAGAATTATTTTGGTAGTTACGTAGTACGTTACTCTGAATAAAACAAAATTACTAAATATCTTAAACGAATATCTGAAAATAACCGCTCCGTTTGCATGTCCAGTACTACTTTAGGCAGTATCACAAAAATAACATCGATTTCCTTTACATTGAAAAACATTCCTTAATAACACTAATAATTTACAAAAAAAATATATATTTTATATACAATTGCTAATACTTTTCAATATAAGAAGAATTTTTGTTTGTAAGGCTTTATAATTAGGTGTATATGATTATAAATCACGCAGAAAATATATTATACTGCCTGATAATTATCATCATCGTGCGATATATTGTTTTGTAAATACAAAACAGTTTACAATTTGATTATACACCGGGAAATCTATGTCGTTTTCGTCTCGTGGCAAAATAACTTGCCATCTAGTACTTTCGATAAATACTAGCGACCCGCCCCGGATTCGCACGGGTGCAATATGCATGTATTAAATAATATAAACCTTCCTTAAACTGTCAAACACCAAGCGGTCACCGGTGACCGCAACCTATTCTGGCTATTGTTCTATAATTGTGTCTATAATGACGGTACTCAACGAGTTAAGATACACTACCTACCTATTAAAAAAAATCGCATCAAAATCCGTTGCGTAGTTTTAAAGATCTAAACGTAGGTACAATAGGGACAGACAGACGGCGGATAGCGACTTTGTTTGTGAAGCACATGAAACAATAGAAGTACCTAAGTAGGCAGTTTTCGCATCGCACGTACCAGTACCAACCCGACGTGTTTTGATAATGTACTATGAGTTGACATGCGCTTTCGAAGTTTGCTTTTTGGAATGGTCCACCAGTTATTTTTGTATGAAACATTTTATTTCTTTGTAAAACTAGGTACTAAGACAGAACCATTTTACAACGGGACGAAAACTAAATAGATTACACGTTGTAGTTCCAAAGTTATACCTAAGTAGGTACTTATAGTCTCGCCTAACAGATTTTAAATTTTAAACTGTCAAACACCAAGCGGTCACCGGTGTCCGCAACCTATTGTTCTATAATAACGGTACTCGACGAGTTAATCTTCAAAGGGATGAAGTAGATGTCCACGTAGGTATGCAAATTACAATGAAATATCCATTTTACAATTTTTTTTACTTATACGCCCGTTGGCCTACACAAAGATTTTTCCTGTGTCGTGGGTGCGTTTACAAACATACAAGTTCACATAGTCATGACACCCAGACCCGGAACAACAGTCTGTGGATCACATAAAGATTTGTTCCTTGCGGGAATCGAACCCGCGACACGTTGCGCGGCAGCCATTTTGCCAGCCACCGCGCTAGCGCTAACCGTGCAGGTGAATTATAAATTATAAGCACCATAATTATACATTACATCATCAACAGCCTATAATGCCCACTGCTGAAGAAAAGCCTCATCTCACACGGAGAAGGTTTGAGTATTAATCACCACGCGTACTCAATGCGGGTTGGCGATTTCAAACCTATAATTAGAAATTATAAGGCCACGATGTTTTCCTTCACCGTTTGTCAGTAGTGTCTGAATAATCTTAGAAAGTGCATATAATAACTCGGAAAAAGTCACATTGGTACTTGCCGTTGGTACCTATGTTCCGCATCCTCATGCATGAGAAGTGGGTGTATAGAACCTCCGGGGCAATAATTAGAAATTATAAGTTCAGGTTTCCTCACGATGTTTTTCCTTCACCGTTTGTCAGTGGTGTCTAAATAATCTTAGAATGTACATATAACTCGGAAAAAGTCACTTTGGTACTTGCCGTTGGTAGGTTTCGAACCCGCACCCTCATGCATGAGAAGTGGGCGTCTTAAACCTCCGGGCCACCACGACATCTTATACTTACCCATACCTATTTCCTGGCTTAGCAGTTGCCCCTTTTGAAACGTCAACAAAAACAAAATAAATAATAGTCTGCCGGTCTCTCCGTCCGTGAAGCTAGGTGGTCGTTCCAAAATGTAGATTCGAATGGAAAAGAACGAGCGAGAATCTCCACAGTTATATTAATTGCCCTGCTCGGGTTCGATTCCCGCACGGAAAAACACTTTGTGTGATCCACAAATTGTTGTTTTGGGTCTGGGTGTCATTGTGTATGTATGTGAACTTGTACGTTTGCACGATGCAGGAGAAAATCCTAGTGTAGGCCAAAGTACTTATAAAAAACAATGATTTTATAATAATCATGATCACCTGTATGTGTATCAGTTATTTACCATGTATTTCAATAAATAACTTAAATAAGTTATTTACCTAATTATTGGTTTTCTTCAAGTGCCTAGACCAGACCTACCTAAGTCCTTACCAATCAAGCTTACATTAGCTAGGTATACCTACGGTATAAAAAATGTTACCTTGAATTTGATTTTGTTTACGCAATTTCTATATTTTCATTTTCTTTGGCAACCGAGTCTCCAAAATGGTGTTGTCGACTATACTTCAATAAATTTAACCAAGGAAAAGTGAACAAAAATAAAAAATAGTAGGTAGTAGTTGATTTTATTTTTTATTATTAGTGGTCACACGTCAGTCCATCTAATATATTACCTACTCTATAAGAATATACTAGTTAGTAGATACGGACCAAATACTATATAATAATACGGTACATATTAGGAAAGGGAACACGAAATTCCAACTCCACGGATACAACAAAGGCTCTCGCTGTGTATGTATTATGTCCATACAACTATCAGTACAATTTATAGGTAACTATGGAAATTACTAGAAAGTACTGGATGCATGTGTGCAGGCCAGGAATCGTACAACAGTTCAATGGCTTCCTACGACAAATGGAACGGGCGGGACGTCTCCCTGCATTCAAAACTACACCTACTCCCCGCTAGATGTCACCTAGTTTCGAAATACTTGTAGAAAGTTCTAAAAGCTGTCCATTTTTTACAAGAATTAAATATGATTATAGTTGAAAAAGTAAAATGATAATAGTTGTGATAAAAATTTAAATTTGTTCCATTTAAACCGATAATGTAATCACAAATTTTTATCTGTAATAATTGTGCAATGTTTTGAGAACACAATCTTAACACGGCACCCAATAAAATGCAAGCAGGTAAGCTATTTGGACCAATCAAAATGCTGTATGTCAATGTTGTGAAGATAAAGTACTAAGCAGTGTAAACATAGCAAACAAACGTGGTTGTTTACAGTACTGGCACGTCAAAGGAACACATTAGTGAATTCCAGAATGCTCTACTCGCCAGTAGATGTCAGGGCACGTATATAAACGCAGGTAACTCAGCGGCTGTCAGTGAATTTGAATCAAGCATTCGCACTAAACGCATCGAAGAAGCGATCAGACATTTTACGCGCTGCATACACGTAAAAATGAAGTCTTTCACATATTTCCTAAGTATCGCGATCTTACTTTTCGGCGGAGCAAGATACTTCGCTTCAGCTGAAGAAAAATGCCCTCAACCACAACCAAAACGGGGCAACAGGCTGTTTGACCAAGCATTCGGCCTGGCGCTGACACCAGACGACTTCCTAACATCGATGATGTCGCCATGGACTCTGCACGACTACTTCCGACCCTGGAGGCACCTGACTCAGCTGACTAAGGACCACGGCTCCACTATCAAGACCGACAAAGATAAGTTCCAAGTAAACTTGGACGTGCAGCACTTTTCTCCAGAAGAAATATCAGTGAAGACTGCTGATGGCTACGTGGTGATTGAAGCTAAACATGAGGAGAAGGAAGATGAACATGGCTACGTGTCTCGTCAGTTTGTGAGGAGATACGCTTTACCTGAAGGTACGAAGTCTGAGGAGGTGATTTCTGAACTATCTAGTGATGGTATCCTGACTGTTTCTGCTCCTCGTAAAGTGGAGCCTGTGAAGGGTGAACGAGTGGTTCCTATCACTCAGACTGGACCTGTGCGAAGGGAGGCGAAGGAATCTAATGAAGGCAAGGAAGACATGCAAGGGTCTTGCCAGGCTGACCAACAGTCCTGCTCCAAGGCCTAATCTTTGGAGTTTCTCTACATTTTAAGTGCTAGTCAAGTAACATCATGACATTTTGTTTTTAAGACTGATAGACGTGTGTTTTTACTATAATAAATGTTCTGATAATGTAAGTCTTGGTTTTTTATTTTTTATCCATTTTTAAATTATGAAAGGTGTTTGTACTGAAACAATTTTAAAAGGATAGGATAACAACTAGGATATTAACAACAATTTATCCTAAAACATATACGTTACTTACTTTTACTTGTACTGAAAATTAAAAGTAAAGTTATTTTCTGTTAATTATTTAACTTAGCAAACGTTTTACAAAAGTAAAATCGAACTTCTCTTTACATCTTCAACTTTATTTTATTATTTTATAGTGGAAAATCCAATGAATAAATTTGATAGATTGCGAGTCGATTCATCTGCTGGCTACTGTATGTACATACTTCTATCTGCACCTTTCTTATGTATGTACAAGCGTAAAGTTATTCCTTGTAGCGAGCAGCGTTCATCTGAAAATATATTACAAGTAAATAGTGCCCCTAACGACAGCATTTTAATATTTACCTCTAGACATGTTGAAAGAAAAATATTTTTTACTTCGACTACTTTTTATCCATGGCCCCACCTAGTATTAATCAATTTTGTAAAGGCCTACAGATATGAATTATCAAATTTTCAATAACACTGATTAATATGAGTTGTTGATTTAGTATTTAACTGAATTCCTACACTAATTACATAATCTACACGATTGGCGCAGTGGCTGAGTAACTGGCTGCCGCGCAACGTGTAGCGGGTTCGATTCCAATTTGTTGTTTCGGGTGACACCCAGGTGTCATGAGTATATTGTGAACTTGTATGTTTGTATAAACGAAACACACCAGTGACACAGGAGAAAATCCGAGCGTGGAACGTTTTATATAAAAAAAAAACAAAATCTTATACACACAGTTCGCATATTAGCGTACTTACTCTTTTAACCATGGAAACGATGCTTGTGAGAGGTAAATTAAACGTCCAAATACAGGAATAGGAAGATTTATTTTATGATTAAACACTATCACTAATTAAAAAACTGTATAAAGGTGCACACTACACATATACATACAACTGTAATAAAAAGTCGACTTTTAGATATTTAAATATCACATTTATAACCAATCGAAATAGGTTTGCGAAGCGGAGATCGAGCAATCAGTCGAACCAATAGGGTTGTTGCGTATTGTCTTTGGACAATCACTTAGCTGTTCCGTTGGCGTCGGCCTGACCTGCTGGCTGAGTCGTAGCATCCTTGATCTCCTTCCTAACAGGTCCAGTCTGAGAAATAGGAACAGACCTTTCGTTCTTCGAAGTTGGAGGCACTTTAGGAGCAATGACCGTCAGCACACCATCAGAAGAAAGCTTGGATTCAACGGTAGCAGGATCACAATTTTCTGGCAAGTTATAGCGACGGGTAAATTGGCGGGATATGAAGCCATGTTCATCTTTCTTCTCTTCATGTTTACCCTCAATAATCATGTAACCATCAGCTGTCTTCACACTGATCTCTTCAGGAGCGAAATGCTGTACATCCAAGTTGATTTGGAACTTGTCTTTATTAGACACGATGGTGGATCCAATGTCTCTTCCAGCAGACATGTGTCTCCAGGGCCTGTAGTATTCTCTAGCCATCATCGGGGCTACCACAGCTGTTAGCAGATCATCAGGAGTGAGGCCCAAGCCAAACTCTTGGTCAGCGAGACGATGAGGGGTGGTTCCAAGCACAAGAGGTAGTAGAGACATTGTTGTTTATAAAACCTGTTTTCACCAAGTGAGACTGGGGATAACTTGAATGTTTTGCCGGCGGGCGAGTTTATATACTGAACGATTGGTAGGACATCTGTGGTCAGGATAGCTCGAGTTACTTGTGAAGCTGTGTGTGTGCGTGTGACGTAGACATGTTCAATTACATTGTGGACTTGAAACCTTGGGAGACAGAGGTTAGTGACTTGCTATTATAACATGGATGGTGTACTGTTGCGTTCCAAGGTTATATGTTGTGAGGGATTGAATGATGCGTTTATTTTTTGTATTCGTAACGTGTATGCATGTTTTGATAACAATTGCCTATTCATTGAGAGCAATGGCGAGATCAAACCGATTGTGTCAATGTTTGTGTTGATATTTACTCTTTCATCTCGCAGACAATGCGATTGCTTATTGCAGTTTCATTCTTCAAAAAAAAGACATTATTGGCCATTTAGATAATTTACTATGTAAAAGGGGTGATCCTATTGTCTGTTCCACCATATGTATCGTATTGGGCAAGTATCCAACTGTGTAGACTTCGTGTAAATTGAGTTTCATGATCGTAAAAGATGTACAATGGTGTCACTTGATGCTAACAATGATATAAAATGCCAGGCCCTATACTTTTATACAGGTTGACTTGTAACTCGACGTATTTCTTTCGGGAGGTGATAATACAACTGATTTCCTACAAAATCAACCCTGAGGTCTCTGGTCTGAAAGTGACTAGTTTCTGAGATATTCAACATTTTTTGTTTGTGTAAAAAAAACCGAACTGTCTACAAAAACATCAAAATATCTTGTGCATACTCGTCGACTATCATGCCAGCTCTGCCACCTATTTAGAGAAAAACAAATACGAAAATTAAACACATATATCTCTAAATTATCTCCTCCAGTAGCAGTTTGGTTAAGATATTGAGACAATATTATCAAGTTTCAAGAACCACAGCTCACAAAATACAGGCGCCATGATAAACCACAGATGCTGATATCAATACGACCACAATACAGAAGTTATTAATATTTATAGATATTCCTGATCTAATTGCATGCGTTGGGGTTTGAAGTGTTGTATTCTTAGCATTTTCTAAAATATTAAATTAAGTAACTGTACACCATCAACAGTCCGTGATGGTTTAAAAAGTGAAAGAAAAATAGTTTCTTTACACTGATTCATAATAATATCGTCAGGTATATTTATTCTTACAAATATTTATTCTTAAATAGTTATTCTTGGCCTGCCTCGTTGGCCAGAGATCGAAAGTGCGACTGCCGAGCAAGGGGTTTATCGGGTTCAATTCAAAGTATTACTTATTGGTTTTTTTTTAAATCTCAGTAGTATTGTCTGGAAATGTGCCCGGTATATGGCAATGGGCTCACCCACTATTACATAGGACTCATAACATTAATAGTGAAAAGTAGGTGTTGCATTGTGAACCTGATTGAAAAAGAATGTTGTTATGTTATGTTTCTTAGCATTTATCGGTTAGATCTTTTGTAGATTAAAACCTATTTCTAACCTACTGTCGTGGAGAACCTAACGGGTTACCGGGGCTCCGACTCGAAGTGCAAATGAAGGAACGGGGTGGTTTTTAGTCAGTAAGAGTCTGACACTCCCTTCGCCTCACGCAGGCGGGAGAAGTCATTCGATGATGTTCCCCCCTTAAAAAAACCTACTTAATAATAATATCGTATTGTTAAAACCTGCACGTACATACAAGTGTATGTAGAGGAAAATCCAAGAGACCAAAGTTGAACGGGATGTGAGCACTTTTACACTTAATTGTAATTATTACTGGCCGGAGGAACGTTCTGATAAGCAAAGGAAGTGTGATTGTGATGCAAAGAGTATATTGAGTATAATATTGTAAGGACATTGACCATAAAAATAACTCGGCTGGTTCATGACTAGTTCACATAATTATTATGTGAATAGCTATTGCCTGCGACTTTGACCGCGTAGAATATAATTCCTGTTTTATCTCATGGGAGCATTTGATCAAGATAAAAAGTCATCTTAGTCAGCCCATACCCTGCCTGTATATCAAAATTCATGAAAATCCGTTCAGTAGTTTCCGTGTGATTGACGGAAACAAACGGAAGCAAACATCCAAACATCAGAAACTTTCACGTTTATAATATTTGTGTGATGACTATGTAGAACTAAGACTCTTTGGAGTATAAATTTGTCTTTGGCGAATAATTTTGCCCTTGTTACTAAGCAAGTATGCTCTTAGAACAATAGGACAAAGTTGGTTCAGAATCAACAGCCCGGGACAGCAGCAACGACAGCAGTGAATACTGCTGTCTGGTGGACTACGGGCCCCGATATGGCCAACACAAAAGATTTGATGCTCCACATTTAGCCAGCAGGTCGAAGATCGCTATTAGAAAATAGTTAAGATAGGAGAAATCTTATTGTAAAAGTAACTAGAAACTCAGTTCATGGTTAATCCTTATGATACTCCCAGGAGACAGAGGAGGAATGGCAACAAAAGAATAAATACGTTGGAGAATGTAGAATATTTTTTTCAGCCTGCCGTCATCGCTCACAGGGCATGGTAATTTTCTTATGGAGCCACAAGTTGTATGAAAGGCTCGAGAAGGCGAGACATAACATAATGTGGCATGGCAACTAGCAGTCTGCAGTTCAGTGACAGCAGCGATCGATGCAGGAACTGTAGCCGATACAAGAAATGTCTGGTGGTGGATGCGGCAGTTTTGGATACCTATTATATTGGCATTTTTTTCTTTTCTGCATCTGATAAATTATATATCATTGCCACAGTTTTAATATTCAATAAGCGTGTGTAGGATTTTTATGTGTAACTAGTTTCAATTAGGTAATATATCACAAATTGGGATGATGACAGGGTACGAAAGTTAAAAATATAATTAATTTAGGAATGGGGCTAAAACGTCATTTCTACGTATAAAATGTACATAGAAGTGACGTCACGCTATATTTCAAATCAATATATTCGTTTCGCTTAATGTGCACCTCTGTCTACACCTTGGGAGATAAAAGGTGTGGTTTTATATTGATTCTTAGCATTTTTCGTTTAGATCTCCTGTAGATTAAAACCTATTTCTAACCTACTTAATATGTCGTGGAGAACCTAACGGGTTACCGGGGCTCCGGCTCGAAGTGCAGAAAAAGGAACGGGGTGGTTTTTAGTCAGTAAGAGTCTGACACTCCCTTCCGCCTCACCCAGGCGGGAGAAGTCATTCAATGATTTTCCCCCCTTAAAATAAACCTACTTAATAACAATATATCGTCGAAAGTATTCGTTTCTGTAAGAAAATAAAAATACGTATCTAATGATTTAAAATAATTTACCAAACGGACATTACAAAATGAGGCATCAACCCTATTATTAACGTGACTGGCGAACTGTCTACTAACTCTACTAACTCATCAGACTTAGTCCTGGAGCAACGATTTGTGGGTTACACAAAGAATTGTTTCAACGAACACGCGATATATGTTTCATACTTCACTAGCCTGTCGTTCTCTCTCTCCATCATAATCAAAATAACATCACAGTCTGCTAACATCACACCAGTCAAATTTAACATTGTAGTTCATTCCTCAGGACCCTATACTTTATAGGTCCATGTTACCATTGAGATTGTAGATAGGGCTTTGAACTTTATTGATTCGTAGGAATCCTGTCATGCGCATGAAGTAGAGTGCCTTTTTATAAAATATAGCCGCTACCGCTAGTGCTCAATTCCTCGAATTTGCTTACCATTACTTCAATCAACAGCCTATAAGTAGTCAATGCTGACCAAAAGCCCATTCTCACATTGAGGTTTAAGCACGCTTGCTCAATGCTGGTTAGCAATTTCTAACTTATAATAAGAAATTATGAGCCCAGGTTTCCTCACGATGTTTTTCCTTCACCGTTTGTCAGTGGTGTCTAAATATAATCTTAGATATGTACATACATATAACTCGGAAAAAAATATAAAAGCTCACATTGATACTTACCGCTGATATGTTTTGAACCTACAACCTCATGCATGAGAAGCGAGCGTCTTAAACCTCCGGCCCACCACGACATACCATCCTTATCCTTACTAGTCCTTATCCTTACTATATATATATATATATATATATATTATATTATTATATTTATTATTTATTATTTATTTATTATTAAGATTATAAATCGGAAAAGTGAAAATGAATAAACAAAATAATAATAATAATAAAATAAATGAAAAGTGGGTGTTACATTGTAGGTACTGTGGTAGAATGTGCACCTCTGCCTACCCCTTCGGGGATAAAAGGCGTGATGTTATGTATGTATGTATAAATCGGAAAGTGAGTTTGTTTATTTGTTCCGATTTCACGCCGTAACTACTAAACTGATTGCTTTGAATTTTTGCAGACGTAAAGTTGTAAGTCTGGATTAAATAATAGAGTACCTACTTTTTATCCCGTAAAAATTTGATATTCCCGAGGGAAAACAAAAGTATTGGTATAGATAGCGCTGTATGTATTGGTATATATCACATAGGCTACTTTTTATCCTTTTGTGACGCGAGCAAAGCCGCGGGTAAAAGCTAGTTACTTATAGTTACTTAATATTCTTCTTATTGGTAAGACTTGACTTATATTTACAAAATCATAGCATCAATTTAGTTAAGACCAATGAAGATGTAGATATAATAATAAATATTGAATAAGATGGTATTATTTGTAATGATAACAAAAAATGTTGAGACTTAACATCTACAATGCAAAGTTGTATAATTATAGTGGTCGTCGCGTGCCATGACCTTCATTGAGGCAGGTCATGCACATCTGCCGCTGATGCTCCAAACAAGTTTTAAAATTCAGACCCAGTTTGAAAATAAAATGCAATGCGATGTCGGTACTGTAATTTATATTTTTTATTCATATCTGAAGAACTGTTTTATCAAGAGCATTGGTTGTTTACCAAAGTCGAAACAATGCACTTAACTACTTCTATTGAATACTAGATGGCGTTACAGTAGAAATATCCACATCATCCACGCCATCTCACGTCTTGTAGAATAATTAAACATCGTATATAGCACAAATTATTTATGATTGACATTTGCTTACAAAAATAAACAAAAAGTTTTGTAATATCGGTTAAACGCTAATTAAATTTCATTATTGGTAAATATGGTTAACTATTGTTGTGTGTACGGATGTGGTAGGAACAGCAAAACCAGTAAACATCTGTATTACTATGGTTTACCAAAGGAGAGGAACCGGTACGTTTTTATTGTTTTAATTACATATTCCTGCGTTTTTAACAACGATAATAAAGAGGAGATGTAAATTCATACAGAACTGTTTCTTTTGCATGTCATGAAACAACTTTGTAAATGAAAATTCGTCATCAGAAATTGATTTCAGATGAAAACAACCTTCAAACCTTTATACAGTATAAACTTAACTAAAGCTAGTAAACCTGAGTATAAATAATGTAAACATGGTTGTAATGTTATGTTATTTATCTCAAACATGAGTATTTGCTGTCCAACTAACAAAATATGTATACAAAAAAGTGCCCGATAGAAAAAAATCTTACATTTTATTTATTCAATACTTATCTCTACATGCTTGCTGTAAATATATTTTTTTTTATATTATACAAGCCCGACACAACCTCCCAAAATTGCTGCAACTCCTGTAAGCCAGGATCTTCAGTAGATACAATTATGAAAACACCAGAACACTGAAGTCTGGCGCGTGCCATTGGCATGAATAAAAACAACAAATATAAAAATAATATTAATAAAAACCTAGCATTAATAGCATTTCCTAATTTATACATTTAATGTTTTCCAGGTTACTACAATGGCTTGAAGCTATAGGCCGCACAGACTTGCTTGAAAGAGACCATAAGAAGCTGACACACAGAGTTTGTTCCCGCCATTTCTCTCCCTCAAATATCAAAAACAAACATCTATGTGCTGATGCTGTACCTACTTTATGCCTCTCTAATTATACAAATGATGGTTTGTACAAATATTTTACTTGGACACATGTATCTACCCTATCTATAGTTTCTATAATAGTGGGTACAAGTCCAGATAAAAACAATTCACCTCTAAAAATAATGTAAAGTTCTAGACATCTCCACCCATTCAGCAATGTTATTCCCATATAATTTATGAAAATAAAGATTAATCTTGTTTATTGGACTAATCAAGCCCTCAATAATAATATTAGTCTCCAATTTTATTAAGCTATCATCAAGTATGAAGCGCTACGCATCAAGCTTCCTTGTGCATACTGGTTAGGAGTGGAATTCTTTGCCAGAGTCTGTATTCCCTGAAGTGTATAACTTGGGTGTCTTCAAGGCCCGAGTGAATAGGTTGCTTATGGGACGAAATGCTCTGATCCGAAATGACCGCATCATCGCTTACCACCAGGCGAGATAGTGGTCAAATGTCGGCCCATCAAATACATATAAAAAAAGCACAACATGCAAAAAACTATTTTTAATTTTCTGTTTCATTTAATTTTTTTCATTTATACACTTTTTTCAGTTAAGTAACTAGGTGCCTTAATTAAAAATTACAGGATCAAATGAGTCTGAAACTCAGACAGCACATGACAACATAGTATGCAACAGCTGCAACAAGTCCATCCTTGGTTTCCGATACAAATGCATCACCTGTCCCGATTATGATCTCTGCTCCAAGTGTGAGATGCTGGAAGCACATGACCAGCATTACTTGCTGAGAATACCCAAGCCTGTTAATTTTGTAAGTAAGAAAGCACTTCTTTACTAAATAAATTATGAGCTCATAGATATTTCTTAAAAGTTAGAAATATCTAAAAAACAATAATAGTTGCTAGTTGGATCACTTGATCCAACAATTTAATATGCTTGTACTACAAATAATATTATTTTTATTTTCTGATTTATTGAGAGAAATAAGAATTAAGTAGGTATCAAAAAGCTTGGAACTAATAGCATTGCTAAAATCAAATCATCTTTGAGCTGATTTTAGCATAATAATTGTACCATAGAAAGCACTTTCATCATTATGTAATAGGGTAGATGACTGTCGCACGACGTCACTTCTATGTCATTTTATAGTAGAAATGGCGTTTTAGCCCCCACTCCTAAACTTTGATTCGTTATATTTAAGTGTGTATCATTTTATTATACAACAAAATAAAAAAATTTTCATTACCTAACTGACGTACTAATTACCTTTTTAATTTTCATACCCTGTCATCATCCCTATTCTAATATTACTATATTACAATTTTCAGGCAGTAGCAGATAATCTAATAAAAAAATGGCGAAAGCTAATCAAAAAAGAGAACAATAAATCTGGCATAAAGACCGACATAGATTGCAGTAGTAGCGATGATGATGTACCCATAACGAAATATGTGAAAAACTATGACAGCGGAATTGAGTTGACGGAAGAAGAAAAATCAAAAATCCGAGATGAAGTTACTAGAGTACTAAATATTAAGAATATACACACAGAAGATTTAGCCAAAGGCAAGCAGAAAGCGCTAAAAAGAAAATTGCCACAGAAGAAGAGAAGAGATAAAGAGTTTAAGGAATTGGTTGAGATTTGTGTTGGGGCAGAAGAAATGGCTACTGTGGCTACGGTACCAGAAGTCTTCTTTGCCGATGTCAATGACATTGCAACCAATCAGAATTTGGATGTGAAGGAGGAAATTGCTAATAGTCTTACGCCTTTAGGTTTGTATTTAGATTTAAAAAAATGTATCTATTTGTTTTACAGCAGTAAAAACAAAGTGAACTTTCAATTTTTTCTCTTTTGCATATCTATCATTATTTTTATTCCTATACAAAGATGATGTATAGGATTTCATATTTCCAGACTGTGTACTACTCCGCCATTAAAAAAAATATTGTTCTCTATAACAATTTAAAAAGCTTGACAGTCTGTACCTATTTAAAACTCTTTAAGTAACGAGAATTTCAAATTTTTACTTATTAGGTACAATTTCTTATCACTTTTTTTTCAGTTGCAGAAACAGATTCTCAAATTGAACACAGTATCAAGCTGAATGATGAACTGTCGGAGTTTCTAATAGGAGTCAAGTATCCTGGAACTTAAAATAGAAAAATCAAGATTATTTAGTTTTTTATAGAAACTGTAAATACAATAAGGACAAAGAAAAATAATCGTGTAATCTATGTTGAAATGATGAAATTGTGTTTATAATTAAAAATATTACTTAACTTAAAAAATAAATTGCAATGACAAATTATACAATTTCTTTCACTTAGCTCTCTCAGCTCTGTTAGTCTAACAAAGTAGTCGATAAAAACCGTGAGTGCATCTTTGAAACAAAGTGGATACGTATTTCTTTTCACATGTTCTATTTAAAGATTCCACTGTTAGCGTTGTGACTGGCCAGCAAAGACTAAAATAATAACAATAAAGTATTTTTTTTAAGGGGATAAAATCATCGAATGACTGCTCCCGCCTGGGTGAGGCGGGAGGGAGTGTCAGACTCTTACTGACTAAAAACCACCCCGTTCCTTCTCCTGCACGTCGAGCCGGAGCCCCGGTTACCCGTTAGGTTCTCCGCGACTCCGAATCGGCATCGGCCCTATTGGGCCCCATCTGTGGTGGTCTGATGGCTCTTTGAGGCGCGCGCGGAACGCGACGCGCCGTACGCTCGGGTCTGTTTCTGGTCGGACAGGGAGCCACCCATGCTCGCCGTCCGCAGGCCCGCGCTTACAGTGGCCGGAGATCGTCTCGCGATCCCCGACGTCCGGTGTGTCCTTCGCGATGGCTGGATTGCGAGGAGGCAGCGCTTCGCTGCCTCACGCGTCCCGCCTCCTCCTTAGCTAGCATGACTGCTTCGCAAAAGGAGGAGACGGCATCCCAGTCCCCCTCGCTCCGCATCATGGCCTGCACTAGGCCCGGACGCGAGAGGTCGCCATCGCCGATCACTTCCCTGAGGGCACGGCGGTGCTCGGCCCACGCAGGGCATTCCGCTACAGTGTGTTCCACCGTGTCCTCAGGGCGGTCCTCGCAGTGATGACACCCGGGCGTTTCCTCCCGCCCCATCAGACACAGGTACCTCCCGCCTCCCGAAACTTCCATGTCCGGTGAGGACCTGCGTCAGGCGGTAGGTGAGGACGCCGTAGCGTCTCAAGCCACTCCTCAAAGAGGGGACTTACCGCTGCGATGGCAGCGGCCAGCCCTCGGTTGCGACAGTCGTTGCTGCCATTCCGCCATGAGATCGCGCCGGAGCTCATCCCGCCACGCACTTATCTGGCGCGGCAGCGGAGTTTCGCCCCGGCGACGTGCCTCCGCGCGCATGCTATACACGCGCGCGAGCACCTTCGCCTCCAGATCCCACGGCGGTATTCCGGCAAGGAGGTTCGCCGACTCCCTAGAGATCGTGCGGTATCCGCGGATCATTCGGATCGCCATGACCCTCTGTGCCATGAGCAGCGTCCGAGCGGGAGCGCCGCAACAGGTTTGGCGCCCAAACAGGGGCGCCGTAGAGGGCCATGGACCGCACGACCCCGGCGTATAACCTCCGGCAGGAAGCATTTGGCCCCCCGAGGTTGGGGAGGATGCGTTTGAACGCAGCCCCCGTCCTCTCCATCTTTGGAGCCAAACGTCGGAAGTGCTCAATGAAGTTCCACCGACTGTCGAGGACGAGTGCCAGGTACTTCATCGTCGTCTCGACGCCGATGGAAACTCCTCCCGCCGTTATTTGGGACCCACCCGGAGGTGGCGCGTTCCCGCGGCCATGAAAACACATGGCCTCGGACTTGTGGAGCGCCACCTCGAGTCCCAACTGCCGGATTCTCTCAACGACTGTCGCAACTGCTGTCGCCATTAAGTCGGCCGCCGCTTGGTGCCACCTCCCGTGCGCTAGCACCAGCGTGTCGTTGGCGTAGCATATTGTGCTAACGCCGTTCGGGAGGTCAGTGCGCAGCACCCAGTCAACCGATGTTCCACAGGAGCGGCCCCAGAACCGAACCCTGTGGAACACCGCGTGACGTCTCTCGCCGGTTCCACTCGCCCCGGTGACCGGGGTATATGACGGACCTGTCCGTCAGGTATGCCTCGATTACCCGACGGAGGTAGGTAGGCACCCGATGATATCGGAGTGCCTCCAAGATGCAGCTCCAGGGCAGGGAGTTGAAGGCGTTGGCGATGTCCAAAGACACCGCCACTACGACCTTACCTCTGGACACTGCAGTCCCCGTCGTCCGGTCCCTAACGCGCATGATGGCGTCCACCGTGGAGCGCCCTCTGCGGAAGCCGAACTGGCCGTCCGATAGGTCCGGCCCAATGTCCGTCAGGTGCGCGACGAGGCGGTTCGAAATTATTCTTTCGAACACTTTCCCCACCTCGTCGAGCAGCACTATGGGCCGGTATGCGGACGGAGAGTCCGCAGGGCGCCAACAATAATGTATAGGGGTACTGGGCAGCCGGCTGCTGCGCATCGTGTCACGGGTTCGATTCTCTCACGGAATAATCCTAATATTTTGTCTGGTTTATGAATCGTTATTTGGGGCTGGGTTGAGATATGTGTTTATAAATGCAGTCCACTCACAACCCTAGCGAGAACGAATGGTTTCCTGCTCGTTCTTCTCCATTCGAATCTACATTTTGGAAAGAGCACCTAGCTTCACTGACGTACTCCCCTATACTTATTATAGTTATACTCCCCTACACTATTATTTATATTTATTTTGTATTTGTTGACGTTTCAAAAGTAAGGTTTTATGAAATAAATGCTTTGACTTTGACCTAATGTGGGTGGGGCCACATCTTACACTATTATATAAAGCGGAAGAGTTTGTTTCTTTGGTTGTTTGTTTGAACGCGCTAATCTCCGTAACTACAACTCTGATTTGAATAATTCTTTTTGTGTTGAATAGCGCATTTATCAAGGATGGCTATAGGCTATAAAACATCACGCTACGACCAATAGGAGCTGAGCCGAGTGTGTGAAACCGCGCGGAAGTAGCTAGTTAAAAAATAAAACTTCAGCAATGACCTCTTTTGGGCGCATATTCAAACTGCTTATCCTCAAACAAAACCAGGTGAGTTCTTCTTTATAAAGTCTGCACACAATTTTGTGCGTTACTATGAATAAACTACTTAACCAGTGAAATACTCTTATTATTATCATAATCTTATCATAGGCATAAATACTTGGTGTTAAAGTGGGAATAAAGTTCTTCTTCTGAAAAAAAAGGCAAATATTGGCTATGAAAACCGCGTTCCAGTTTCATTATTACCTATTCGGTTATTCCAAATGTTTACCATAATTTTAAGACTGTCTCGTTTTAATCTTCATAGCCCTCCGATTTATATGTCAATTTTTTGTCAAGTTTTTACAAGCACGATTTCATTCATTTTTTTATGAGAAATAATGTAAAATGCATAAACAATCACTTGTTTTGTTAGATGCATGTTTGTGAAATTAATTTCGAGGTTAAATAGTTCAATTGTATCGTACTATTCATTGAAATAGCAGTGCAGTTACATTAGTTAATGTTTGCAGTTCAAGCGTATCAGCGATGAACAAAATTAAGTTTTGCTCAACATTTCGTTTTGAATAGCAGTGTGATTTCGCCTGAACATGGATTGTGAAGGGATATTAAAGGCTGGGTCGGAGTCTCAGGACTCCGATGAGCCGGCGCCGCCAGGAATCTCCAAGGCCGACTTCAACAAGGTAAGTTCAACCCTTAGGATCCTATATTTGTTAGCATGGCAAATGCCGCAAGTGCAATTATAGACAAACAAATATATATACACATTGATATGTTTAATTCTATGTCAGTATTGATCTAGTCTTTATAAATAGCCTTCTATTCGCAGTCTAGTGTTTGTGTCCATTTACATGATGGCGCCAAAATTTTAGTATATTGGCGAAGTAGTAGGTACTTTACACTTTCTAAGTGTACCACACTATTTCTATTTTATTCTACTTGGTATTTAAAACATTTTAAAATACCTATTACAGCCACTACGGGTATTGTGTTAGTGAATTTGGGATATAGAAAACACTAGTCATCCTTTTCTATCCTATTCGTTCTGTGCTCAAAAATCTACACTTGAGCTAAGATCAATGTGAAATGTTTATAAATATAAACTACAAATAAGGTCTACATCTAGTTGTACCAAATAACACACTTTTCTGTGTGTAAATATAAAAATGAAACATAAAAAACTATACAATATTTGTTTTCTAGTCTGATATTGGAATACCAACAACCGCAACTCCGAAACCTAGTACAAGCACTATCGGCTTCAAGCTAGTCCCGTCACAGAAAGGAGTAGAGAATGCTAAAAAGAGATTAAGAGCATTCTCCATACAGAAGAAGAGTCCAATAGCACCTGTTCCTGTTCCTAAAGCTATTAGCGGAGGAAGTGAGTAATTTATTTTAGAATTTTGTTAATTTCTCTGTACATAACTTGACAACCTTTGTTAGTTTTAGCTCTTATACTACTCTAGTTTTTATGATACATCATCATCAACAGCCTATAAGTGGTCACTGCTGACCCTTCAGTCTTTGCCTCCTCTCACATGGAGAAGTATGAAGGTTTGAGCATTAATCACTGCATTCGCTTCGGATAATTTGGATTTCAATCTTATTATAAGCCCAGGTATCGTCATGATGTTTTCCTTCACTGTTTGTCTGTGGTGTCTGGATAATCTATTGAAGTAAAACTCTTAAAAAGTCACATTGTTCATGATACATATCATACATGACATAACATCACGCCTTACATCCCCGAAGGGGTAGAGAGAGGCGCACATTACGGTATTTAATGCCACTGTACAATGTAACACCCACTTTTCACTATTTATGTTATGAGTCCCATGTAATAGGGGGTGGTGAGCCTATTGCCATATACTGGGCACATTTCCAGACTCTATGCTACTACTACTGAGGTTTTTACAAACTCAGTAATACTTTGCCCGACCCGGGAATCGAACCCGAGACTTGCCCGGCAGTCGCACTTACGACCACTCAGCCAATGAGGCAGACGTAACATATTATATTCAAAATAATGTATTTTGCTAACATCTAATTCTTATAATATTTCAGATACAACAGTATTCATCGGTAAACTAAACCATGTGAAGACTACTCCGAAGGTAGAAAAACAAGACGATGCAGAACAGAAGAAGCCACCAAAGCCTCCGAAACCTGGTCAGGCTAGGAAGATCATGCAAGGTATTTTTTTAAGTCTTATAAGCCGGTAAACGAGCTTACGGATCACTTGATGACACCTTACAAACACGTTACTAAGCTTTTGGGGATCAGTAATTTATGCAAAACACGACGAAACACAACGCCGTTGTTTCACGTCGGTTTTCTGTGAGGTCATGGTATCACTCTAGTCAAGCCGGCCTCTTCATGCCGAAGCATGGCTCTCCCACACTTAAAAACCATGTTTCATTTAGTTTGTAATAAACCTATCCATAGCCATTATAGACCAATATCTTTCCAATATATGAGTGTAGTGTTAATTTATCTAATTCCAAGTCTGAAACCTTTAAAGTTCTGTCTAAAATTAACTTTATGTACCTCTAGATTAGTTGAAAAGACGCTTTAATTTGAACTGGTAAATGTGATTGTTACTGTAAATGCAACTCAGCCTATACCTTAAAACATGCAATTGCAATTGAAAAATGGGAGGTATAGTGCATACCTTTATAGCACAAATAGACGATCGAACCGAACCGTCACTTTAGTCCGCTCCGGACCATATTAGATAGTGTGTATAGCGGCCCGTCACACATTTTCAATGGATACCACAGGACCGCTGAACTAAATTGACGATATGATGACAGTTCGGTTTGTTCGTCTATTTGTGCTATTACTATAACTTATGATAAGGGAAGTAAGATGGCTTATCGCAAATGTTCTTTTGATAATAATTATTAACAATAAACTTCTGAATGTTACAGATTCCTATACAGAACTCCAAAAGCGTACATTACATGAGATTGAAGATATGAAGCGTAAAATGGAACTTGTGGACCTGGGCATACCCTTAGGTCTCATCTGTCCTAGTGCTACTAATGATAAGGCTATGCCTACCAAAGCTATGCCGCCTATCAAGACATTTTTGGGTAAGTTTTTTAATAACATACTTTGGGAAACACTTCACAAATTGTAATTGATCAACAAATAACTTTGGGATATAATTGAAACTCACTGATTTATTTCATAATTATCTTATAATAAGATTTAAATTGGCATGAATTGAATATAATCAGGGTTTCAGTCCTATCTTAAAAAACGGGGATTAGTCTCAAAGATAATAAATAGTGATAAGAAATTCTTCGTTTAAAAATTTTTAGTTTTCTTGAGTTAGCTATAACCTAGTTCATAGCATTTACTTTTTAAGTCAGAACCTCTCTATAAGGGGCCATAGTACACGGCGTATTTTAAAATGCAGGTGACGCTCGAACTAGAATCGCGCGTTTTGAGCGCCGTAGACGCTAATTCGCAATTCTCCATTGATGATTTAAAGGTGCGCAAGAAAGGCGTATACGTGTACAATAGAGTGGAGGAAGCGACCGCGCTCACGCCAGCGGCGCTGTCCCGCCCGCACCTTAGTTGCAATTGTTTTATTCATAATTGTATTACGAGCGACTACAGCGCGTATACGCGCAGTAAAGGCACGTTCCACGATCCGTGTGCTTAGGTTACAAGGTTGCATTCAAATCTCGTATGAAGCGCGTATACGCCCGTCATTTACGCGTATAAAATACGCCGTGCGCTATAGGCCCAATGGGTGTTAATATAACCTGTTTTTCCACTGCTTTTTGTCTACACTACTCAATACACGCAAATACATAATGGCTACATATAGTAATTAAGATTTTAATAACTACTGCACTTGTTGATGCCGCTTTTTTCTGTTATTTAATGTGCATTGCCCTTGATATGCTATTTGGGAAATGAATTCGATTGTTCACAATTTTTTTTTATCTTGTCAGATATAGCACTTGGCTCCAAATGTAACATTAGCGTCGCATAAATAGAGTTGACATTGAAATGTACTCCTTTTTTTAAATGTTTGATGGTAAAGCTTATAAAAAAAATACTTATATTACCGCTTAAGCTGATGTTCTGTTTATGAAAACATTTTATCAAACTTAAGTGTTTTAAAAAACAAAATGTAATGTCTGTACAATTAACAAATAAATAAAAAGTGACCTAAAATATCTGAAAAAAATAATTAATTTTTTTTATCATCAAACTGAAAATGTATCTGTCTGTCTGTCCACTCACTATTTAACCTAAGCTTCCCCGGCGTCCCTGCATGTAGGCCGTGGTAGCGGCGCACGCGCAGCGCCGCAGCCAACGACGCGCCGGTTGCTATGCAACAATAACTGCCTTACAGAGCACTGCTTGTTTAACTGTTTGTATAGATAATATTTTATTTTTTAAGTTTTGAAAGTATCCAGGATATTATAACCATTTATTTAAGTTACTTTTGAAAGTCAAACAAAATATATTTAAAGATATGAGTGTCTGTCTGTCGATCAGTCCTCTAATGAAGATATTTCCTTGTTCCAAAGTCTAGAATGAAAAAATTATAACATAAAAATAACTCACTGACTCTTTTACTTTTTATTTTACATAACATCATCACGCCTTTTATTCCCGAAGGGTAGGTAACACCTATTTTTCACTATTTATGTTGTGAGTCCCATGTAATAGGGAGTGAGCGTATTGCTACATACCGGGCACAATTCCATACTCCGTGCTACTATTGAGAATTTTAAAAAACCCCAAAAATACTTGCCCGACCCGGGAATCGAACCCGAGATCCTTTGCCCGGCAGCCGCACTTACGACCACTCGGTTGATTTTATGTTGGTTCAATGTGAATAAATAATACTTTGTTAATTAAGGCAAAAGATTGACATAACAATTCAATTATTATTAATTTAAAAAAATCCTGGCTACTTTCAATGAAGTAAATTGGTTAAAGTATTGGATCAAATTTTATTGTCCAAGAATCTTTATAAAAATTGTCAACGCATTCACATTTATATGTTGTGATAGTTTGATCCAATATTTGTCGCCAATTTCTCATCATTAGCATCATTACACCAGCTTACAGCCACCGCTGCACAAACATTGCAACCAATGTTTGCTTTACCCATACTCGCTTCCTCGCATGTTCCTTTAGATTTTATTTTTAGTGTAGTTATCATAATTATTTATTTTTTTACTTTAATTAGTTATAATGGTAGTCCATGTAGTTATAAGTAGTGTAGAAGCAAATATTGTTATTTCCAGACAATCTAATGTTCTTAAATAATTCACAGATCCGTCTAAATTAGACGAAATCATTAGGGAAGCTAAGAAAGCCAGAGCTGAAGGCAGAGAATTCAAATTCGATTATCAAAAGATATTACCAGATTATGACAATCCTTTCCAACGTAAAAAGGATGAAATTGAAAAAGTTAGAAAGATAAGTGAAGATAGAGATAGAGATATAAGGAAAAAGTTGGATAAAGACAGAGATAAGAGTAGGAGAAAGGGTGATAAGTATGATAAAGATTCTAGACGACACTCCAGTCATAGAAAAGATGATAAGGATAAGAGAAAAGACGACAAAGATAGACATAGAGATAGGGATAGAGATAGAGATAAATCAAGAGAGAAAACAGAAGAGAAGAGAGAGGATAAAAAGGATGAAAAGAAAGAAGATAGAAAAGATGAGAAGAAAGATAAAGAACAGACTCCTGTAGCTAAGAAGAAATTAGACATACCTGAGAAAGATCCAAAAGAAACTGATGTGAATTTAAGCGAATATTTAGTTTGTGATAGCTGGTCGTTAGACAATGAAGACAGGCCACATTTCAGTCCAAAACCAGATGACAAACTCAAAAACATACCAATACCGAAAGAATTAAAACCTAAAGAAACAACAGAAGCGAAAAACGATACCACAGAGAGTCCAAAAACAACTCCAGCCAAGAAAATCGAGAAGCTACAACCAGTAATCGATTCGTTTAAATTCGAAATCGATCCAAACGATGACGAATTACTCGATATGTTTGACGAGAGTTGTGACATCGAGAAATTTGCAACAAAAACTCGTAAAAAGGACGATAGCAATATTTTTGATTCTCCGATAGATATGAAGATATTTGATTTTGATCAGAGTAAAGGATCGGATGCTTTAACAGATGACACTTTTTTGGAATCAGTCATAAATGAGATAAAACAAGAAAATATGAGTGATGAAGACAGTCAGGACAAAGGTTTAGTAGAATATGACTCTCCTTCTAAAGACAGTCATAGTCCTAGAGTGGAGAGAATCTCTATAACTCCTGAATTAGATGAGAGAATGTTTGTGAATCTCCAGTCAAGTAGAAGCGATTATTCAGACGGGTACAGGTCTACAGAAAGTGGGTATAAGTCTACGGAGAGTGGGTATAAGTCCAGTGCCAGTAGCAAAGGGGATAGCTACCGGGCGTCTGTTGAGAAGGAGCTGGTGGGTAATTTTAATAAGTTTACCGTTGATTCGCTGGAGACTTGGAGCTTTGTGCTGAAGATCTGCCAGCCTTTGTTGTTCAGACATGATAATACTAAGTGTTTTAGGTGAGTTTTTTTACTTTCATGTTTAAACGAGCTTTTTTAACACGTTAAACGCCATGGCAGTCACCGGTGACCGACATTAGCGGAGGATTTGCCTTCAACAGTTTTTTATTGGCAGCCAATGCCTTAAAGACAAATGTATTTTTCTGTTTACCTGACTATGATGAAGCTATAGAAGGGTTATGACTTTACCAGTGAAATTATAAGTCACATTAGAGGCTGTTATGCTGGTGGATTCATTAATTATAGACGGATTTATTTTACTTGGATTTATTACAATAATGTGCAGGGCTCACGACGTGTACACACACTAGACTATGACAGGTAGACAGCGACATTACTGACGTGTGTCCTACCTTATATAATATCACATTATAGTGAGCGGGCCACTACTTACTAAGTAGTGATGTACATACATGTAACAGAGGCGAGTTCCTCTATTGTCATAAACTCTGCACGAAATTGGACTTTATTCTGTAATAAGTAACATTTTTTGTTAAATAAACGTTGCCCCACACTGGGATTTTCTCCTATGTTGTGGGTGCATTTACAAACATACAAATTCACATACACATGACACTCAGACCCGGAACAGTCTGTGGATCACACAAAAGGTTGTTCCGTGCGGGAATCGAACCGGCAGCTGGTTGCCCAGTCACCGCGCTAATCGTGCAACAGAGCAGAACATCTCAATATATATAAATACCTATTTACAAATTATTTTTCAGGTACACACGCACTGTGCCCAAAATCTGGTACTCGGAGAAGGCTAAAATATGCCCTTGTGTGAAGGATCGTGAGATTGTATACAATGAGCTGGAGACGTGCAAGATGAATCTAGTTGACCGCGTCTACGGATGTGACCAGTGAGTTTTATTTATTACTAGTTTCTGCCCGCGACTTCGTACGCGCAATCCCGTTTTCTCCCGTTCCCGTAAGATGTTCAGGATTTTTGTTCTATCATATCTTTTCCTGACAATAACAAACACAACAAGAAAAAATCAGCCAAATCGGTCCAGCCATTCTCAAGTTATGGCGTGACAACGGGGAACGGGTTTCATTTTTATACATATAGACTATTTATAAATTAAAATACCTAATTATAAACTTTTCCTTGCTAAATAACACTATCATGTATTTTAATCCCTACTTCACATCCGTTATGGTGTCGGCCACGACGACAGGCTATTTCAAAGAATTTTTGAAGAATCGTAATTCTCCGAATTTCACACGCACTGCGAAATCAATACCCCAAAGTTTAGTAAATAGCGCGCTTGTCCAAAGATAATAGGGCAGTTTCCTTAATTTTATTTTAATGTACGGCTGGCAGATTAATTTAAAACATTAGACACGTATTTTTTCATTTCTCACTAAATTAAATACTTTCGAATATATATTAATTACGTGCTACAAATGTAACGACCTCCCCACTCCTAAACTTAACTCCATTTTATCTAAGTATATTGTAACTTTATACGAGAAAATAAAAAAATACGTGTTTAACATTTTTTTCATTATCCAACTGACGGACTAATACGGTTTTTAATTTTATTATCCTGGCAATTACCCTATTACCATTCAAAATTGTATAACTAATTTTCCCAATTTTCACAGAATACCAGAAGTGGAGCTACCTAAATCGCGAACCTGGTACCCACGGTTCGCGAACTGCCTTTCCGAATCGAACGCCCTCACTCCCATAGTCCCAGCGAGCGATTGGGAGGCAGATGACAGTCAGAACGAAACTCCTCTTGTCAAGGTGTGAACATTTATTATAA
Source organism: Spodoptera picta (assembly GCA_038387885.1). Lineage (NCBI taxonomy): Eukaryota > Metazoa > Arthropoda > Insecta > Lepidoptera > Noctuidae > Spodoptera > Spodoptera picta. The sequence goes on from JAZHFQ010000269.1 coordinate 1,065,617, forward strand.
TTTTTTTTTTTTAATATATAAAGCTGAAGTGCTTGTTGGTCGAGAACGGCGCGCAATCAACTCTAGTTGGCTTCCGTGGTACATAAATTCCTTAAACATAACTATAATTAATTGAACTAATTTTAGTTACTTTACTGATATGTTATATCTGTGTAATATGTGACTGCGTCATTGGCAGAGTGGTCACAAGTGCGACTGCCGGGAAAGGGGTCTCGGGTTCGATTCCAGAGCGGGCAAAGTATTACTGGGTTTGTAAAAACCTCAGTATTAGCACGGAGTCTGGAAATGTGCCCGGTATAATGTCAATTTTTTTTTTTTTTTTTTTAAGGGGGGAAAATCATCGAATGACTTCTCCCGCCTGGGTGAGGCGGGAGGGAGTGTCAGACTCTTACTGACTAAAAACCACCCCGTTCCTTCTACTGCACGTCGAGCCGGAGCCCCGGTTACCCGTTAGGTTCTCCGCGACTCCGAATCGGCATCGGCCGTATTGGGCCCCATCTGTGGTGGTCTGATGGCTCTTTGAGGCGCGCGCGGAACGCGACGCGCCGTACGCTCGGATCTGTTTCTGGTCGGACGGGGAGCCACCCACGCTCGCCGTCCGCAGGCCCGCGCTTACGGTGGCCGGAGATCGTCCCGCGATCCCCGACGTCCGGTGTGTCCTTCGCGATGGCTGGGTCGCGAGGAGGCAGCGCTTCGCTGCCTCACGCGTTCCGCCTCCTCCTTAGCTAGCATGACTGCTTCGCAAAAGGAGGAGACGGCATCCCAGTCCCCCTCGCTCCGCATCATGGCCTGCACTAGGCCTGGACGCGAGAGGTCGCCATCGCCGATCACTTCCCTGAGGACACGGCGGTGCTCAGCCCACGAAGGGCATTCTCCCAGTGTGTGTTCCACCGTGTCCTCAGGGCGGTCCTCGCAGTGATGACACCCGGGCGTTTCCTCCCGCCCCATCGGACACAGGTACCTCCCGAAACTTCCATGTCCGGTAAGGACCTGCGTCAGGCGGTAGGTGAGGCCTCCAGATCCCACGGCGGTAATCCGGCAGGTATAATGTCAATAGCCGACGCCTACCCCTTCGGGAATAAAAGGCGTGATGTAATGTGGCTGTTATATTTCATAATAGCAATAACGTGTATTATATTTATGGGTTATAGGTATTTATGTATGGATGGAGTAAAATAGAGTGATCGAGTGAAAAATAGAATTATTAGAGAAAGGTGTGACTTGAAAGACGATGTAATATAAGTTTATAATCGCCAACCCGCATTGAGCAAGCGTGATGATTAAAGCTCAAACCTTCTCTGTGTGAGAAGAGGCTTTGCTCAGCAGTGGGCATTTATAAGCTGTTGATAATGTGTTAGCTGACTCTTTATATTACTGTGCTTAGGTGCAAGTTTTGTCGTGGTAGATTGGATGTCCTGGTAAAGTTACTGGATTTAATTTGATTTGCAGGACAAGAGGAGGTCAAGCACTCCTCAAAGAAGCGAGGAGGTATACCTGGACAGAGAGTATCAGAGGTATGTCAGCAGTAGGTGAGGATCTTATTTCTTTTATTCTTTTCTTATCTTATGTCCTGTCTTTTGTGTGGTGATGGGGGGAAAGTTTGACAAGTTTGTAGTAGTGCTGATGTGCTTAAGATAGTATTACACATGCGCCAAAATAGCATGCTAAAAGGTGTTATATTAAGCATGCTCAAAGATATTTGAAAGTCGAATGTCCATATGTAAGCATGCCCTGAATGAGCATGGTAATTTTGAGTAACATTTCGACACACATGCTACTATAAGTGCTTAATTGTAGAGTGCTTTTGTGCTTGAAATTAGCATGTGTAGCAGTACCTTTAGGCTAGCATGCTTCGTGCTTTACATAGCTATACAGTGTGTGAATGGAATGCTCCCAAAGCGCTGACAAAAAGAAATTGTTTTCTCATGTAATAAACAAAACATCAAGAACTTAACTAAAAGTTGTCATTAATTCCTAACTTTTATGAAAATAATACTTGTTTTTTACCATCATCTGTCTGCGTTTATCAGTAGCGTTCCGGTTACACCTGTATTATAGTTAGCGTAGCATTCAGAGGTCTGAGTATTATATCACTTATTGACAATATTTTTGGATATTTGTTATCTTATTATTATTGGTTTATTATTTGTTATTTTATAAAGTATATTGCAAGTTCTTTCTTTACTTTTTCCCAGTTATATTTAAAATTGTTTATTTATTTATTTATTTATTTATCATTTCATGTACCTACACCACACAGACAACATTACAAAAGACAACACATAACAAACATGAGGTACATAGGTACTGCTTATACCTTAAGGGATTTCTTCCTGCAGACCTGCGACAGGAAAAGGAAATTAAACATAAGACATAAGACACAGTGTAGATGATACATGCAACGAATACAGAACAAAATAAAATTGTTTTGATTTATATATATGTATATTATTGTATATTGTAGTATTGTTTTCGCTCCAAATTTCTTACGCATGAAGCTATGATTAAAATATTTCACCATATATTCTTTCTTAGTGCTTGCGAACACACGTAGACATGTACAAGTTTTACACAGTACCAAACAATATCATTACGTCATCAAATTCCATCATCAGGTTCATGGAAGCCGTTTGGCCAGACGTAGCTGAGTCCAAAGCTGGTACTCCCAGAAGTACCACGCCAGTCAGACAGGAGAATAGAAAGAATAAGGCAGAAGATAAAGAAGGAGACGCAGAAAATAAGAAAAAAGCTAAGAAGATGAAGTTGAATAGTGAAGGATGGAGTCAGGAGTCTGATATTGAGGAGGAGGTGGAAAAGAGGTGAGTTTTAGAGGGATAATATGATATGATTTTTTTTAATGTTTTTTTTTTCTATAATACAGTGTAGCATTGTTGAACTTCTAAGGTATAGAAATAAAATTATCATGCTACTTTTGAACTATCGACAGTAATGGCCGAAATTAAAAAATCTATGGACGGAAACTGCATAGAATTACTGTCAAAAATTATCTTCATCCAAAGATTATGGTCACTAAGGGCTCGTACACAAAACTGCGATGCGACGTCGCATCGCAAAAATGTGCGAGCTCTCTGTAGGCATCGCAAGAATTGATTCGCATCGCGTATCAAAATCTTGTCTTCTCAAAATCTTCTTGTTTCTTTTTCCTGTATCGCTTAAGCAATAACAAAAGTGCACACTTCTTTGTACGATCCATGTCACGATCTAGTTTTCAATTTAAAATACATTTAGTACGGTTGACGGTCGTCGAAGGAATGGTCACCCTGGGAGACGGCTTGTCGCACGAATCGCATCGCAGTTTTATGTACGAGCCCTAATAGTTAAATCCAAAGTAAATATAATATATTATGATCCCTTTTCAACAGTAAAAAGATTAAAGATAAGAAAATACGCAAGAGAAAGCACTCGTCTTCACTATCAGAGAACGATGAAGGTACCAAGAAGAAAAAGAAATCCATAAAGAAGAAGCAGAAGGTATAATATACTTTTACTTTCTAAACACACTTTTTACCAATTAAGTTATATAAAAGAAAGTCCCATATAATACAGTATAAAGTTAATTACCAGACATATTTACAGGTTTCATGTTACGGCGACCGAACTTTGATATTATGTAGCCCAACTGGGAACCGAACCCGTCACCTCTTTCTAGGCAGTCGCTTTTGTGATCTTTCGATTAACGAGGAGGCTTTTTTTAAGGCGGGAAAATCATCGAATGACTGCTCCCGCCTAGGTGAGGCGGAAGGGAGTGTCAGACTCTTACTGAATAAAAACCACCCCGTTCTTTCTCCTGCATGTCGAGCCGGAGCCCCGGTAACCCGTTAACGATGAGGCTAACATTAAATTCTTAAAATTACAGGATAACTCAAAGGCAAAAACTAAATTAGCGAAACGTCGCCGGCTAAGCAAGAAGTACTTAAAGAAGTTAAAAGAAAAACAAAAGAAAAAGAAGAAGAACGAGTCAGAAGATGAGGATGAAGAAAAAGGTAAATCTTTGAATCTTTCTCCCTCCTCTTAAGACGCACTTGTATCTCCTCTGGTGTTGCTGGTGTACATAACACTGATTGCTTACCAATAATTCTCTATTACCGACCTATAATCCAACGAAAACCAATTTGAATGTTTAGTCCTGTTTGTTGTACTTTCTGTCTAAATCAAGTAATATGGATAAGTTTCATTTGAAGTTATAATTAGCAACCATCTAGATAATAGCTGTTCTATTTAAAATGGTGTGTTATGGTACACTTATGATATGATGTTTCCCGAACCATATTATTTATACAATGAAAGTTAAATTGTTCTCACACCCAAATCTTCCCACAGAAAACAAGAAAAAAGAAAAGAAATTGAAAAGGAAGAAACTACAAAAGAAAAAGAAAGCTCAGAAGAAGAAAAAGGCGAAAGCTAAATCTTCTAGCAGTTCATCATCTTCTACAACATCTAGTAGCTCATCAGACACCGACTCCGAAGCGGAAAAGAAAAAGAAGAAAAAGAAAAATGCAGAACTGAAAAAGAAGAAACGGAAAAAGTCTTCTTCGGAGTCGACTCAAAGCGAAGAGTTATTTGACGTTAATATACTTAATAATATCAAAACAGAGAGACTGACGGATGACGAGAAGAAACAAACTTTAGTCTTCTCTCCAAGAAGACAGAAACCAAGAGAAATAATCAACGTGAAAGAGTTACAAAATGATTTTGTAGGTAATAATATACACATTAAAAAAGAAGTAGAGGAAACGACTAGACAAGAAGTGGTTAAAATGACGGACATAGAATTGGAGGAGAAGGAGTTCGCGACGGAATCTGATTCGGTAGTCGAACCTGTTGCACCTGAGGTGACTGGAGTACATGAGATCAAGGAAGAGATCTCTTTCCAGGTTAGTTTTTGATATCCTCTTTTGTAGAAATTGTCGGTTTCGTAATAGATTCATAATTCATTAATTGGGTAGTTTCCAGGGTATCAAAATTAAAAATCTAATTAGTCCGTCAGTTAGATAATGAAAAAATATTAGACACGTATTTTTTTTATTTTCCCGTATTAAGTTGTGGAGTCCCGGAGTGGGAGGTTGTTACGTCATAACGTGCTACAACATGTGGCACGCTGTGACATCACACGATATTTTAGTTAATATATCGTCTAAAGTATTTAATTTTTTTTTTTTCTCGTATTTAGATGTAATACTTAGATGAAATGGCGCTAAGTTTAGGAGAGGTGATTACGTAATAACGTGCTACAAAATGTGACACGTTGTGACGTCACATGATATTTCAAATTAATATATCGTGGAACGTATTTAATTTTGTGAGAAAAGAAAAAATACGTGTCTAATGTTTTAAATCAATGTACCAGACGGACATTGAAATAAAATTTAGGAAACTACCCTATTAATGAAGTGTATTAACCCTTTTTTGGGGCTTTTGTTGTCTTTATGTGATCATAGTCATCAGTCACAAGTCGTAATCATTCTCTGTCATTGAGTTTCTATGTTTTTTTATTTGAATTAATTGTGGGATATGTGTTTGGTTACAATGGGAACTGGAAATCATTTAATTCCTGCCTACTCTTTGGTGAAATAACAAGCATCTAATTTGGTGTTTAACTTGAAACAAAATTCTTAAGAATAACATTACGTAATTGTTCATTAAAACATAATATTTATCTCTTAAAGTTCCTTTAAAATGCGTCCTTGTGTTGCTATTCGCGAAAAATAAAAAATTACTGTAAGAATTTTGTATAGTTTTTATCAGTAGAACTCATTAAGAACATATTACGTATATGCAATGTATCTATGTATCTATATAAATAAAAATTAATTTCTGTTCGTTAGTCTCGCTAAAACTCTAGAACAGCTGAACCGAATTGGCTAATTTTTCAAAAGTCCAGGGAACGTTTACAAGATGATAATTTTTTTTGTAAGTTCGCCGGGTCACCTAGTAAAATAATAAATATTATAAAAATAATAGTGATTGAGTGGCTGATAAATATAATATGAATATATTTAATAACTAGCTATTTCTGCGTGGTTTCACACGCTCTGCTCAGCTCCTATTGGTCGTAGCATGATGTTTTATAGCCTATAGCCATCCTCGATAAATGCGCTATCCAACACAAAAAGAATTATTCAAATCAGACTTTTAGTTACGGAGATTAGCGCGTTCAAACAAACAAACAAAAAACAAACTCTTCCGCTTTATACAATAGTATAAGATTTTCGATAAGGTTCCTTTAGGAAGTGTAGAACAATACCTAGATTAGTTAACTCTAAAAATTCTCAAAGTTAAATGTGAAAAAAGAGATCCTTTTACTTGCAAAATGTCGGGAGTCAAACCTAGTTTTCTTTGAACGAATATTTAAAAGTATATGTTTAGGAGATCCCGTTGCCCGCGCCAAAACAAACAGAGAAAATACACACAGAACAGATCGCTGACAAAGACACGGATACGACACAGACACATGAAGTATGTATTTTTTTATCATTATATTAGGTTTATGGGTTTAAAGTAATTATTGTACTTTCTTGACTCTCTGACTTAAGCTATTTAAGGTCGATATAATGATTTTTTCTTCAAATCTTTTCATAAAGGTCATCTTATATCATTCATTGTCATTTCTTCTGCATCATATTTGATTATATTATTAAGAAAATTAATAACTAACTAATTAGTTTATGTCTTGCATGCTTTTTGTTTTAATGTTAGTAGCTTGTAACATTTTGCCGCCATTTGTGACAGCCAACTGAACGATCTGGGTTCGATTGCCAAGTCGGATATTATAAGTTTGTAAAAATGAGGAAGGTTTTGTGGAATACTCTACCCTTGTATACAAACTTTAAGAGTAAATAAGTGTTTGTTGTTAACAAACTATTATTCATTCATCATTCATTATTAACCAGGAATCATTATCACTAATAAAATCATAATCATTCCTCAGGAGATAATCGAACCTAGTACCCCAACCCCGACAGACTTATACGACCCTACTAAACCCGATACATCACCGTCACCTCCGGATAAAGTACGTATTTTATTATTGAAATAATACTAAAACTTTATGTGCATGCTTTCTTTACTAATATTATATTGTCTCAGCTAATTCATATGGTTATGGAAAATCAGCTTTAGTATTTATACTTTGAATCTAAAAATCGATAATCGTTTCAAATTATTATGTAGAAGTTTGTCTATGAAAGTGAAAATGCTAATCTTTAGACACAAACAATAAAATAAGCAAAATTTCAATTCATACAAGGATTCGTCAGAAGCCAAACAATGGTTGCCATAATTATATATTGAATCTTCATTTAACATTTTCTTATCAAAACGACGTCGATTGGCTACCCATGTACAGTTACAGATAAAGTTAAAGCTACTCAATTATAAGGCGATTTCAAAAACATCTCTTTTACTAACAATACTTTTAAAAATACCTCTAATTTATATTTAAGTATAAATTGAAACATGAATAGCATTTCAATATTACTTTAGCCCAGTCAAAATAAAACGAATAATATGTCAAAAACAGGAATCTCAAGAAAGCCAAGAACCGCTCCAACCACAGGTAGACCAACCAATTCTCGAAGAGTCCAACCTCTCCCAATCTTCTCAAGAATCCACGACCAGCAAAGATGTTCCATATGAAAAGGACGACAGCCACCTTCGACCGTCATCACAGAACTCCAATTATAGTTTCAATGACGTCATCAATGCCAGTCAGCATTACCAAAAGGATGAAGAGGATAAGTTCCAAGAGTATGAGCAAGGGAACTATGAGATGTATGAACAGTTGGCTATGGCGTATCAAAGCGATGTCGCTAAGCAGGTATGTTGATAGGAGATGTTTTATGATATAGGAAGAACATGTAGCCAATCAAGCATAGGAAAGCCATGCTTCGGCACGAATGGGCCGGCTCGACCGGAGTGATACCACGGCTTTACAAAAAACCGACGTGAAACAATTCGTCGTGTGAATGAGGTTGCCGTAGGTCCAATTACCGCCTCCCCCCTTCCCCAATCTCCCCAATCCCCGAATCCCCAAAATGCCTAACGCCTCTGGTGTTCCAGGTGTCCATGGGCGAAGCCGATAGCTTACCATCAGATAATCCATCTGCTTGTTTACCGGTTACAGATTACCTGATGGTAAGCAATCGATACTGCCCTTATACACCCGTGAAACCAGAAAAGTTACAAGTGCGTTACCGACCTTTAAAGGTATTGGGTCTCCGGTAACCTCACTTACTCGAAACAACGCTTTGAATATTTCACGCTTGTTTGTTGTGAGGATGTAGTATCACTCCAGTCGAGTCTGATCACATTGGTGCTGAAGCATGACATTCTTACGCGAAAGTCACCCATATCTAACTTAATCAACCAAATCTGCCTTCAGCAAGTATAGTGATTTATGCACAAACCGTCTCCATGCAAGACTATGCCTTTGCTGAGCAGTAGTCACTTATAGGCTGTTGATAATTGATTTACTAAAACTTATAAATATTATGTTTTCTAAATATTAACTGCCTCATAGGCCGAGTGGTCGCGAATGTGACTGCCGGACAAGGTGTCTCGGGTTCGATTCCCGGGTCGGGCAGTCTTACTGGTTTTGTAAGAAAAATCTCAGTGGTAGCACGGAGTCTGGAATTGTGCTCGGTATATGGCAACAGGCTCACCCCCTATTACATGAGACTCATAACATAAATAGTGAAAAGTGGGTGTTACATTGCACAGTGGCATAATGTGCACCTCTGCCTACCCCTTCGGGGATAAAAGGCGTGATGTTATGTGTGTCTAAATATTAACTTCTAAATATTTGACCCCAGTCGACCCCATCAACCGGTGAAGATCCGTTCTTCGCATCACAACGCATAGAGACAGTGGTTCGGGCACGGTCGCGAGGTGAAATCAAGTGTGACTGGCGCGTGGGAGACGAACCCAGTACTCCTGTGCCCAGTAACAACCAACGACCTTCTAGATGGGGTGAGTATTTTTTTTACAGTAAGTTTTATCCTGCAATAAGTATGGGATTACAAATTCCATTTGTTCGCCGATTTTATAGGAATTTTCGGGATATTCTCGCTTATCGAGGCACCTAAACTACAACTTTCCAAAAATAGTAATCTCGTTTCTTCGTGTATTGTTTATATGTATCAGAGACATTGTAGAACATACTTTTTTTTAAAAAAATAACTAATTGAGTTTTCTCCATTCGAATCTACATTTTGGAATGAGAACCTAGCTCCAACTAGCTTCACTGACGGACTGACTTACAGACTATTATTTATTTTGTATTTGTTGACTTTTGAAAAGTACCTAATTATGGTTTAATTGAAATGAATGCTTTGACTTTGACTCTTTTTTATTAATTTATTAACTAGCTTTTACCTTCGCTAGTTAATTCGCTTCGCTCGCGTCACAAAAGGATAAAAAGTAGCCTATGTGACATACACCAATACACATAGCGTCATCTATACCAATACCTTTGTCTTCTCTCGGGAATGTCACATTTTTCCGGGATAAAAAGTACTCTATTATTTAATCCGTACTTCTAACTTTACGTCTGTAAAAATTCAAAGCAATCGGTTTAGTGGTTACAGCGTGAAAGCGGAACAAACAAACAAACTCACTTTCCGATTTATAATATTAGTAAGGATTTATAAAAAAACTTTGCCCCACAATAGAATTGTCTCCCGTGTTGTTCCGTGCGGGAATCCAACCCGCGACACGTTGCGCGGCAGCCAGTTGCCAAGCCGCGTCAACCGTACAGTCATGACTCATGAACTATTCGTCACAAGTCGGTTTTCCAGTCACACCTCAACTTATATTCTATTTCTATGTTGCAGGCCTAAAACCAGGGCAGGTGAACATAGTGCTAACAGGTGGGGACGACTACCTGCCGCGGAATGAAGAGCCAGTCTATCAGATACAGACTATTGCTAATAGAAGCGAGAATAACAGTTCAGGGTAAGTTGCAAATTATATTCAATAGCAATAATAGTGTGGCATTAAAAGGCTGACAATCCATTTGTGACTCATCTGGAATTGCAGTGTCTATGGATGACGCTGATGCTTAATATTAGGTGAGCCATATGCTCTTTTGTAGACAACTATCAGCCTGGCCATAGCAAAAATCAGCGCAATGCGATGAACAAACACATAGAAATGTACTGAGCAAGCCACGCGGTGGGACGGCCGGTCCCGACCCTCGTAGCCAGGCATTTACTGGTGATTTCAATCACCGATCCAAAATCACTTGACTGTTCTTAATTTTTAACCGAAAGTCTATAGAATAGGGTAGTTGCCAGGGTAAGAAAATTAAAAATCTAATTAGTCCGTCAGTTACATAATGAAAAAATATTAGACTCGTATTTTTTGTTTTCTCGTATTAAGTTGCAATACCTACTTAGATAAAATGGCTCTAAGTTTAAGAGTGGGAGGTCCTTACGTCATAACGTGCTACAAAATATGACACGCTGTGATGTCACACGATATTTCAAATTAATATATCTTCGAAAGTATTTAATTTAGTGAGAAAAGAAAAAATACGTATCTAAAGTTTTAAAATAATCTACCAGACGGAAATAAAAATGAGGAAACTACCCTATTAATGACAAAAATCGATTTCAATCAGGATTTTGGGTTTCATCTTTGGGAATTCGTCTCGTTATTTTGGTATGTCGAAGATAAATCACATTATATATATTTGTGTCATTTATGTCCTATTTTGTTTTTTGCAGTAGCTACGATGAAGCCTACGAAGACATGTACGGTGCGTCCGACCGCCTGCAGTACGGAGACTGTTTCAACACGGACATCGAACCCCAACCCGCTGAAGAAAGCAACGAACCTATTAAACACAAAAGCAGCCTAGATGATAGGATAGATCAAGCTTTGAGAACTACAAGTTAGAAAATATTTGTCTTTATTACCAACTTGAATAGTGTATCAGTTCTAATTCTCGATTTATCCATTTTTTACCGACTTCAAAAGGGGTTACTCAATATGATCTATGTGTTTGTGCGTGATTATCTTGCAATTGGTTGAATCGATTATGATTCCGTTAAAAAAATAGGTTACGCTTAGGAGAAAGTATATCAATCAATTAACCGACTTCGAAAAAAAGGTGGTTGAAGTCGGTCTTTTGATGAAAAAAAATGAAAATAAAAATATTTATTTGTAAATATAGGTACAATGGCATCTTACATTTCTTGATGTATTGTGTCCATATATGTTTTGTCTTTTGTTATATATTTTGTGTTACCACAGTTATGTTATGTTTTGTGTTACCAAGTATATATTCTATAAGCTACATCGGCCCCACTACTTCCACTTTCGAACTTAATTTTGTGGATTAATATTAAAATGAATACTTTAATTTATATAACACGAAGTTTGGACTCTATCTAAATTAGGTGCAATAATGTATGTTTTGGTACACAGTGCTCGGGGAAGTGGCTAAAGAAGCTGAAGAGGACGGAGATAAGGACGGCCCGGAGAAAGGAATCTTAGTCACGTGAGTATTTATTCCTAATTACTAAGTACAAAGACAGACACTATAATTACATTACAACAACAACATAACATCACGCCTTTTATCCCCGAAGGGGTAGGCAGAGGTGTGCATTATGCCACTGTAAAATGTAACACTCAGACACCAGGCTCCGTGCTACTACTAAGAATTTATAAAAACCCAGTAATACTTTGCCCGACCCGGGAATCGAACCCGAGACCCCTTGCCCGGCAGTCGCACTTGCGACCACTCGGCCAACGAGACAGTCATATTTTATATCAATAATGTGATAAATAAACTATGATCTGATAAAAAGCAATTTCTATCATCTGAATACTTGCAATAGGCTACACCTATGTATTCATGGACCAATTGAAAAGACCATGGTGGCCAACTGATGGACCAAATACATCTAGATTAAAACGGCATTCAAGCCTTCTGCCTGTCTCCATGAGACAACGGCGTGACGTTACATCTAACTTATAATATATAATATGTTGAATATTTCCAGTAAAGCGGAAAATCGCGGAGCTAAGCGAGTGAGCTTCGCGGACGGATACAAGCCCGGCCAGGACTCCGACGTCGAAGAACCGCCTGTTAAAAAGGTCAGTAGATCCATGATCATCATCAGATCTAAAGTTAGAAACATTTAAACTGTCAAACACCGCGAGGACACCGGTGTTCGCACACCTATTGTTCTTTAACTGTGTCTATAATGACGGCACTCAAAGGGCTTAACACTTTGAGGACCAGTTCCTCGCGTATTATTTAATTTCTAATCTATTTGCAAGTTTTTGTTGTTGTCAATGCTTATAATGTTTGCCATCTGTGTTCTAGATTTATTTATCGGAATTAGATTTAATTGTAACTAAGTCTAATTATTTATTTGTGTTCTAAAGACAGTTGAATTTGAAAATGACTTGATTTATTTTGATAAGCTTCTCCCCCTTTAACTCTCATTGAGATGAACAAAATTTTAGTATAAATAAGATAACACGAGTGCAATAAAGGGAAAAATACTATTCTATTTTATTCTCGTCCTACAATGCAGTAAGCTTGTATAGTAAGTTATAAAACATTTATTTTGTTTACAGAAAAAGAAGCCACGTCGCTTCGGCTGCGCCTGGCCTTGTCCAGCGACTCACATAGACCACGTGCCTCTATGGGACGCCCTCCCCCCGCCACCCCCACCGCCCGGCTCCCCGCCACCCAACATACGACTAGCCATGCAAATGATGATACAAGCACCCATGTTACAGCAACAAAACATGATGCAACCTCCTATGATGCAACAAGCTCCAAACATGATGCAACAACCTCCGAACATGTTACAGCAACCGCCTCAGTTGTTACAACAGCCTCCTAATATGTTACAGCAACCGCCGCAAATGTTACAGCAACCTCCACAAATGTTGCAGCAACCGGGCGTCAAGCCTATGATGTCTGCACCATTCCCTATGCCTTCGAAATTAGGTGAGTTTACTAAAATGTCAAAAGAGATTATAAATCAGTGAAAGTCAAAGCATTTATTTCAATTAATCCTTAATAAGACATTTTTGAAACGATCCTGTGCTACGAATCTGGTTGAAAAAGAGTAACTTCTGGAGTTTCTTGCTCGTTCTTCTCCATAGGGACCTTCACTAGAGGGCTGACCAATAAACTTTCTTTAAACTGTCAAACACCAAGCGGTCACCGGTGACCGCAACCTATTGTTCTATAATTGTGTTTACAAAACCGGTATTCGACGAGTTAAACTGACTAGACTGTTTTTTAAACAAATGTAAATTGTTTGACGTCCAAAAATGCCTTTCTGGGCTTATTAAAATAAATGTTTTTGACTTTGACTTTAATTATTGCCTAATTCGTTTGGGTGCTAGCCTGATAATAATTAATCAATTTTAGAATTACATCCAATTATGTCCTTGACTGTATATTTCACGACAATAGGGTAGTTTCCTAAAGGAGAATGGCAGGTTTGTATGGAGGTTTTGTACCGCTATAAAATTTTGTATTTGTCATTGTTCTTACCAAGTAAATGATCTGAACGATAGATATTTTTATTATGAACTTTAGAAAAAAATTACATATTTTTAGAACTTTGGGTTCAAAAGTTATTTCACTTTGAAAATGTGCAAAAGGTACGTAAAGGCGCGCCGACGCCGCCGCGCCCGCCGCGCTCTGGGCGCTGCAGGCCGCGCCGGCCGCCGCGCTGGTATTACACTTGCCATTGCGTATTCGCTTCATTTGTACAAACATTTGTGAACTACGTACTAATGGCGCCCAAATAGTATCTATAAATGTGAAAGCGTGCAAATATATGTATATAGCAAATGAAGACGAATAAACCCTCCACACATGGTCTGTTTTGGCCGAACACAACAAATACGCAACGTCAAGTATAATGCCACCTTTACGCAAAAGTACATAATATGACAAATGACAGATGACAGTTAATTGAAAAATGTAAATGTGGACTTATTTATTTGGTTGTTTTAACTTGTTTTGTTTACAAACTAAACTCTAAACACTGCTCGCTACTCAAGTGACTATTACACTTTGTATTATGAGTAAATTAATTAACTGTTAACTCAGCAAGTATGATGTAACTATAGAGTTTTACAGAGCATGCTTTACAGTCTTTTTCATTTACTAGGTGCCTACGAAAATGCAAATTAATATTGTGAGCGACTGTCATTGGGTAGAAGGCCTACATTTAGCAGTGGACGTCTTGTGGCGGATATGATAAAACTAATGTCTCACTTCACCTTGAATCTTGCGGGCAGTCGCAAGATTTAATGTGTAAAATCAAGATTCGAGGCAGAGGCCTGATATACAAATAGTCTTTAAGTTAATAAGTAAAATCATCATCAGTTTCATCATTAACAGTCTATAAGTGGCCTATGCCGACCGAAGGTCTCTTCTCACTGGATTAGGTTTAAGCATTAACTCGTTGAGTACCATAATTATAGACACAATTAAAGAACAATAGGTTGTGGTCACCGGTGACCGCTCGGTGTTTGACAGTTTAATCACTATGCTAGCTTAATGTGGGTTGGTGATTTCAAACTTATAATTAGAAGTTATAAGCCCAGGTTTCCTCACAATGTTTTCCTTCACCGCTTGTCAGTGGTGTCTTTGTACTTTCTTAGATTATTAAATAATAAATAAAAAAAATATATAACTCGAATAATCACATTGGTACTTTGCCGTTGCAACTTGCACTCTCATGCATGAGAAACATGCTTCTTAAACCTCCTGGCCACCGCAACACAACTAAAGAAATGTAAAATGAAAATGAACATTTTTGCTATAAAACTAAAGCAATCTAAAATAAAGATGGCATTTATTTTATAGATTGTTTATATATAGTTACTAGGTACCTGTTTAAAATAAAACAAATGTATTATTTTGAAATACTTTTATTTCATTGTATTTAGGTTGTTTCTAGGAGTATGTCTTCTAAAAAGAGAGCAGGCGATGTCATACAGCACACACTTCATTAATTGCTGATATCTGTAAACAAGTAAGATAACTGTAAATAAAGTAAACAAAACTACATTTTTTCCATTAGTTTCACATGTTATAATAATGTCTGATTCCCTATCTTAAAATAGAAAAGATAAAAATAAATATTTGATTACATTATTTGATTTTACAATGTTAAACTGTCAAACACCAAGCGGTCACCGGTGACCGCAACCTATTGTTCTATAATTGTGTCTACAAAACCGGTACTCGACGAGTTAAAATGCCATTAATAGGGTTTCCTATAGCACAGATCATAGAAGCTCAAACAGCATGCTAATTAATGAATTATTATAATTATAACATGTGTATGGTTTATACACCGGTTAACCGGTGAAAAACTTATATTATAAACCGGTTATGCACTTCACATACCTATTGAAGCTCTGACAGCCGATCAACATCTTCTGGCCTCATCTGTTATACAAACGGCAATGTTAAAGTGAGGCTTAGTCCATGTTTACATAACACATTACATCCTGATAGTGAACACTATGAGGTGGTATGTCAGGTTGTGGTCTTATAGTTCCGACTCTTGTTAAGGCTCTCAGCCAGCATGGAACATGATCTTCATCATTGGAAGTAAGCTAAAAAAAAGTAATATTATTAGAATGTCATATTGACTTTAAATTATATGATAATATTATATGGTTAATACAATAAATTATTACCAATATCCTCCAATTATCCAATCAGATACTATATGATCTAGTCTTTGCTCCTGTTTCTCGGTGGCTTCAATTAACCCTCTGCGTCACCTTATCCTTGCAATGGAATGCCCACATATGACACAGACATGTCGATGATCAGTTTGTTTACTGGACATACTTTCAGGCAGGAACATCCCAATACATTGCTAATTGCTAGCAAGCATGGCAAATATGGTCGGTAGGAGAGATCTAGAATAAAATGATACATTATAGGTAGATAACACTATGCCCCCTTTATTTAGGCAACAAGGTGACTTTCGATAAATCATGTGTAAACTAGGTACCTACTTACATCTGTAGGATAAGTCCACAATGGGATATTGTTGACCACGTCTAGTCTTCACTCTCATTTCCTAGAGCATGCCGTCTCATGCGACAAATTCTGGTTGTGATTAATGCACTGTAAATTCGTCATCGCGACAAAATACAACACACTATGCACAAATGAAAATAAGTGTATTTTCGCAATTTCGGCTACGGAGGAACGGCTGCCCAACTCAACGTATCAACAGATGAATAAAATGACTTCCAATTTGTACAAACACATCATAACACCGCATTTGAAACCAACTGCAAGGCGCACTTGACATTGACAAATCGTCTTCAACACAACAACAAATGTCAAATACCAGTTCAACGTTGCCATATTCAAGTTTGTGAAAATGTTAATTATCGTTAATAATCCATATAGACCTCACGAAATGAAATTAAAATAATGATATTTACTTTGTAGCGGATTGGTAAAATGTTTGAAATGGAAAGGAAAATATTTCATTGTTAGGTAATAAAATAAATTAGTTTATGAAATAGCGACATTCAATATACTCTTGTTTCATGTTTACGCATGGCAACTTTATAAACGTCAATCGCGGTTTGTTTTTATTTAGTGTAGCCGTTTTGTTGATTGCTTCTTGTCATTATTGAATATCAGATTTTCTAGGGTTTCCCAATTTTTAAAAATCTATTAAATACGTATTTAGAGGCCTGGCCTGGAGGTTTAAGACGCTCGCTTCTCATGCATGAGGGTGCGGGTTCGAAACCTACCAACGGCAAGTACCAATGTGACTTTTTCCGAGTTATATGTACTTTCTAAGATTATTTAGACACCACTGACAAACGGTGAAGGAAAAACATCGTGAGGAAACCTGGACTTATAATTTCTAATTATAAGTTTGAAATCGCCAACCCGCATTGAGCAAGCGTGGTGATTAACGCTCTAACCTTCTCCGTGTGAGAAGAGGCTTTGCTCAGCAGTGGGCATTTATAGGCTGTTGATGATGTATTTAGAGGATTCTATAGCTGCCCAATTGCCCAAGGCAAAACAATGACAAATCTTTTTTTAGCAAAGCGGTACAAAATCTGCCGTTCTCCTTTTATTTTAATATCCGTCTGGTACAATAATTTAAAACTTTAGACACATATTTTTTCATTTCTCACAAAATTAAATACGTTGGACGATACATTAATTTGAAATATCGTGTGACATCACAGCGTGCCACATTTTGTAGCACGTTATGACGTAACAACCTCCCACTCCCAAACTTACCGCCATTTTATCTAAGTATTGCAACTAATTATACGAGAAAATAAAAAAAACGTGTCTAATATTTTTTAATTATCTAACTGGCGGACTAATTAGATTCACAATCACATCAGGTTCACAATACAATTTACCAGTTACATAATTTTGCTGTTTGGATTGTGCGAGAACAATGTAACACTAAAATCCAGTCAAAGTGATCAAAAAAGAAAATAACCTTAAGGACAATAATACAGTCTGGAGCTTCACGAACATGACACGTACACCAGCACCGCCCAACTCAACCATATTGTAGGGAATCGAGCGATCCACTGCACTCGCCACCGCTTATGAGACCTTTGAGTGAGCATGACAACTCCAAGCTCACACAAATGATACCCTGGAAACTACCCAATTGATAACATAAATTGTTTCGTTTCAGTACAGCTGTTAGCCATTAATCAGCAATTAGCTAACACACATTAAAACATTTGACTGGTCGTGGTCTGCCAGGAGCACAGGTTCCATACAAAAGTTCCTATCATAATGTTAGGCTAGGTTAGGTTATCTACTATATAAAAATAAGTCGGGTTTTTTCCTTCCTGACGCTATAACTCCAGAACCGATTTCCACGGTTTTGCATTCGTTGGAAAGGTCCGTGAGGTTTATAGCAAAGAATGTTACATAAAACAAAGCCATCTGGTGGCGAAACGGAGTTCGCTGGGTTTGCTAGTTTTTTTATAATAAGTTACGATTTCTTTGATGTGTTAAAAAAAATGCAAGATTATGCCTGTCAATCATTTTAAATGAAGTCTAACTGACAAGTTTTTGACTGAGAAACTAACTATCCTTTAATATCTACAGATAAAAAACGTACTTTTTGACAATATTATTTCCTTTGTCCTTTCTAAGATTATCTAGACACCACTGACAAACGGTAATGGAAAACATCGTGAGGAAACCTGGGCTTATAATTTCTAATTATAAGTTTGAAATCGCTAAACCGCATTGAGTAAGCGTGGTGATTAATGCTCAAACCTTCTCCGTGTGAAAAGAGATCTTTGGTCAGCAGTGGCCACTTATAGACTGTTGTTGATGGTGATGATTTGTTTGTCCACAGACCCCAGCGTATCATTACCAAACTTCCTCCCGCCGGAGCCGCCGCCCGGGCTCCTCACGTTCCCGATCACATCTATCAAGACAAATATCAACTAATAATTAGTTAGATTTATTAATATCAAGTGATATAAGTTAACTATTAAGTTTATTGTTCACACTGTAAATATAAGCGAAGTATGACTCCATCATTCTGGTTTTTTATTTTTATTTCTTTGTGATGTATCTTTGTTATTCCCCGTAGCTAGCGATAGGTAAGATTGTACATACTATATCTAGTATTTGTCTGTTTTTTACTTGTGCGATAATAAGTTAGCAAAATATTAACTGGTTATCAATATAATGTTGACTTCCAACTAACAGATAATTGTAGACTAGTCCAGAAATCTTACACTATTGTATAAAGCGGTAAAGTTTGTTTGTTTGAACGCGCTAATCTCCGCAACTACGAATCTGATTTGAATAACTCTTTTTGTGTTGGGTAGCTCATTTATCGAGGATGGCTATAGGCTATAAAACATCACGCTACGACCAATAGCTGAGCAGAGCGTGTGAAACCGCGCGGAAGTAGCTAGTATGGTATACATTTTGTAGTCATGACGGGGGCCAACTTCAAAAGGCACCTAGCCTTTATATGAAGAGAAAAGGGAGTGTATGATTTTTACCTCAGTAAAACCACTCCAATGGCCACCATCAGTACATGAGCAGCGCACTTAGAATACCTACGTTTATGTCTTCCTTCAGATCATTTGGTTCTCTACTACACAGTTGTTCATGGGCGTTGGGCGACACACAGTTGCACGACTAAGCGAGCGTTCGGTTCACGAACAGGACAATTTTTTTATAGAATTGGAGGCAAACGACCATACAGATCACCTGATGGTAAGCGATCAGCGCCGCCCATGGACACCCGCAATACCAGAGGAGTCACAGGTGCGTTGCCGGCCTATTAAAAAGAACTACGCTCTTTTATATGAGGTTTTCTAAATTTCGTTTTTGCAATCAACATATTATTGCTCCTGATCTGCCTGTGTGAATATTTGAGTTTATAAATGCACCTGTACACACTTAGGCACCTCACGTAATATTTAATGTACCTATATCTAATATCCTATGGGTCCTTTGCCCCAAACAAATAGGGAACGGTATTCCCCCCAAGAATATTATCTTAATAATATTATCTCAAGAATATTGTCGTCCAATATAGAATGAGATAAAAGATCAAATAGTTCGTTTGATAATAATTAATTTTCCTGATAAGTTATAAATAAAACCCATGTCTGTTATTCCCCGAAATGATACGCAGAGATGCACAGATTTAAAGAACTGGCCAGCAGGTCAGAGTATTCGCTTCTTTCAATTTTTTAATTGTATTTTAAACTTTATTATTTTGATTTATAGTCGAAAATTCGAATCCAATTGAAATATTGCAGATTGGAGTAGTAGTGGAGTATCTTGCTGGCCACTGTGTCTGTACCTACTTAATATTAATTTATGCTAATATTATTTAGCGGAAACTTTTAGTGGTTTTGTATTTAGATATGTACCTAGATACTAGCTTTTACCGGCGGCTTTGCCCGCGTATTCTCGTTTTATCACATGGAAATATTTAATCAGGAAAAACAATATCCTATCACCTAAGTCAACCCATACCCTGTATACCAAATTTCATCAAAAACCGTTCAGTAGTTTCACCGTGGTTGACGGACAAACATCCAATTAAGAAAATTTTACATTTAAATTATTAGTCTGATATACTTTGTTTGTTATTTTTTCACGCAAAAACAAATGACCGATTCAAAATATTCTTTCATAGTAAGCTGCTTCTTCACAACATAGGCTATATAACATCTTCAAAAAATATTTAAAAATCTGTCTGTAGGTAAGTCAAGCACACTGAAGTCAAGGGCAAAACGGACTTGTCGACAATAAAATAAACCGAACCATACAGCACAGTTATCACGTGCAATATTAACATCACGTTTCACGAAGGAAACCCCCGAATAAATTTAAACTGAAATGCTAAATATAACACATATCTTTTGTTTACTTGTCGTTTAAATTAACAGCATTTCGTATGAAATGCCTAGGTTTTGTACCTGGACTACCTGTGTAGTAAGTATAAAACTTACTTAGCACCTCATGTGCTAAAACTAGCAACAGCCAAATAAACTGAAGAAGTGCAGACAGAGGACAGATTGTAACTAACAAATAAAGCTAGCCTAAACTTCCTAATTGGGTACTTTCCTCAAAAATAAACTGTTCTGACTGACTGTTCAATACAATAAAATATTTGTACCTATTATAACTTTATGAGACATATTAAATACATTATTATGTTTTCGGCTTACTCACATAAATATTTGACGAGGAACTCAACTAGTTTCAAGCCATGCTAGAGGCTCATATTCATGAACAGCATCACGCCACCGTGACCAGTCGAGTTCCTCGTCAAATAATTACGTGAGTAAGCCGTAAACATAATAATTTACAATAAAATATAGAAAAATAGTCACAGTTTCAGTTTTTATAATAACTGTCGCGAGACATACTAAATTAAGTAAAATCGCGGGTTACTCACGCGCGCGCTGCTCATGAGGAAGAACCCCTCTGTGGTTCGAAACTAGTAGAGCTTTTCTCAGTATATTCACACTTTCAGTGTTTGATTTTATGATTATCTTAATTTTAGTATTTTTCCAGCAAATTTTTGCTGCTGAGCAAGGGATTTTTGATTCAATTCCTAACATTTTGGGGATTTTCGGATTTTTAAGAATTCCTAATGTCTAAGCTGGAACGGAATATAGAATTAAGCCAGGTGAATTAATTTCTTATGTGGTAATTGGGACCATGCTCTTTGGGAATTAAGTCATGATGTTACAATTAGGTTTGTCGACAAGTAGGTAGTCCAGTAAAGTTATTGGATTTTGAAATGAAATTACCGTGTTACGATAATTTTTATCAACAGATGCAGTTGTATGCTATGTTAATATTTGTAATACAATGCGTAGATAAAAATCCCCTTTGGTAAGTAGGTAAGTATAATTAGTATCCATAATAAAGAAACAAATACATGCCTGTTTTACCTAAAAATCTAATTACAAATAAGTATTTTCACAAACATTGTGAGTTCCAAGCACAATTGATGGTTAATTGGTCTAGAATTGGATTTCTCTGAATGCAATTTCTCGCATTGGTTTTACCAAAGCATTTAGAAATTCTCGGCACACGTCATTCCAATAGATACGTGCCCTATTACATGAGACTATAACGTAATTGGCACACAGGTATATAGTTTAGTAGCATAATATATTTAAACTGTCAAACACCGCGCGGTCACCGGTGACCGCAACCTATTGTTCTTTAATTGTGTCTATAATGACGGTACTCAACGAGTTAAGTTGGTAAGCAAGTCTATTAACCTACATATAAACGCTTTCCGAGAGCCAGTTATGCTACATAAGTACCTACCTACAATAACAATATCTAATAACATGTAACTGCAACTATCAATGTACAAATAATAAGCAACTCAATTCAACACGATCAGACGGCGCTATCAGCTAAGTGACACATACAGATGAGGAAATATTTGCAAACAAACAACAATGACCAGGTTCTTCCCAGTTTCCTTATACACACACACATCTTGAGTAAGCACCTCAGTTTCCTTAAGAAATCATATAAATATTACACTTTTATTCTTATAGACATCAGTCGAAGAAAGGTGATTGAAGAATCAAGATGGGTAAAGTAATTCTTGTACTTTCTGTGCTCGCGGTCTTTTTGGTCGCTGAATCATCATGCCAGAAATTCATTAGACCTACGTACAGACCTCCACGGCCACGTTACACAGTGGGACCAGTTCGTCCTCATTTAAGAATTCGCCGTGACGCGGGTGATGAGCCGCTCTGGTTGTATCAAGGAGACGTACCGAAGGCGCCTTCGTCAGGTGATCACCCAGTGCTCCCATCTATCATTGACGACGTGAAACTGGACCCCAACAGGAGGACGGCGCGCAGTCTGGGCACTCCCTCCCACGTGTCGCACGGAGGAAACAGCCGGAAGTCCTCCAGCCGGGACACCGGACCCACTCACCCGGGGTACAACCGGCGTAACGCCAGGTCTATTAACAAACGTTTAAGCCATAGGATACCCATACCCACCACGCCACCGTTCAACCCTCGTCCTCCGAAGATGCCCATCTACGCCAGGAACCACTAGGTTTACGTACACTTGGTAACTTTGGCAGTTGGTGCCGAAGTACATACATCAACGTAATTTGTCAATATTGGTACCTACCCGTACCGTACTTAATAATTATTTTTATTTTTTTATGTATTTGTTGTGATACGTCTAATGTATTGTTGCAATGTACTTACATTAAATAAACTGTTTTTACAAAATATTCTGGTTTATTAATTCAGTATTCATTACCCACTATTAAATCTGTCTGAAAGGCTGTAATATAGGAAAAACTGTATTCTGGTAATATTGAACAGTATTGTGAGGCGGGAGGTAGTGTCAGACTCTTACTGACTAAAAATCACCCCGTTCCTTCTGCACGTAGAGCTGGAGCCGCGGTTACCTGTTAGGTTCTCCGCGACCCCGAACAGTAATGTTTACCTGGAAGTCAATAAATGTTTCTCTGGAAGGGCCTGGAAGTATCTAGGCCCTTCCAGAGAATTCAATTTAATACATAAACATAGTTATGGTAATTTGAAAAAAATACATAATGAAATCTTACTGGAACCTTGTTTTTTAAACATTGTAAGGTATGTCGTCACGCCAGGCTATCCTAGATAGAAAGGAGCTTACATTTTCAGAGATTTATGTGCATCCACTATCTGATATAACTTTTAAGGGGATTGTCTTGAGATAGGTAGTACTAGGGTAAGGGACCACTAATCACTGAACTGTTAAGTCTTAAAGAAACCGATACGGAGCCGCGGTGGAATTAACGGGTTACCGGGGCTCCGGCTCGAAAGGCAGGAAGGTGTAGGACCGGGGTGGTTTTTATTCAGTAAGAGTCTGACACTCCCTCCCGCCTCACCCAGGCGGGAGCAGTCATTCGATGATTTTACCCCCTTAAAAAACCATTAAAAAAGGTGGTAAGTTTTATTACTGTTGAAGGGCTTAAGTCGTAAGTGCGACTGCCGAGTAAGAGGTAGGGTTAACGACTAAGATTCGGGTTCGTCCCCCGGGTCGGGCAAAGGATTATTGGGATTTATTTTTCAGTATCCTCTTTTAAGTAAGTACTTACTATTTACTAGTCGTTTTACTTATTCGTAACTATCACCAATAGAACCTACACATAACAACATCACGCCTTTTACCCCCGAAGGGGTAGGCAGTGGTGCACCACACATGACGACACTTAATGCCACTGTATAATTTTTTACTATTTATGTTATGGGTTCATTTTCGCCATTCCAGACTCCGTGCTACTTCTGAGATTTAAAAAAATACAGTATAATAATATGTAACTCAGGAAATCGAAGCCGAGACCCCTTGCCCGGCAGTTGCACTTGCAATCACTCGACCAACGAGACAATCATAAATTATTTAAATTTCTAGATTTCAATCTTTAAATCATGAGTGCATTCATGATATCCTACATTCAGGGAGTTGCGTCTGCATAAGTAGGTATACAGGTACCTAAGGTAAACGGTAATTTAAAACAACTCTAGGAACTCCTAACTCCGTACTTCTCGTGTTTAAGATAAAGCCATTATAAAAGGACATACTGGCCAGATTCATAATGTGTTTTAGTTAGATACCGTGCCCACTCTATAAAAGAAAGAATGAAAGAAAAATCTTTATTTCCCACGCTAAAAAGTAAGTGACAAGTACAGATTATTGTTAGTTTATTAGTATGGTAAAGATAGACACAATGTTCATGTCCTAAGTCTGCGGTGAAATGGGACAGCAGCAAAATTAAAAAAAAAACTAAACGACAATAATGGTACCTAAATTTGGAATAGGTACCCCAAATATGGAATAAGTGCTATTAATACGATCAAAACTAAACCGGAACTTAAATAAAGCTCTTTAGTAAGGTTGGTACAACATAGAAAAAAACACAACGTATTTGCAAAAGTCACAAATCCAGGCATCAGTCTCTGCTCTGGGGCAATCAATATTTATTTTATTTTTTTATGGAATAAGCCGGTAAACGAGCCGACGGATCACCTGATGGTAAGCAATCGGCGTCGCCCATGGACACCTGGAACACCAGAGGCGTTACAAGTGCGTCACCGGCTTTTTGGGGATTAGGAGTTTGAGGTTCGTTGGGGATTCAGGGATTGGGGAGATTGAGGAAGGGGAAGGTAATTGGGCCTCCGGTAACCTCACTCAAACGACGAAACACAACGCAAGCGTTGTTTCACGTCTGTTTTCTGTGAGGCCGTGGTATCACTCCAGTCGAGCCGGCCCATTCGTGCCGAAGCATGGCTCTCCCACACTTAAAGTGCCAAATAAAAATATGTGCCCAGAGTCCACATATGAGGCACTTGACCCTAATGTTACTCTATGAGTATCATTTGAAAACAGAATACCACAGAAAATACACTCCGAATCTTCAGAGTCTGGAGTTGTATTTCCTATCAAAGCATCAGCTCACTGTCTGTATCAAACAAAACAATGGACCATTCCATAATTGGATTTTGCAACGACTTTAAGCTGACATTAATATTTTTATATTTAAGAAATAAATGTAATTAAATACCACCGAAATCGACAAAAGAACATCTAAACTGTCTCTAAAAGTTATTAAAACAATACGATGTGTACTTTTTAAACGAAAAATGCGTATCTTTCACATACCTACGTCAGAAAGTTCTGCAGAAGCGGCAAAACAAAACACTGCAATATTGACGAAAGGGCTCACTCGACTGATATGTCACAGCCTGTACCCGCAGATGGGGATAGAAACAAAGAGACAAATAGTGTTTCTTGCGTGTGTGAATTATAGTTTCTTAGTATTGCCGGTATTCCATATTAGGGATACTATTCCATATTTGGTCACTTTCCTCTACACATCAGCAATTGAAATCACATCGGAAATTATGTAACACTAGCTGTTGCCCGCGACTTCGTCCGCGTAGATTAATGACTTCTGACAGAATTCATCAGAATCAATTCAGTGCCCAATTAAGATTTACCTATTGTGAAATGATTTATCGTAATTTCAATAAATTAAAAATCCCGCAGGGTTCTTACAGTCCCGGCCCGATCACGTAAGTTTTGAGTAATAAAAACTTCGACTATTGTTGTACAGAATCTCTATGAAAAAAGTTCAGTGGTTAAAAGATAGAGAGTCCTGGAGCATTGACGCATAGTTCCCGTTCCCGAGGGACTTCTGTGATAAAAACTATCATACGTTACTCAGGTCCCAAATCATCGTTTTACCGAATGTAATTCAAAAAGATTCAATGATTCTAGATTCAATTTTCATTCCCAATTTCACACCAACTATCATTCCCTATTTTATCCCCTTAGAGGTGGAATTTATCAAAATCCTTTCTAAGGAGATACCTATGTCATAGTAACTTTATGCATGCAAAGTCTCAGCCCGATCGGTTTAAAACTGGCGAAGTATCACACAAACTTTCACTTTCACTCTATATTACCCACTTTGGGGTGGAAATGTTCAAAAACCTTTCTAAAGGGACGTGTACTTCATAATATCTACCTGCACGCCGAATTTCAACCCGATCTGTGTAAAACTGACAAAGCCTCATACAAACTTTCATCCCCTACATTATCCCATTGGAGGTGGAAATGATCAAAATCCTTACTTGGAGATGCCTACGTCATAACATCTACTTTCATACCGAATTTCATCCCCATCGGTGTAAAACTGACAAAGTTTCATACAAACTTTCACCCCTATTTTACCCCCTTGGGGGTGGAAATTATCAAAATCCTTTCTTAGCGGATGCCTACGTCATAACATCTATCTGTATGCCAAATTTTAGCCCAATCTGTCCAGCGGTTTGGGCTGTGCGTTGATAGATCACTATTTCAGTCAGTTAGTCAGTCAATCACCTTTGAATTATATATATATAAATAACATCACGCCTGTTATCCCGTAGAGGTAGACAGAGGTGCATTTTACTGCACTTAATGCCGCTGTACAATTTAACACCCACTTTTCACTATTTATGTTATGAGTCCCATGCGGCGTGTAGGGCGTGAGACTCCGTGCTACTACTAAGAATTATTTAAAAAACCCAGTAATACTTTGCCCGGTTTGCCAGGCCGGAGATAGATAAGTATAATCCATTGAAAACAAAATAATTTTCAGACAAGAGCTTCCATGTTCTTTATTTCAGCCGATGTTACCCTCTCTCTGTTCTTTAAACGGAAAAATATGTTTACATAAAGGAGTGTATAAAAATGTCGCAATTTTAGTTAGAACGTCTAGATTTTGGGGTACGTATTGTCAGATTTACTAATGGGCTTCCCCTTCAAGAATTATTAGTAGTTACCTATATACATATTCATTGTCAAGATGTTTAAAATTTTTATAAGTGAACATATTCCAGCCGTAGTTTTCCTTACCCTGCATGCCCATCAATTTACCAGCCCATTTTTTCTAAGACGTGGCGTGGAGCCACGTCTAGGATTTCCAACTAAGAACATCGTGGGTGCGTTTACTAACATACAAGTTATAGATACATAGTCAGATTCACATACACATTGATTTCAAATCGAGACACAAAACAACAATTTGAGTACCTATCAAATAATTGTCTGCCTCGGTGGCCGAGTCACAAGTACCTATCACTGGTTTTTTTTTTATGTCAGTAGTAGCACGTTGTCTGGAATTGTGCCCGGTATATGGCAATACAATCCCCAACGATCCTCAAACTCCTAATCCCCAAAAGGCTGGTAACGCACTTGTAACGCCTCTGATGGTCCAGGTGTCCATGGGCGACACCGATTGCTTACCATCGGGTGATCCGTCGTTTACCGGGTAATGCAAATATAAAACAAATAAATAAATAGGCTCACCCTCCATTACAAGAAGTTAAATAATAATTAATTTAAAGTTAATAAGGTATTTTAAAAGTTGCTCACAGCACAGTCAGAGAAGCCAATGGCCAAACAGTATAGAACTTAGATTAAAATTATGTTTAGTTTAAATTCAATAATTATCATACGGTTGGCTGGGCTGGCTACTATGTAACGTATTCCCGTGCAGATCAATTCTTTAGTTGCGTGATGATCACACAAAGAATTGACATAATTATTCCGATCACATTGTAATGACTAATACGATTTACAACTTTGCTTTAGGTACATAGTGTCGGTAGATATGTAGTATGTACCTATATAATATTGATAAGCTTTGTATGTAACGACTTGAAAATATTATCACATACGACTGGAGCAAGAGGAAAAATTGAACATTAATAAACAATGGCCCGTGAGGTTCTTCCCTCTTTCAAACGAATCATTTTATCTGGGGGTAAGTACCTCGGTTGCCTTGAGACGCTGTATAAATACCGAACTGTAATTAACAGAGGCATCAGTAAGAGAAAGACAGTAAAAGTAAGATGTCGAAGTTGGTAATAGTGTTGTCAGTTCTCGCGGTCTTCTTGATCGCTGAATCAGCATGTCAGTTGATAATTCGTCCTACTTACCGGCCTCCACCGCCGCCACGAAGACCCGTCATAATGAGAGCTCGGCGTGACGCGGGTGATGACCCACTCTGGTTGTACCAAGGAGACGTACCGAAGGCGCCTTCATCAGCCGACCACCCAGTGCTGCCATCTATCATTGACGATGTAAGAATGGACCCCAATAGGAGGACGGCGCGCAGTCTGAGCACTCCCTCGCACGTGTCGCATGGAGGTGGCAGCCGGAGGTCCTCCAGCCGGGACACAGGACCTACTCACCCAGGGTATAACAGACGTAACGCCAGGTCTCTACACCTGCCTGACTACAAGTTCCCTCTGCCCACACTGCCACCTTTCAACCCTCGTCCTAGGTACCCTTGGGATGACAACCCTCGGTATCCAATTTATGTCTAAAATTTTTAATGTTGTGTTGACTGGAATATTCAGTAATTTTGATGAGTGTTGTTTTGTTTGTAATTAACTTGCATATAATGTCTCATTTTTTTACATCTCTAAATATTATTATTCTAATGTCATATTTATTTTTTGGTTTATTAAAGCTGTGAATTAATTTCTTATTTTTTTAACTTTGAATTTCGTGTGCTGTAATCTAGTTTATTATTGTAAACATGTCTTTAGGTTCGTCGCTCTCTGTTATGTACAATTAAATTATCTACATGAATTGTATAATCTATCTAATTTTTTTCGCCTTTAACCACATTAAAGACATATTTACTAAAAAGAATGCTCATACTAATGAACCATTTATCTTTATTGTACTCAAGAAATAAATATACTGACCAGAGCCGTATTATGACTAGGTAAGTACCTTGGGCGCCAGGTTACGCAGGGGCGCCGCATGTGCCCAACTGCAAATAGAGCGGCAGTCGTGGGTTAAAAATTAGGGTCGCCTATGAGGTTCTTGCTTAGGACACTCTCTAGGTTCCGTTCAATAGTTACCCAACCATATTTATTGATTCACACTACCAGAGAGATCTCCAATTTCTTGTTTAGTCAAATAAATAGTTTCATTTTCGATTTCAAAACTCTCAAATGTTTTATCTCATGCAGATGGCGTGCAAATCTGCAGAGCTAACAAGGGCAATAAAAAAAACACATGTATAAAAACAATAAAATAGATTTTCATTTATTGTGAGACGAAAAATACAACAATGGGACTTATCACCTAATATGGTTAGTGGCAGACTGTCGTGTCAAACAAATTGATTGTTAGGGAAAGGTTGGCGCGTCTGCACGCACCGCTAAGATATCGACTCCTAATTACATGTCTTTCATTGGGGAAGTCGTGGTAACGAATATCAACGAAACAATATATCATATAATACACAAAAAGATACCATAATCTCTCTATTCACTGAAATCATAACTAATATTATTTTATTTAAACATTGTGAAGTTTCAATAGTTTCATTTTTTAACTAATTTTTTTTAAAAAGGCTTTTATTGATTCGAAGCTAATACTTAATTACTTACAAGATTGTTTAATAGTTTTAATAGTTGTCGCGCCACTCGTTCGTCGGGTGCGGTCGCGTCGCGTCGTGCGGCTACGAACGCGCCTACCAACGAACCTCACAAACCAAACGTAACAACTCTCAAATACCGCTACTATGAAACGTTCTATACAAAATTGAACATTGCCGATTCGCTAGATCGTTTTGATTCATTATTTATACTCATATAATACTATAACAAGTGGCCGGGAGCGGTCGGCTTGCGGTCGGCGAGCGGTCGCCGCGTTCGACTCGTCACTAACTCGATTAAGTACATGTCTTACGTAATAAGTTGAAAATGCCACGGCTGCGATCCTACGTCGCCTATGTGGAGCGCCTCGCTATTGCTCATAGACAAAGAATTCCGAAATCAATTCGTTACACCGTAGACTATATCTTGTTTAATAAACTTCAAGTATTTATCAATAATCAATAAGTACATTATAATAATTGAATAATTAGTATTTGTTTCATAAGAGACTAGCATTACAAATAAATACCTTCAGCTATACAATTTTAATGTATATTTCTATTTGAAACATTTTGAAGATGTTCAAAGTGGACTACGTCGGTTTTTACACAAGAATGTTACTTACGGTTCTTGTATAGAAACTTTTCAGTTTATGCGTCTACGCTTCGAGATATGACTTAAATGTATACTTAGATTTAGGGGAAAAAGGTCGTAAAAACAAAAAAAGTTATTGAAATTTATAACAAACACCTTAACTAATAGTTGAATAATTTAGTTAAGTATATATATTTAGTTAGCGCGGGCGGGGCCGGGCGGGGCCGGGCGCGGCGCGTAATATCACTCGGCGTACGTACAAACGATGATCGGCGCTACAAATGAAATAACTTTATACAAAAGATGAGACCGCGCCCCGCCGCGGCCGCCGCCCGCCACTCTCCCACAACATGTCTTTGACAAAAGCAATATAAAACATTTCATTCCGTGTAAGAGATGACACGATGCTATGCGAAAACTTTATTTTTTTTTTCAAAAAACACACTTCCATTCGCTCATCCTTGCGCTTAAATCTAAAATTAATAATTAGACAATATTTTTTTTATTTGTTCAACAGACGCGCGCATCGCGACGCGCGCGTATAATAATAAAATATTTTCAAAACAATCGAATAATTAAACACACTAGTTAACAATATAACTTATGCTCAAGTACACTGGTGGCTGCGAGACTAGTGCGGGCGCCCGGCTCGACCGGCACCCTCAACCATACGTGTCTAACTCAATATACCAAACTTGTCATCCTCGTTACCTTTAAAAATATGATTTTATACACAATCGTTTTAGCATTATTATTACTCGTATGTATAATAATATAATTAGAGCGATGGCAGCGTAACGGTTCGAGTAACGTGCGCGGGCACGGTCGGTGTCGGGGCGGCGTCCATAATACTGATATTAATCGCTAAATTATTGCATCCATGAGCGGCGCGGGCGCGGGCTGGGCGCGGGGCGCGGGCGCGGGCGCGGGGCGCGGGCGGCGCTACACGGCCGTCTCGGTGTGGCTGTGGCTGGACAGCCGCTCTACGTCGATGTCGTGCGGCGCCAGCGTGTCGCGCGCCGCGTCGGCGTACTCGATGCTGGACGAGTGCGAGAACCGCTTCGACAGCGCCGTCTGCTTGCGCAGCGCCTCCGCCAGCGCCGCGTCCGCCAGCGAGCCGCGCGAGTCCAGCCCCTGCCGGAACGCGTTCACCACGCGGATCTGCGCACGCACCGCGCGGTCAGTCGGTGGCCGCGCGAGGACATGCGCCGCGCCCTGTGTGGCCAGTAAGCGGCCGGCGACCCGTCGCGCCGACTAACACGAGGAACACGGAGTGCCATAGAATAGCGGGTGGCGTGTTAGTGGGCGGACGCGGCGTCGCTCAGAGCGCGACGTATGTCGGGCCACGGCAGTGAGCCCCTACCGCCGGCCGCGCGGGCGCCGCCGGCGGTAGGTGCAACCAGACCATGAATGTACAATGTCAACATATAGAAGCACACCGAACCATAAAAAAGAGGCAAGAAAGCGTTAGGTAATTGAAAATTCCAGTCACAGAATGTATGTAGGTGTTGGCGAGCCATGCCATGCAGTGGGGCTGGGCGGGCGCCGCCGGCTCGCTCGGGACCTCCCTCTGAATACAGACACCCGCGGCCGTCGAGTCGTGTGTCGGAGGACTACCTCGTGGACATGCAGCACTCCTACCTCTCTGTGACTGTATACTCATCACTATGTGAGCTACGCGCGAAAGCTCTATGTTAATGCGGTTGCCCTACTTACACAATACATTGCACATGAACGAAGCAACACATCGCTTTACCCAACAACGTCCTATATCCGAAATTATGTAAGCAAGCTGACACAACCTCACGATCGTCTCCTTCCCTTACCAACATGTTACGTAACGCAAAGCGTTGTAATAGCCTATGACAGAGATATAGAGGAAAATTTTGTATTTCTAAAAGCTATTTAGATTAAAAATGACCTCGGATGCTTCTAGATTTTGAAATGAATTGAAAGCTATTATGACGAATCCCTGGCTTTTTATGGCACTACTATCGTAGGACCCCACGAATTGACGAATTAAGTGCCGCGGTCACACAGTGGGTACTTGTAGATTTGGTCTATTGTAAAAGACTGTAGCGAGTTTTACAATAGAGGATCGAAAGTCCGGAATGTGTGGATCGGCCGTAAGTGCATAATGTGAGGCAAAAGATAAAACAAAATCACTATGCCATGATGTATGGTTGCCAAAATAATATAAAAGCTTTTTGTTCTACTTCGGGACTTCTAAAATCGGTTGGCTATTTACAGTTTAGAATTTAGCCAATAGACACCTGTCTACCTAAGTATTTTTATAATAATTTAATAATCCATTGTTCGAAATTTGTGTTAAATTATTATTATTAATTAGTTAACTATTAACACAACAATAAAACAATGTTAACATCGAGTTAAGATTACATTCATTCATATTTACATTGCATTCAACGTCAAGGAAATCGACTTCAAGTTTTGATTGAATATTTATTTCAAAAACAGGTGCAATTATATTACATTAATATAAGTAAAGCTTATAATTAATAATTATTATAAAAGAGTTATAATTGAAGTCGATTAATATACAACACAGTTTCACATTTAATTTGCTCACAAAAATAGTGAAAAAAATGTTTTTTTAATCGACACACCCAAAATCAGCCCAAGGTGGATTAGATATATAAGGGTTATTATATAGTATAATTATTACGGATGAATAACACAGCGCATGCGTCAGGAAACATGCAAATGATCATGCAATGACAGACCGGCGCACTTCGACAGATTATATTCAATATACAGGGCGAGTTATATTCAGGAGATCTTTGGAATTAATGGTAGATTACTAAATATCCAGATTCTTTTTTTTCTGCAGATCTCTGGCAAAACTAACCTGTATACGATGAGGCTAGTGTAGTGTACGCTCTAGGGGCGAGAGAAAGCAGCAGAGTGCGGGAAAAGCATTCATATAGGAGATATTTGACAAAACGCAGTGTAAAAGCGTATATAAAGGAGTATAAAAAGTGTATTATATAAATGTGGAAGTGCACAGTCAACACTACAACACACAAGCAAGTGGGGAACATATAAGAACGGATAAGTTGTAGGTAGATAGACAGAGTACAGTATTAAAACATTTTGAACATATAAAAAACGAAAAAATGTTAACATAAAAATAGTTAAATAAATAATAATATAATGTGAGTGAAACAGGCGGTCCTCTCATAAATGTGAATCTTACAGCTTGGTCGGTTGACGTCTTGCTGTAGGGGACGGGTATCAATCGTTCTTGTAACTCGCCACCTATCACCTTCCGTGTGCAATTGGGTATTCATGGAAAAGAAAATAAAAACGAGAACATGAAGTAAAAGGTACGACACAGAGAGGCGCACGCGCCGCCGAGTAGCGGCGCGGAAGGAATACATATATATATACTGCGGTGCTCGGGGTTCGACGCGATTCTACTGTCTATACTATATATAATTGTGTTATATATATAATTGCACCGTCTAATAAGAGTTTTAATAAATATATTTTGAAGTAAAGGATGTAGAATCGCGTCCAACGCTTAGCAGTGATATATTATCAACAGAGTGTAATATCAGAAAGTATAGAAGTTCATTAGGGGGACTAGACGAAGCAGTGTGCCTCGCGAAGCGATGAGCAAGATATTAGAAGAAGTATATAATATATATAAGATACACAGTAAAGAAAACTAAAAGATATAAGACGCGGGGTATCTCCTATAAAGTACCTTAAGAAGCACATTCATGGGGTGTGCACTTATATACTATATTTTTTATATATTTTTCCATCCAGGGCTCCGTTACATCCATCTTTTATAAAAAAAAAGTATAAAAAAAACAATTAACATAAAAAAATAATAACTAATAGAACAAAATACAATATCATAATAATAATAATAATGGACATTTAACATTGAACACTTATTCTAAGGTATGGGTTCCGTGGTACTTTGTTTAAAATAAAATCATGTATGTGTATGTGTGTGTGTGTGTCTGTGTCGTTGTTAACATTCGGCACTTGTGTGTGTATGTTTAATAATTACATGCGATCTATTCTATGAAGCACACACATCGTTGGCTCGCCGAAGTCGCTCACATACCAGATAAATATGTACCTAGATATATGTACCGGTATAGGACAATCTAATCAAGCTTTCTCACAACTATTGTACATAAGCAAGTACATATAATACAGGGTGATATTAAACTAAATGATGCCTATACATTTAATTTTCTTGCTATCTGTGATATCCTGGGTTGTCGATTTAAACATGTGTTACTATTTACATTAGATTTAGTTTAGCGTGGCAATTATTTTTAAAGCGGAGCACGTATCTATTCTAGTTAATTGTTTGTCAATGCATATATGTTACATACAAGTGTAAGTACAAATATAAGCCTTAGTATAGTGCGAATAAGAAAAATTTTCGTTTACCTTGTATGCTGTATGTGCATATACGCAGAGACAACGTCTAGTCACTAGTCCATGCCTCGTGAGTCTACTGTACAAGTCACAGCGTGTAAGCGCCAAGCGGATCTAACATCGAACTAGACCGTACGACATAAAGGGCCCATGTTGGCCACAGGCCGCTAACAACAAACATTTGGACCAACATCGACACATCAACGTTCTCAAAACTGCAAGTTTACCTTATTATTGCAGCTCTCCACAATGTGGCAGGTGAAATGAAAGTTACTTTTGGAGTATAGATACTTTATTACTAAAGTTTAAGAGACAAGAAGCGTTAGAAATAACGAATTAACAGTACCAGTTGATAATACCGAGTTAGATAGTAGTAGCGAGATCTCATGCTTTGCTATGGTTGGTTTAATAAATTACGTGAGTCACTATCGCCGTGTTCGTACCTACTACAAGCATAATTATTTCAATTTTTGAAAAAACGTATTTTTATATTTAAATCTAAATTTTTGGTGTACACCAAGACACGATTATTCATCCATATTTTAAGTATAATAGTTAATTTTGTATAATATCCTCTTCTAAGTCTCAGCATTGATAGCAGGCATGACTTTAGAACTACTTGTGGTGCATTATAGTTTAAGTTTCAATACACAAAGGTTTTATTAAATATTTAGTATATACTTAACATATAAACATATATTAAACTTTACCACATAACATTTGAATGATAATTAAATTTGCTTGAGATACCTTGGTGAAGAAGAAATAAATAAAATTAGAATGAGATGGAAGACTAAAGAATAGTGGACAGTTGTGTAGTGTAGAGGAAGGTACTTTGGTAAGTTTGTACAACGCGGGAATCGACCCAGGTGGTACAAATTAACAAAGCATACATAGTATAAAAGAAAACATAGATTTCATAGTAAAAGGTTTCCGATAAGGTACATGCAAGATTTAAAAAACAAACTATAGTATTGTGCCATATAACATTAATGCATACACTTCTACCGTCTGCTAAACCGATGTTTACGTCTAGAAAAATATGAGCATAGCGTTTGTGTTTTGTAGTTGTCGCCGACACATACAGACGAATCAAATCCGCCAACTACTAAAGATAAAACACAACGAGCTTCTAGAATAATAAAAAGACACATCATCTAACACTAAAGGTAATAAAATGTAACATCTATATCGCATTCCTCCAATAAATAATAACAATAATAAAATAAAAATAATAAACAAGCAAATTTAAATATCATCTTATTATTAAAAACTTTTATAAAAGCACTTGAATAGCACAAATTGTGTATTTTGTTTTTTTTTTCAATATTTACTTTTTATGATATATAAAAATGGCACATGAATTTATCCGTATTTTATACTTTTATTTAATTTTTAACACACAACAGTTATTTTTAAACACATTAATTACAAGGAAAAGATGAGATTTAGTTTTATATATTTACAGAAAAAATTAACACGATTATATTAATTTAAAATATATCAGAAAGTTTTAATTATATATACCGGTCATAAAATAATTTGCTCAAAATCTAATATACTCCATGTAAACAGAGGTGCACCATAGTTATCATATAAATCTAATTTAATATTTTTAGCGAATCATCTAATGTTTTACTTATATTTTAATAAACAATTCTTAACTATCTACTGCATTTACATTTTTAAGAGATTTCAAAAAGATGACTATTACTTGTTTTAGAAATTTTAGCGAAAAACTGTTATTAGTCATTATATTTAGAATATTTCGTTCGATTGTTATGTTTTAGTTTATTAAATGGCAGTAGTTTGAGTCCGTGTGTGTTTACTCGTTAGTTTCACTTTAGTGTCGTTATTATTATTAATTGGGGCATTTAATCATCGCTCTGATGCGATACCGGGCTGAGAGCGGGCAGGGAGCTGCCGCCAGATTGCACGCTGATCCTTCGGTGCTCCGCCAAATAATTATTGACAAATATCCTGCGACCGGCCAATATGTCCGCCTTTTGCTGCAAAACAACATGACGGACGTGTCAGTACGCGCCCGGCACTCTCCTAACTACCAGACCAGCTGTCGCCGGCGCGGCGCTAGCCGACGTGATACGTGGAAACTCGCCAGCGGCGTTCCAAAATCAAACGGCATCATGAATAATGTATAGGAACAATCCAGTAACAATCATCATTTGGCTTTAGAACACCACAACTACTGATAGTGAAGAGTTGTAGCTATAGATAACTATGGAAATATTTGTAGGAAGCAGTCTCTTAGTAAAGTGCCTAACTGTAACTAGGATAGGGGCATTCACTAGCTGGGTCGGGGTCGAGGGCATCCAGTAGCAAATACTAAATATATAAACAAAATAATAATATGAAATATAGTATAAATACCGTGAGGGAACTACTGCTACTCAGAATGATCAAAAATGGTCCGGTATGTGAGCTACTTCGCGGTAATTTGCATTCGAACTTCAGCGGCATACTATCAACGTGTTTGAGGTACAAATAAAATTCAAAATTTTTGTCAAATAAATACTTTTATTATAATGAGTTTTTACTTTCTATAGTGATTTATAGTGCCGGTTAAGTATGTATTATTTAACAATAAAACGCATCGTTACATTAAAACTCAAAAATAAATAAAAGATTACGAAAATCAACTTATTATATAAGTACATACACAACCGAGTTAATGAAAAAATAAAAGAAAAATTAAGTGAATAATGTAAGAGCCGTTTTGTTTATTATTTTTATATATAGGTATAATGTATAACACTTAATTCACTAATTTTGGTGTAATAGTGGAGATAA
The DNA here is from genome assembly GCA_038387885.1 of Spodoptera picta. NCBI lineage: Eukaryota > Metazoa > Arthropoda > Insecta > Lepidoptera > Noctuidae > Spodoptera > Spodoptera picta. The sequence continues at coordinate 1,102,937 of JAZHFQ010000269.1, forward strand.
TATTAGTTTATGCGTTGATTTTATTTTCATGAATATATTTTATCTTATCATCTACAGTGTTAGAAAGTTTTGTAAGTAAGTTATCGTGGTTGTATATAACCATTTTTATTATACGTTCAACTGTTATAACAGTAATAAAAATGAAAAATTCGGATATAAAACCTTTCGTTGAGGATCTGATAATATTTAGTTAATAGAATGAAAAACATATTATCAGAAACTCTTATTACAAACATCTACTTACATTAACAATAATTAATAAAAAAAAGGAAAAAAATTACAAATTGTGCAATACTCACAGACATCAGTTTACATGCAAAACACTGTAATATAAGCATGATCACACTGTAAATGCGAAGCAAAAACAATAAAAAAATAATAAAAAAATCAAAATCAAAGAAACAACATTTTGTACCAAAATAATATACATTTGCTCCATTAATAATGCTCAGTACTTACAAACTAGATACGGCGGCCATTTTCTCGACAGTGACGTCACAAAATGGCCGCTCGAGGTCTCACCTTCAATGGTGTACGTAACGGCTTATTGAATGATACACAACTGTTATAGTTATTTAGGTATAAAAGCAACCAGTGGTAAATAAATCAAAACTATTTTGCCAAAATAGTACTTTAGTGGAACCAAATATTTAGTATACATGTATACTATGTTCATATAATGCTTAGTTTTTGTTTAAGCGAAATTTTAGGTCATAGAACAGTGGATATGATTCAAAAAGACCGTGGAGACCGAAGACGCCGGGCAGCCAAGTGCAGACACCACGGATTCCATGCTCTAATCAACTTATTGTTTGAACGTGTACCTACATTATCTGACAATACTTACAATAGTACGCTTCCTATGCGTCAGACCTAAACTTACCGTCAACATCTGAAATAGAGCGTATGGGCTAAATGGCCACCCCCACCAGAACAAAGACAGGCGAAAAAAAATGCTATGGAATTTGCTTACAATTTATTTTTCAATGTAAATATTTTTTTTTCTCGTAACATTTTCGCAAAAACCAAGTTTTGAAATTTATAGTACACTTTATTTTATTATAGAGCTCTTTCGGTTTCTCTTTAAGCGTGAAGTGTCTCATTCATACTAAACTTTAGGCATATACATAAGAATCTATGTAAGTTTAATTAATTAATATTAAGTGATTTATTTATAGACAAATTATTCGTCTCTTTACCGATATATAAAGAAGATATAGATCTCAAAGATAGAAAGGGGTTAAAAGTGGTCCCAAAATTTACTATGAAACAAAACACACAAGCTGCCAAGTACCCTCAATATCTCATAGTAATCATAATATTATTTTCTCGTACCAAACTACTTACACAAAAAGCTAAGTAAGTGACGAAGTTCAAAACTTTCAAAAGTTTTATTTATAAGTAATTATTATTAAATTTATACTTTTTATTTTTCGTAAAATTTCGAAGTTCAAGGATTATTAAAAAGTTTACAATTTAAATTGGAGTTTCATCATTTAGTTTCATATAGCTAGTTAGCTACCTATACAAAATATCACTGCTCCGATATTAATAAAAAGACGTTCAGAAGATCACTAAGTTATGTACAAATATGTTCATCTCTAAAATAGCAGTGTTCATTCATAATGATCGGTAGAAAGAGTCGTATATCCTACGTATAAGAAACAGGGGTCCCGACACTAACTTATGCTCACTTGTCAACTATTAAAATATGCAAACATTCTCTATTGAAACGTTAACATCAACAGGTTACAATAATATGATTTGATAATGTACAGCACGCGCATGCGCACGGCACACGGCGCGATAACAGGCACGATTCGGTCTAGGAGCCTAACATCGGGCCGCTAACATCGTCTAGTAGTTATTGCTCTATCAACTACCTAGCACTAAAAAGTTTCAACACTTAATAAAAATTCTTAACGTACTAAATTAAGAGTCGATTAATGATTAAAGCGTAAACACGATCGAGACTGAAACGAGATAGGGGCGCGGTGTAGCGGTGAGATTACGCGGGAGATTGCGGCGTTAAGTACGATCGACGGCCGGGCCGCCGGGAACAAACGAAAAACTCGCATAGAATAAAAATAAAACGTCTAGAGTGCGTTCTCGTGGTCGGTCGGTTCGGGTCGGGGCGGGCGGCGAGCTCAGAATATGGTGGTCTCGGTGCGCGGCGCGGCCGGCACGTCGTCCGCGTCGATGTAGGCGATGTCGGGCGGCGGCCCGCGCAGGCGCGAGCGCAGCCCCGCCGCCGAGTGCGCAGACAGGCGCTCCTCCAGGTCCTCCAGCGTGGACTTGAAGGCGCGCACCACGCGCAGCTGCAACAACACGCCGTCAGCCGAGCGAGCCGACCCATCCGCGCTACGCCACGCCACGCCCCGCCCGCGCGGCGCCGACCACCGATATCAAAGAGTGTGGTGTGGATGTTCTTTGTCTACCCTGACCTAGCCGGTTGTCTGTATTCAGAGTTCGGGGACGTCTGTGGAGGGGACGATGGGACGCTACGTCGTGGCTACGACATGCAACTAGTCGAGAGACCTCGTGGCTAACTATGCACTACCGAAGTGACGATGGCACGATGAGTGAGTCCGGTGCTGGGGAAACGGTGGGCGCCATGCTCACAGCTAAGTAATACAAAACAAAAGAACTAAGGTGCTGCGATAAACTGCTAAAACAAACACGTGGCTAAATGACTGGCTGACTGGAGACAAGAGAGTGACATCACAAAGCGGGACGAGTTGGGACGCGGTCGGGGCGACGTGCGGCGGTAGCTCGTCGCGGAGACAGGGTGCTGACGGGGGCGGCGGACGAGACGGTGCCAGTACGGGAGCACTGGGGGACAGGGCGAGATCTACAGCCAGAAGTCGTGGGTAGATGCATAACAGACGAGAAAACAGAACTATTGAAATGCTAACGGTTACTCGACGACACTCTACTCGCTTTGTATCTACAAATCACACACATCTATGTTTTGCACATTCCATTCCAATTGTTTCAATCCTCATTTAATTTAGCGTCTGCATGATTGGCAGCATGGGTTCGGAGTGAACCTCGCGGATTGCATCTCCAGTAACGGAGCTAGGGGCACAGATGGAGTGCGGTGCGTGCGGGCGAGTGTCGCCGCGTCCGGGCTGTACCGTCGGCGTCCGGCAGGGCAGGCGCGGGCGGCGCGGCCGCCACTACACCTCGGTCTCCAGCACGGGGCGGGGCTGCCAACAACATCTCTCTACGACGCGCGGCTCCACGCCCCATTCGACACCGTCCTACGTGCGCAGCCCTAGCTTTACAACTGCCGCCGGACAGATATGGCACGGACACGTGACTCGACGCACTATGACGTCATTTCTCTTTTTGAATAGCGTTGCGACGTGTGTTGCTGACGTCATACTCCGTATTCATGTTACGATTGTGACGTCATCATCTCAGTGGTGGGACTTTGGCCATGCAGTCAGAGGAAGTGCATACTGGTAAGGCAATCGGTTTTATGTGGAACTTAGTTTGATTAACAAATAAAATATTAATTGCACTTTTCACAATATTTTATTTTAACTGCATTTTTTTACAGCTAACATTAAAGATTTTTTTAATGAAGTTTCGTTATTTATGAAAGTAATTCAAAAAAATCATTAATTTGTTGCTATACATTTTGTAAGAATTGAACGCAACAACGTGATTTATGAGATGATGAGGTCAAAATGATAATATTAATTAACCAATTAAAATTGAATAAAAATTGAATCACGTGTTCCATATCTGTCCTAGCCGCAAGCAGGCCAACACGGAAAACAGACCCATTATTAAAAGAAAAAAAATCAGGAAATAAAACGAAATGAATGGAAACAAGTGTATCGTGTATATTGATGCGTGTATGGGCCGGGGGAGGCCAGTGTCGCGTGATACGAATATGACCCGAAAGAGTGCCAACGTAGGAGAATTAAAAAAAGACAAAAAAATAAAAATTAAAAAAAAATATGTGAGAAAAAAATAGGGTACGAATCGAGGCCTCATCTACCCTGGAGATCGACGTCTAAGCTACGCCTACACAACGCAGGGAGTCACCTAAAAATGCTTGGGTCAGACAAGGGTGCACTATTCCTAAACTCGGGTAACACCTATTTATATCTGCCAACTGGCTTTAAAACGTTCTTTTAAAAAACAATGCACAGTAACTTCTATTTATTTTTTCTTTTATGTCAAATTCCATATGCGTTCTATGGTGGTGGCACGCTAGTCCGCATATAATTCTTGTGACAGATACTTAGTCTAAACATCTACCATGCTGTCGATAACGTGAACTTTTCGTTACACTTATTTAGGAGCCAAGGAGGAACATAATTACGTGTTTTTAGTACATTCAGACGAATTTTTATTGTGAAAATATCTTTAATAACTTTGAAAATATTAATGTATTTCTCTTTACACAAAATGGAATGTAAAGTTTGATATTTGCACAATCCATAAACGTCGAAAGTTAGAAAGCTACACAATATCACTTTTTGGGTTATATGTATCTTTTTATATATGTAATTTACTGGTTATTTGTTCTCTACGTACATAGTATACTTACCTGCGACGCTGCGCAACATCATCGCTATATACATTTACAATAATGGACACTACATCAAGCCTAACAAGACTTACGCAAATTAACACAAAGAAGGCAACTTCCAACTGCAAGGCAATGCAAAACTACGGATGATGGATCTCGCCGCCCAGTTTGACGCTTGTACCCACCTGACCGAACACACTCGACATAACGCGCCACTACGGGGACAACATACACAAAAATAAAACAAAACCAAACACAAAATAATAAAACAAAAAATAAAAAACATAAAAACACTGACAACAACACAACGGCAAAGGGAAGAGATAGGTTCCACCGTATTCGGTTAGACTGAAGTGTTAGTCCGAGCACACGGAGCATGCTCTCGCTACATGTGTTTACTAATATTTTCTCAAAAACAATCCACTCCACACTCTAATAAAGTCATTCTAACAGCAGTAACTGAACACAACTTGGTACAAAATAATATTAAAATAATACTTTAAAGTGGATAAACAAGTGATCGAGTGAACAAGTCATGTTACTGCTAGTATTTTGATATCGGTCACGCTACACGCATGTTAGTCGGTACGCCGTGCGGGCCTGGCAATGGCAGGTTCTTTCGAAACGGCGTTCATTTACAGAGCTGGGATGCTTTGGATCAGTAGCGAGGATGTTTCGGGTTGGCGCATCACAAGCAAAAAATACTATTCTTCAAAATAAAAATCAAAAACAGACAAAAATAAAACAAAAAAAAATAGTCAAAAATAAAAAAATAAAATCAAACAGTCAGTATGACTAGAGTTAAATAAAAGATAGAGTAAGATAGAGATAGTCATATTCATACCGCGATGTGGTTTATGTTGAGTAATATATTTATATACTATCGGGGTAGTCATAGTAACTGTTTGAAGGTAAATACGAGGGATAAGTAACATTGTCACAGCCTACTAGAGCATGCCAATGGGTAGTGGAAGAGGGGCGGCAAGTCAACTCAGGTATTAAATATAGAAAAATAAAATAAAACGGGTAGCGTCAGACTGTCTCGTTATGCGGTTCATGCATGGCGGTTACTCTCATATCTAGTGGCGTTACGGGATAGCCCCGGTCTCATGACAAGTTAGGAGTATAGAGCAGGAGACAGCAGGGTGATTCTCAAGACTGAAATACAGATAGATAATAAAAAGTTCCATAAACAAATACATAAATGTCATGAAACCAGGTCTGAAGAAGTAAAATGAAATATAGTCTTGTTGGATAAATAAAAGTTTCTAATGTTTGCATCATTGTTCGGTTGCCAATTTCGACATTTAGTTTGAATATTTTAATAATAATTTCTTTAATAGGAATCGTAAGTTTAAACAAAATTAGTTACCGAACAATTAGTTAATTTCTACGTTAATTATGGGCCAAAAATAATGATAGCGTATACTACTATTTATTACTTTGTGAAGTGTTTCTCTGTGTAGGTATAAAAATAAATGTCTCGAAAAGAACAGAAGTATAGGAGAATGAAAAATAATAAAGAGACTTGAAAAATAAGAAAATTAATATAGAATAAAAAAATAAATAAACGAGAAAGATAAAATAATAAAAAACTAAAAGAATCAAAAAACAATAACGTTAACAGTTATATTGAAATTCGTTTTCTTTTACGGAGAAATAATTATTTTTGTGTATTATTTAGAAAAAAATATATATTTGAATTTATTAATTATTTGTATCGACTCGTACTGTGAAAGTTCCCGCTTACTGCACGGACAAATCATAAGATGTGTAATATAAAAATGATTTAACGTATCTCTATATAATCTATGGTCGAATATTCTAGATATATAGATGCATAATATTGAAAAATGGTGGTTATATTCGTTTGTATGCAAAAATAGTAAAAGTATATATAATAAGGACTATAGTATCGTTGACTTAGCGTTAGGATGCCCAAGGTATCCGAAGTGTTGACCTGTTGACCTTTGCTGTTTATATATTTGTATGTATCAAAGCTGTAAACTTAAAACTTATCCCTCTTTCGTAAGCTCGAACAGCCTGCGATTCCTAATATTTTTTATTTTTGAATTTATTGTTTTTTCATTATTGAATAATAACTACTGTGACATGTTTACGTCATTACTCTTGAGAGTAATTCAGTAAATATGCGCAGTAATTGTATATTTTTATATATAATATAGCATGGAATATCATCATGTTTCTTTGGATAACCAGTCTCAAAATCACAGCCAATATCATGATGTAACCCATGAGGATTTACTGACAGCTTCTTACAATTTATACGACTCTATAACTATTCATATATTGTTATTGAATAAACTATTCATAATTAAACAATTAAGAATGCCGCCAGTAAAAATATAACTGGAAACAATAGCCATAAAAATACTTCTAAAAACATATTTATTCAAATCTTGGCCATTGTTAGCAGTTGCGAAAAATTTATTCAGACTTGAACAGTTTATTCAAGTGTGAATAAATTTTTAGTACCATTTATAACCCCCAAAATGATGATGTACATCGACCCCAACACTTAACCCGCTTTGTGTTTGTGTACCTAGATTCCCGATAATTTCATATTAATATTAAGTACTTTTTTATATTAATATGAAGTTATTGAAAGCCCCAGACGAAATCCAGCGACCTTTCAGCTACTGAATTCAGCCACATAGCATCTAAAGACGGATGAGATATACTTTTTGGTGTGTCAAAATAAGGTTTATTATCAACTATAGGCAATTAAAACCAGTAGTTATTCGTGTGAAAAAGTGAAAATACGAGTAATCTTTTTTTTAAATTTTGCTCACAGATTAAAAAATTGGACCACTTTGTTCGTGCTGACCCAATTTTATTTAAACTTGATGCCAGTAGATTTATAAAATATAAAGCTTCTTTTTATCACATTATTTTATTCAGACCAAAAAATTCACAATTAAAACTTATAACAGAAATTCCAGACTACTTAATATCACAATAATTAAAAATATCATTTCTACAAGCACATGTCATCCGTCAAGTCATAATGTAATCCCTGTGTTTGTGTGTGTGTATCGTTTATGTGTTGTGCATACCTGAGTCTGGAGGCGCGTGAGACCGCGGATCCAGAGAATCTGGCCAGCTCGCGGCTTCTTATCCAGATCTGGATCGTAGTCCGGACCTGGCTGGATGGTCTCTGGATCGGGCTGACCTCTGCCCCATCTGGGTGGCACGAGATTATGTATGTCATCACATCATAGCACAATTACCACAGCCTCACAGAAAACTGGTGTAAAATAACCACGTTTTGTGTCTCGCTGCGGGAATGAGATTACCGGAGGAGACCTAACCTTATGGTATTTCCTTTACCAGGTGTACATCTGTCCATTGCTAACCATTTTGTATATGAGGTTACTCCAGGTCCAATCCAGTGTCCAATGCTTACCATCAGGTGATCCGTCGGTTCGTTTGTTCCCCTATTCCATAAAAAATGATCTGATGATGATGATGATGACGATTAAAATGACGTATTGGCACTGCGGCGTAATGTTATAGTTGTAATTATTTAGTTATCAATTTTTATCCTTTGAAGTGCGGGTCCATGAGTCCTGATAAGAACCATTTAAATGATAATAAATACTTACGACAGTCTCTTAGGAATCTTCCTAGTGGGCACGGTGGTGACGAGTTGACCCCAGACAAGGGTCCCGGCGCCGAGGAACAGACACCAGAGCCACTGGTCTATCGACAGACCCGCCGTACTGAACGCCATGCCACCGAACTGGATAATTATTACCTGGAATTGTTTTGATGGGGTTTGTGTTGTAATGGGTTTAGATTATGATGTCAAATCTATATAAATAAAAATGAATTTCCGTTCGTTAGTCTCGCCAAAACTCGAGAAAGGCTGAACCGATTTGCCTAATAATGTTCTTAAAATGTTCGTGGAAGTCCAGGGAAGGCTTAAATGATGAGAAAAACGTAACTAAAAATGATAAAATAACGTAAAAGGTGTTTTTAAGATAGTACGAAGTTTGCCCAGTCAGCTAGTCCCATACAAAAAAAGTTACATAATTTAACATAGGATACTGACACTGGTTGTTAACGATGGTCATAAAAGGTCATCATTAGTTTAGTACAATATTGTTTCTTCTTTATCACACTCGACTGAAAATATCGACGTCTAATAACACAACTTATTGAGTTCCGAAATTCCGAAAAAATGAAAAGATAACCTCACATGAAAGATAGCGTCAAACAACAGTAACAATACCAAAGGAGTTTTCTTTATTCGTTCATTTATTACCTGATTGCGACCGCTGAATATTCTCACCCAATCTTCTTTTGATATAATATTTTTTTTGTAAGTATGGTGAGCGACATATTCACACAGGTAAAAGCTAGTAATCACATAAATAACTGATAGACTGCCTCGTTGGCGGAGTGGTCGCAAGTGCGACTGCCGGGCTAGGGGTCTCGGGTTTGATTCCCGGGAAGGGCAAAGTATTACTGGGTTTTTTTAATCTCAGTAACAGCACGGAGTCTGGAATTGTGCCCGGTATATGGCAATAGGATCACCCCCTATTACATAGAACTCATAACATAAATAGTGAAAAGTGGGTGTTACATTGTATTTGGCATAATGTACATCTCTGCCTACCTCTTCAGGGATAAAAGGCGTAATGTAATTGACATACCTGCGAAGCCGCAGTGCCGATCCATATAGAATAGAAGATGGGATTAGTAAACAACCCCTGGAACACATTTCTTTGGCCGTGTATCTTGCGCGCGTTGATTTCGTTGAAGAGCGTCATCATGACGAACGTGTTGAATATGATCGTGAAGTGCTGCGTGGGCTCCGAGCCCAGCGCCTGGCCGCGGCCTGACGGGATGTTCAGCAGCCTGTCGCCTGGAGACATACGAGTTGTGGACATTTGTATTATAAGTATTTGTAGTACATTTTGCTACAGTCCAACTCGATAGAAATATTAAGTGAAAATGTAGATATTAAACTGTATGCTAGAGAACGTAAGGTCAATAATTATTTATAATCTACCTGGAAGATCATGAGAATATTTGTTTATGTCAAGTCAATAATCAGTTATATTCTGTTCAACATAAGATTTAGAATAGTCTATTACTATTTATTATTATTAAAACCAGATTTTATCCTTTAAATCCTCTATAACTTACCGACGAATAGAAGCGAGAATATAATAAAGAGCTGATAGATAGCCTGTCCGAGGATGTTCTTCATCATGGTGCGACTGATGAGAGGCTTGGTTCGTCCGTACGGCTTGCGCTGTAGCAGGTCTGGCGTCGGCATCTCTGTCGCCAGCGCAAGCGACGCTAACGTGTCCATGATCAAGTTTACCCATAACATTTGTACTGCCTGGAAGGGGAGATTAGTCTTTAGTTGTTAACCTTATATAAAGGTTATACCTTAGAAAAAAGATCAAGATCCTAAGAGGAATCTCAACATTAAAAGTGATCTATGTATTGCATCTAGGCATAGATTATGAGCAAAAACAGTTTTCTTTTAACGTAAAAACTGGTGTTTAAAAACCATTTGAAGTTGCACACCTAAATCTAGTGGCTGAAAAGAACTTACTTTTCGAATAACCACAAAGTTATTTGTATGGTGAAGAGCATTGTTTTAGTACACAAACACTTTAAGTTGTACTAAAATATCGTGCCATCTCTGTCATTTTACAAAGAATTTGTAGAGACAGAACTATACTTAAGTGCGACTTAAATTGGGTAGCCAGGTAGTAAGGTGGCAGTTTCAGTATTGGGACGTAATACAGTTTTGGAGGAAGCCTAAGTTCAGCATCAACAATTTATAGTTGATATGATAACGATGACAATAATAATTCTTTTTCAAAGTACATACCTTAAGAGGACTGTCCTGTATCGCACAGGCACCAATGAAGGCCACAATAACAGCGACCACGTTGACTGTGAGCTGGAACTGTAAGAACTTGGCGATGGAGTCATACACGTTACGGCCCCACATCACTGCCTTCACGATGGATGAGAAGTTGTCGTCTGTAAGGATGATGTCTGATGCTTCCTTCGCTACGTCTGTACCTGCGATACCCTGGGGGAAGAATTGGGAGGTTAGAAAGTGTGTGAAAGGGGCCTATGACAATAGGTAATAGTGGTTAGTATGATGGGTAAAATAAAAGATAGAAAATATGGACATGTAAGAATGTGACTTTGTTTCGAAACATAAAAGTTGAAGATTTTAAGTATTGTAAAGTGAATTAAACGATCAAGACCTTGGCAACTTAATAATGTCATCGCTTTAGAATCAACTAGACGACACCAATAAAATCCAAGATCTTATGTATTAAATCGCAATAGTTGTTAAAAGATGATGGTATTTAAAAGTTAAAAATGGGTCACCGTCCCACTCAAAAATCTACCTTACCCGTCTACCAACAAGAAACAACTTACCATAGCAAATCCAACATCAGCCTTTTTAAGCGCAGGTCCATCATTAGTACCGTCTCCAGTGACAGCGACTACTTCGCGTGTGTCGAAGGCTTTAGATTCGATCATTCCTTTAACTAGCGTGTATTTGTCTGTCGGTGACGATCTCGCAAGGACGCGGAGTTTCGGCCATACTTTGTCTAGTAGGTGTTGTTGTACCTGCAAAACAGAAGAATAGTTTAAATAATGTTCCGTTTCTTACTAGGACATTGTAAAGAGTGTCTTGAGTTATTCAAACTGAAAAAAGGCGAGGCAATGACAGAAGATAATACATTGGTCACCACCTCTAGTCTTCACGCACACCCTCTGATTGGTCGGTTCAATGGAACGAGCCAATGAGAGCATCATAAACGTTATCAATCACTTTAAGCGAATCTAAAATTGCCTGCTAAGATGGCGATTATTTTTCTCTTATAACATTTACCCAACAAAAAAATATAGAATGTTACACACCTCTCCATTAGTATCCCTGATCCTCTTATTGAACTCCTTGCCCTCCAGAATGAGGAAGTCGTCAGTAGGTTTGAGTATCCCGCACTTGATGGCAATAGACCGCGCCGTGTTGACATTGTCTCCTGTCACCATGCGCACTGTGATGCCTGCCTTTTGACATTTCCTGATGGCTTCGGGTACCTAGGGACGAAGAGACATTTATATGATGGTTTTTATTTTCAGCTCGTTTACCAAGAATGGAGATTATGTTATGGAACTTTTGGTGTTGATGGGTACGGTTAAGTGTATTTTAAGGAGTTTCAAAGGCAATGAAATAGTTATAACTTGTATAAACTATTTAAAAAAATAATGAGTTTGTGCACAAAATTCCTTATTTTAAATTGTTTTTGGGACTATCATTTCTAAATCAAAATGTTTGTGTTCACATTTGTAAAGTAGAAGATTAGGAAATCATTTTTTAATTAAACAATTAAATTTTTTGACATCATTTAAGTATCAAAGGGCAAGGTACCTATTCTAGTACTTTTTAAAAGTTATAAAATGTACCTCTGGTCGTACAGGATCTTCAATACCGACTACACACAAGCAGGTCAGGTTGTTCACGATGTTGTCCTCGTCGTCCCAGTTCGGTTCCTGGTCTATGTGCACCTGGATAGACAAACAATTTGTTCGTAAGTAAATCGCAACTATAATTATACATATTGGGTTGAGTTACAAGTAATTATGAATGTATTGTACACACATATTTTTGTAAACATTTTAGACTACAAAAAGGTAATTATAACTAAAAGGTAATTATAGATATGTTATCTATTTTAAGCTTACCTGGTTAATTTCAGCCTTGCCCGGTACGAAGTCCCTGTAAGCGACGGAGATGGTTCGGAGTCCATCACAGGCCATGGGTTCGATTACCTGTCGTACCAATCGCTCTTGCATGTCGCGCGTGAACTTTTCCAAACGACCTTCGTGACCATAGATGAATGCGCATCTGTAGAATAGAAATATATTAATGTTAAATGGCAATTCTTTGTTTTGCTTATTGAAATAGAGGACATGATTAGACATGGTGTCAGGATCTAGAAAGTCAACAAAAATATTCAGAAAATAAAATTAGAAGGTTAATTTTACTTTTACTAACATTTCAATTTCGAGTCGATTAAGTTTGTTGTTGAAGTTATAGAATTATGTTATTTATAGCATTTTATGTGATACATTGAAAAGATTTTTTGGAGGAAGACTACACATGTTGATTCTGAAATAGAGGGACAAGTTAAAAATATGGCCTAAATTCAAGTAAAAAGCCATTGGTAAAAGCTAGACATCTAAAAAAACGGTACTTACTTCTTCAAAACAATCTCAGAAGCTCCTTTAGTGTAAAGTCGGTAGCCGCCCTTGTAGGGGATGACAGTGGACATGCTCTTGCGCACCGAGTTGAACGTGTACACACGGGTGAAGGATTCTTCTGGGTGTCTCTCACGAACTGCCTCGTAACTCTGGCCGAGCGCTAGGACGAACCCTAGCAGGGCACACTCGGTCTTGTTACCAACTTGCATTGGAGGCCCTGTTGGATCTTGGCTCGGCTGTAGGAAGAAGGAACATTATTGTTAAGGTTTGATCAAAAAATTATAAGTGTGATGTACACTCTAATTTTGTACATGTGTATCTAAAGTTATGGCCATGAAAAAACATGGTGTGAATCAAACTCAGAGAGAAATTGTGCTCTGACGGAAAGCACTCACAGCTAAATTATTCCAGAAACATATATATAAAAATTAAATCAACACTCGTGATGATAATTTACAAGAAAGTAACAATAAAATCTCACCATAATTCTGGACGTAAAGGCAGCATTAACAGATATTCCTTCGACCATAGTTTCGGCGACCTCTTGCGGTATATCCCTGAAGTTAGGCGTGACCTTGCAGAGTTTCTCACAGATGTAGGACTGTACGACTGTCATTCGGTTCGTGGTGAGAGTTCCTGTCTTGTCTGAACAGATTGCGGTTGCGTTACCCATCGTTTCACAAGCGTCTAAATGACGTACCAAGTTGTTGTCTTTCATCATTTTCTGTGGAAAGATAATGTGAATTTAGTATTTAATGTGAGTTCGAAAATGGATGGTGAATAAAGAGAACTGTTCTTTTTTATCTTGTATATACGGTGAACGGTGGAATTATTAAGTGCAATAGGTATAGAAAACTAGGATATTCTATATCCAGTCCAAATGTTCTGACTGTATAAGAACATTGAGAACAGTTAAAAACTTTATTGGCCACTCTGTTACGTCTTATGTTGAAAACAAATTATATCAGAAAATATGGCGTAACACCATTAGAACGAGACCGCGTTCGGTACACTTGAATGGTTGGTTGATTGGAGCCGGCCAATCAGAACGCCGAACGCTAATTGTATATTATTACAAGAGATACATACCTTGACAGAGTAAGCAAGCGACAGAGTAACGGCAAGCGGCAATCCTTCAGGCACGGCGACGACAAGTACGGTGACACCAATGATGAGATGTTTCACCAGGTTGTTGATATACGTCGCCTTCCACGGCTTCTGTTCGATCACGAACGTATGCACGCAGAAGTTTATCACCAGGATGATCACCGTCAGAACTGCTATTGTGGAGCCGGCGTAGCCGATCTATTGAAGAAATTGGTTTAAGTTTGTCGCACATATTCCAAACACCCGTATGAAATGTTGTTAAAGTAATGGTGCTATTCTGGTGTTAAACATTTAAGGAGATTTAATCTGTAAATGTTTTGCTGATCAAATCTTGTGTTACATTCCGAGGTCGGATTAAAAAATATTAATTTTCTATTAAAAAAACAACATAACACGGATCTAGAATTCTGCATGGTGCTAGCAGCACTGAGATAGTTAGACTGATATCGTCATCATATGACATTAAGTTGAGTCCTTATTTCATAGGACTCTTACTCAGCCAGTAAAAAGTGTTCTGTTTAATGTAATTAAGTTACTTTTTTCTTTTAGAGAATAAAAAGTGTTACAATAAGCTTAAATATGCACGTTTATTTACTTGTATAGCCAACTTGGTGAGCTTGGCTTGCAGTACAGACTTCTCCTTTTTATGTCCAGCTTCTGGCGGAGGTTTGTCGCTGGTTGCAGGCACGTGGTTGTCGTCTGGTCGCGCGTGGTTCGCGCCGTGACTGTTGCCTGACGCCGGCAACGTTGCGTCTTCGTCACCTGTGTGGTGTAATAACCGTGTTAGTATAATGTTGGGTAAAGCGATAATTTACTCAAATATGTTGTTATGATTGTGTACTGGTAGTTTGGAATTTGATAATAAATAAAGGGTTTAATTAATCTACATTGATTATTTGTCTAACTGATACGTTTCCAGTAAAGCTACTTAGAGTTTAGAGTACTCAATAATAAAATCTGTCGTGTATAGATATACTAACTCAGTACGGTTAGAGTTGTAGTCACATAATAGGTCCAAAATTATGTTGTAAAGTTGGCTTTGATATCTAAAATTACTTTGAAGATAATTCAGAAAGAAAATCGAATAGAATAACCAAATATCTACGTTAATTGACATTGAATACTACTACATACTAATTTAGAAAATGAATACTAAAGATGGCCAATTCATAATAAAACAATACCAGTACAGTATCACAACGTTTCTCTAAAACGTAACTCACTATCCAGAGGTTAATGTAAGTAAATAAAAATTAACTTCATGACTACAGAAATAAAGTATATAACCCCTCGATTACGAGCCAACGTTGAAATACTTGAGCAACTATCGCTTACAATGTTAAGCCCAGAATTTAACAGAATCTCTAGTTACAGTGCCAATTCGATAAATCAAATAGCTTTACTTTAAAACAGCCTGAAAAATTAATAATTTCTGTTAAAAGAGGAAAATTCTCGAAGAAAAGAGAACTTACTCAGCTTGGACTGTAGGCTGCTTTTTGAAAACAAAAATAAAAAGTGTCTCTACTACAAAATAGGAAAATAATTACTGTTAGGTATTTGTACTTTGTAGTGCAAGTGTACCAAATTTTAGTTTATCTACGGTTGCACCTACCTTCTTAGTTAGAAGGTCAAATCCTTAATTATACTATAAGTTAATCAATTACATACATTAAAGTGTTACTACAAAAGAAATGCACTAGGATGCTGTTAAGTGAAAATGAATGGTTTAAAATTACATTTCAAATTTAAATTAATTATTATTATTATTTAAGAAACCTACGAAATCGCGAGAAAGAGAGAAAATTAGTATATTACTGTTTTTAATCTATTAAAATACTGTATCTAGGAAGAACGCTAGAGTAACTTTGTTCTATAATTGTAGTGCCTGTTTAATGTACACTGAAGGACAGAATAATCTACCCATCCCACATTTAAGCTCGAAGCTACAGACTAAGCACCATCACCATTATTTAAATATAACATGTATCATTATAATAATAAAGGCGAAATTTCTCTGACCCTCAGTGTACGGTAGTTTTTGAAGCGGGGCATAGCAAAGGATTTTACTTACCAGTCAAACTCTTGCGTTGCGTAGACTTGCGTTGCTGCTTTTTAGCCTCTACTCGAGTCAATTTTTGTCCAATATCCCATCGATAATATATTTTTTATCCAAAATATAATAAGCATACACATTAATGACAACGATTGGATAATATTTTGATACATCATGCAGTCAACACGACAGTTACACGATGCATTCAATGTGTATGTTTTGATTTAGGTTTTTGGTTTATGTATTTTTTTTATTTTAATTTTTTTGTTGATCGGCGACATGGAGATGCGTGCAGCAGGCCGGGGTCGGGGGTGGAGAAAAAAAAGTTGGATGTCATTGTACGGATCACACTATATGTTTGGTTGTGGCACTAAATCTAAAGGGTTTATGTCAATTGCTGTTTGAACGGTTGAGGTAATATCACTCTTATTGAAACTGGTTACTAGAAATGTTTTCAGTCTTATATTAATTGAAGTAAGTTTCATATTCAAACTCTCAACAGCTCAAACGTAGCGACTAAAATTGCATTTACAAATGTATGCTTTTATGATCATTTTAATTATAATTTTAGGATTGTTGGACAGAGATTATTTCTTTATTGAGACGAAATAATAATAGAACAACATCGAACGTACACATAATAAATAATATCGTACAAATGAAAATATTCGCTTTAAAAATATGTCATGCTCTCACAAAACATTTCAGGCTATTAGTTAAAACATATAACATAGACAGACAACGTTCAACAAGACTGTATGGAACGACAATAAAATCAAGACAAAACAATGACAATCCGTATCATTCAGTCATCAATAAATAAAATAATCTCACTTTTAAAAACGAAACTGGCAAAAGAGCATAAAAAAGATTTAATGTGCCAATAATTTTGGCCAGATGTGTAAAGGAAAGCTTTATTTTTCCCAATTTCGTTATAATTTTTTTACTACCTCCTTCCAAAATGGAGGTTAAGTGCGGTGGCTCAATGACAAGGGGGGAGGGGGTCATACGTCACTGGTTACACTAATGTATGCACCAAGCATTGGGGCGTACTATGCTCATTTAGCCAAGCTAAAACATACTCTATAGTCTCATGTTTAAGTACATTTTTGTTAAAGCAACTCGCAGAAAGCGTCATCACCTAAATGAGCAGAGTAACAATGCTAACTATCTTGCGGGATTTTCGCTAAAGGACGACCTTTCTGATGATTTATGTAAGCTTAACATTTCTATTACAAAACATTAAACTTTTTGGACATTGACAAAAATAACCATAACCATTGGACATCACATGACCATCACCGCTTCATCAGAAAGGAGGTACATATCTAAGGGGACATCACTATGCTACGTTAGCGAACACATCACAAGGTTACTGACCTTTCTTCATTTGCTTGATTTCCTTTTCCTGCTTGTCTACAGCGGCGCCGAGGAGCGTGAAGATGATACCAGCCTGGGAGTTTACACCGACCGCTGTTACCAGCATTTTGCCGGAGCCTGGAATTTGAATCAAGATTATATAGTTATGCATGCAAATGAAGACTCAGTTATTAAGAGGGAATAGTTTCAGGCATCGAGGCTAGCATTATGTACTAAAATGCATTGGATTCCTCTCTCTTAGTCGACACTACAAAAGTCAAAAATCTATTATATTGGCCACTTAATCTATGAAATTTATTTAATTGATACATGCGCAAACTTGCGCTAACCTCTTACTTATGCGCAAAACTATATTAAGGTTAAACGTAACATATCTTCTGTTACAATAGCTGTGTTATGGCGGTTTGCCTACCTTCCATGACGTGTGTACCGGATAGCACCATGGGATCAAACGATTCACCCTTTTTGACATGGTCCGATTCACCAGTGAGCGACGATTCATCAACCTGTAACGTAAAATGCAATGATGAAGGATTCCTTTAGAAAAAACCTGTGTAATAGATTTTATAATATGAGCTAGTGACAGGACTTTGGCCATTAAGCTATTCTAGGTTTGTTTATCAAAACATGTTGACTTATCATAAAGAATTTACATAATACAGATGTATTGCCAATTTATCCTGTAGCTTATTTCTCGATATCGATAATTCTCGCTTGATAAAAAGCCTTAGCAATGTTGGAACCTAATTTTGAGCTTCTGTCATATATCAACGACGCATATCACTTACAAAAATGCCATTATGTAACTCAAGAAAATCTGCAATCAAACATGGCCATCACACAGCCATAGATCAAAAATATCGCTAGATCTAGCGACATTTAACATAATTCGTAACTAAACATAATAATTAAATATAAAAATAAAAGATAAAAACTGCGGTATTCGGTTTGTTCCTTATCTACAACGACTTGGTATCGCAGTGAGGGTTTTATCGACACAATCTTGGCTTTATAATGACGCAAATTGTACAATTATGCGACTTTCTAAGTAGTTGTATATCTCGGTGTGCAAGTTTGGCAGTAATTCATTTGATTATGAGTTTTGAGATAAAAGTTTTTGAAGTGACTTTGAAGGATTTTATTAATTCTGTAGGAAATCTTGGCAAAGGAGGTAGACGAGGTTTTATATTCCATTAACGGTTTTTGCAAAGTTTCCTTGAGGGTTTTGATAGCCATACGTTCGATCGTATTCTCGTCTGTTATTGGTCAGATTATTCTCGACATCGATAATTACGTGGAGGACCGCGAACGACTTAAACCCGATCTTTGGAATTGAAACTTACAATATAGCCTAGCAGAATTGAGGTAGGAATTGTCAGTACTATCGTACAATTTGTAGTAGGGTTCTTCCTTTTGTACTCGAACAAGTAAGGTCAAAAACTGACCTCTAAAAGGCAAAAACAGGTAAATATTTTCATTTTTTTCGCACTATATCCACGTTTTTATATATAACATTGTTACTGATAACCTAATAACGCGTTATCAGTGTTTGATCAGTAAGGTATTCAGTTATCAATTGACGCACACTGTCGATATTGTTACAAATTAGATATTACTACCTAGGTGCTTATATTTACTTGAGGGGACTGAGAACCTAGAGCGAGTTATTTTACATTAAACGTTACTGCGATTAACTCGTCTGATTGGTTGGTTAATTTAGAGCAGGCCAATCAGAGCACCAAACGTCATTAACGTGTCCATAGCGTTAACATAAAAGACATTAACTCTAAGCTTTCTGTAATGTTACAATAGTGTTGGTTTCGGCCGAGGATTTTAAAATATCTGATTGTATTTATATAACATCACGCCTTTTCTCACGGTAGGCAGAGGCGCATATTACGGCATTTAATGCCACTGTACAATGTACCACCCACTTTTCACTAATTATGTTGTGTTCCATGTAATAGGGGGTGAGCCTATTGTCATATACCGGTCACATTTCCAGAATCCGTGCTACTACTGAGAATAAAAAAAATTCCAGTAATACTTTGCCCGACTCGGGAATCGAACCCGAGACTCCTTGCCCAGCAGTAGCACTTGTGACTACTCAGCCAACGAGGCAGCCGCCGATTGTATTTGTTTAGTCGATTACAGGATTTTATAGTGTGTAATGTGTGTTAAGTTTATTGTCATATTTTTTTGCCAATAGGGACCAGTGATGATCAGGTGTTCCGAAAGATATTACAGTTTGTTCTTTGATAAAGGGGTAGGTCAGGTTGATGATACTGGTATTATCAGTTTTGATATTAACACCAAGTTATATCGATCTAATTCAAAAACATAACGACTCATCCCGACGGAAATATTACTAATCTATTACTATGATACAACTTAACAATTACTAACAAGTTATAATTAAATTATTCTCATTTCTTCCACGTGGAAAAAACTAAGTTCCAATTCTCATTCTGGCTACTAAAGGTTGCTATTTTCAGAAACTTTCTATTAAATAACTGCATTAAAGACATTTTATTATGTTTTCGGCTAACTCATGTAACTGTTTAAAGTTTACTCGACTAGTTTAAAGTAGCAGCGCGACAGTCGCCGTGTCGCGAGTGGCGGAATGTTGTTCATGAATATGAGCCTCTAGCATGGCTTGAAACTAGTCGAGTTCCTCGTCAAACATTTATGTGAGTAAGCTGAAAGCCTAATAATTAATTATGTCTCACGAAAGTTTTATATATTAAAACTTTCAATGATGACCGTAATAAAAAGTTACTACTAAAGATACATAATTGATCATAACTCTGCTTACCTTCAAGTCATTACTCTGCAGCAGTATACCGTCAGCCGGCAGCAGATCGCCGTACTTTATCTGACATATATCGCCACATACTATCTCGCTGATTGGGACCTGCCTGACCTCGCTGCCTCGGATCACCGCGAACTTGTGCTCCCCTTCTATCCGAGATTGAAGCCCTCTGGAATTGAGATTGGGATCTCGTTAAAATTGGGTCATAGATTGTAAAAATAGTTTTCTAGAAAATATAATATCGTTGACTAAATCCTGACACTTTAGTTAAAAAGGTAATTTAAGTATATCGATTCTCTGTCCGATGTAGGAATTGAACCTTAGATTGTTTTTAACATTAAAGGATTTAAAAAATATTGATTGAGAAATATTCTTTTTTAACAGATTTAATAGCGATTCAGTGAAGCAAGATACTTTTATTGAACATTTTTCAAAAGTTAGAATGACTAGTAGAATACTTCTTTTAGACTTAGTACAACTTTTGGGTTAGTTTTCATTATTCTAGAAGGTAATTCTTTTTAATACATAATTATTCATTAATCGTTAATTCGTTTCAATACACACCTGAATTGCCTTTCTTTCGTGTAATCGTTGAACGCAGTAACTATAACGACGACTATGACTGATATTAAAATCGCCAGACCTTCGATCCATTGATAATGACCTTCCTCTTCGTCGAGATGAGCTGGAAAACATTTTAATAATTGATATTAGATATAGTTTTATACAGACAGATACACAAACCAACATAAGTCTTTATAAGTGAACTACAAAAAAATATTGAGCTACTTTCTCATCAGAGATGCTCTTGAATACTATCAGCCAATAGCATCGTTTTATTTTACTTAGTTTAAAATTAGAAGGCGTCATAATATCCTTGCTGTTATCACTGATCAAAGATGTAATGCATTTCAAAATAAACCAATTCTATTGGTTAATTAACAAATTTTATTTCACTTTGTAGTTGGTAAATCTCTGATGGAAAGTCAGCCTTGTCGCTATGGAAATAAAGTCTAGAATAAAATTATATTAAGGATGTGCATTGGTTGTTTAAAATAACACACGTGGTTCTAATATTGTTCTAGAAGAATTAAGAAGGGCCGCGCCTGTTGGTCATGAAATTGCTTTACCAAACACCATACCACAGAAACATAAAATGGTAATAATTCATTCATTACATTTTAAAAATTGTGGTAAAAATTACCAAATAAAAACTTTCATGACTTTCATGACTGAAAAAAAATATTTTATATTTTTTATAAAATTTTGAATTCATAGTATAGTGTCTTTTAAACTACAGTTATCCTTTGGAAGGTTTTGGTTTTATTTAACTTAAACATTTTATAAACTAAATTTTTTCAAACATTCCAATACCGAAAATTCGAAATTAACGGTTAATTCGTAATTTACTCACCTATAACAGAATATCCCATAATATAAAGTTAATTCAGATTTCATTTTTTAAGTAAATTTTTCTTACAAGATGAATGAATGTGCCAATTGGAAAGAAGTGATGACTTTTTCATCCAATAAATGTTAGAATTATCTATCACTAAGCCTTTGAGACTGCCAGTTTTTATAGCTTATGACTTTGACGGGCTGTGCAAAAAGGCTAGTGTTGAAGTCACATGTTATTTAGTGCTGACTCTATATTCTCAACCGAAGGGCTGAAGCAAGCAATAAGCTCATTTGATATTCAGGACTTTTTAGTAACTAAGATCGAAGCATTGTTTTGTAAATACAAATATATTTTATTGTATATTTGTGTTTTGGTGATATTGTTTGCTTAATCGACTATATTATAGTTAAGCAGATAGCAGGTTATATGTGATGTGCAAAAAAACCACAATTGTTCGAATGCATGAAAGAGATAGAACGCATATATATAATAAAGCTATCTCTTTCAGTAAAAGAACAATTGTGATTAAAACCACATAAAACAATGCTAGGACAATTCAGCAAAGCGGTTACACTAATATAATTTTCGTCAGTATTACAATAATAAGGAATACTTATTTAAATATATTTTCTTTAAATAACTTCCAAAGAACAATGATAACAACATAGATTACCATTCACTAAACAATGAAACGAGACGTCCTTTAAACAGTTCATAATCAAACACCATTGAGGAACATCACTACAACGGTAATGCAACACAACTAGAGAGAGAGACAGAGATAGAGAGGACGTAGAGAGTGAAAGAGACGGAAGGTGTCATGACCCGTATCAGGTGGCACACAGATTCAATAACGGTGTGGCATTAAATTTAATAGAGATGGTAATATTCATTGGACTAATTGATGAGATGGTAAGACTGCGACCTCCTTTGGCCGGCAAACTAACTATTCCCGAAGATTACATGCATACTGAAGAACTAGATTTTGAAGATGTTGATGTTAAAAGTAATGAATTTGATGTATTAGAATCTGTCGATGATACGGGTGATGATAAAATATTCGTTAATGATAATAGAGAAACTCAAAATAGGTTACAAGTTAGTGAATTTTCAAAGGATTATTTGCATAAAATAATAATAGGCTTAATTTGTGGACATACGTTTCAAAATTTAAATGTTAAAACTTGATCGAGCAAAAAGATGCTTCTCAGAAGATATTCTGCATGATTTTAATAAAACCTTTGTCAATGAAATCGACACTTATAAAATGCGGACGTAACTACTATACTTTAAAATTTTGCTGGAATATGTCCAATGTGTCCATATTCGAATTGGATTGGACAAGCCTCTGTGATTATGTAGATTCATTTCAGTTCATTGAATTCACGTAGGCTTTTATAGAGGTAGTAGCAGTTATCTGCAGCTGAAATTGTAACTTCATTATCATCATTTGATTGTGGACTTATGTAAAATGTATTTCGTTGACCAAATTTTTCCTTTGTCTTCTAATGAAGTAGGTTCATTTTTAAATGGTTTGGTATCTTATAGATATTTGGTAGATAGACCAGAGGTTACACAAACTAGCAAGCAAGACAGACAAACCTACAGGGTTGGACAGGGTTATTAAAGTGCAACTACATTGTGGTACTCAAGATGTGCGCAACTAAATCAATTACATGCCCCATTACCATGGTCTATATCATCGACCATTGTACAGTCGGAATCGTATTTTAAATGACAAACTGCATTTCGTAGTCGAAACCATCGGAAAAATGAGAAGAAACGTTTAGAATGGCATTATGAATTAGGGTTAGACCTAAAGTCATACATAATTTAGATGCTTCCGTGGTCCATTTCGACTAGTAAACGCAGTATAGATTTTAGAAACAGATCAAATTGATCAAGATGCGAAAGTATTTAGTGCCAATTGCATTTCATAGTGCTGATATTTTGTCTCGTTAATTTAAGGATATTTTTGTTCAAAACTGGCCAATTTTAGGAAACAAGAATTAGTATATCAGCACTAATTGAGTAAATATTAAACCATGGTATAGAACAACACATAAAATATCCGAACATTTAGAAACAGTAGCGTATCGATTTAGTTGCAAACTTGTCGTGTGAAGGATTTTTTGTTCAGCTGAGTGCATACGTTAGAAAACCACCTTTCATAGGTCCAGTATGCACCCAGAATAAAGGTATACTATTCGCCAATTGTACTCGAGTACCTACATAGCTCTAACAACAAACAATCGCGTACTTTAATCACATAATCTTACCAGGATCGTCTAATGTTCCATATTGTTATTGAAAAGAAAAAATACATAAATTAATATACATTACCTTAGGTTTTTCTAAGTACTTAGAAATGAAAATATACAGTAAATCTAGATATAACTTCTACGTCCATATAGTACCTAAACATCTATCTACATTACCTAAAGTTAAATAAGTTACGGAGCTAATAGCGAAATAATAAACCTTTTTTGTGGGATGAATTTTGAGAACATCGCCAATTACATTAAGCATTTTTCCTATAAAGACCTACTTATTTGACTATCGCTGACTGGAAGCTTTTGCAAAGCCTTTATGTACACACATTGACAACATAAAATGTATAGAAGATTGTATTGAACTAAAGTTTGCATGTGGCACACGCGTTAAAAAGACGGGCAAAAACCGGGCTCTGAATAATTCAGATCGAGCACATGGTTCGCGATCGATAGTAACCTTTCCATGGTATCTTATGGTAACAGTTACGGCAATGACTTTATGGGGACTGGATATGTTACACAAATTGGACATACGTATAGTTTATACAAGATCAATACAACATATTACTTCCGACTCAGAATTGTATGTTGCTGTTAAATTATTTCTTTTAATTGTCTATGAAATAAAGGTTGTTATTGCGTGATATTTTGAATAAAGCTATCGATTGACTCCATACAGTTATGAGTCAGCGGATATAGGAGAATTTTAATGATACCAATTATGATTTTGCAACTGAATTTGAGGGACCTATCACTGACAATCTAGGGCTTGATAAAGTATTACACATTAAAACCTTGATAAAACTTACCAACATCAGCTGGGTCATCTGACGGTTTGTAGAAACTCAACCCTAAGGAGACTACAGCTGCAACCTCCAGAATAATGAGGGTCACATCTTGCAGGGCCTCCCAGACTAACGTGAGGAAAGTCTTGGGGGGCTTTGGTGGGATCAGGTTCGAGCCGAACACTTCGCGCCTGTGTTGCAGGTCGGCTTTCGAACCGCTAAGACCTGGAGACAAGAGAAAAACATTGGTTAAACTTTGCTATAAAAACTTAGCTTAAGAAATGAAAAATTTGACGAAACAACAATTCACTTACGCCTTTAAGACATTATGGTTAACCTTTCCGACCATTAAATCTAATCTTAAAACCTGAAGGTTAATTTCATTTTCATTCAATGACGTCTCCTACTTTTTATCGCCCAGTTACTGTTTAAACCGAGACAAGAAAAAACCAATGACAAAACATGTTTGGAACTAAGAAAACATGTCGAACGAAAACATCTGTTTCTTTAATTACCTCTACATAAACAAACACTTAAAGATCTTCTAATACGTTTGAAGTCTCCGCCTACTACGAAACGTTGAATATTTCGATTCATGTCTCGATTCTAAGACCTCTCGATACCTATCGATTCAAGTAGAATTGATTGATTTAACTACCTTCAACTTTATTAGTAACTGACAGCCTCCTTGAGAACTCAAGTTGTACTCAATAATTGAAATAATTGAAATGAATTCTTTGATTTTTCTTCGTGGAATTTCTTTTATTGAATGATATGATGTGATATTTGGAAATTACGTATAAAATATTTCAGCTACCGTAAATACCAATACCCAATTACAATAAAAATATGATTTGTGCTCTGAAACGTTTTGGTAAGATCTATTTTCGTTTGGGTGAAAAATATCGTAAAGCGAAATTTGGAATGGCGGTATAAAAGCGACGTATTCCTTACGATTCATATTGGATGAGCATGAACGGGCTTGTGATAATGTACAAACTACCCACGCTACGTCTGTAATAAAATTTATACTGTACAATGAAACTGTTGATTGGGAAAACAAGATTTTTTATTATCTTTGATGCTTTTTAGATACAGCCTGTCAGTAGTTACAGAAGAACACAAAAATCGTAACCTTGATGATTTTGGATACACACTCTGATTGAAACTAGAAACCTCATTGTATGAATTCAATAATTTAATTAACCTTAAAATTCGCCAAACAAAACTGAAACACCTTCCTCGTAAACCGTTAACACTCAATAAATAACATTAACGAAATCCTAAAGTACCTAATAAAAGTAATAGTACATAAATTCTATTTAGAATGTAACGAAATAAATTTAAACAAACGGAAGCTCCATGTCGGCGAAAAGGAAACCGGCCATCATTATGTTGCCTCGCGGAACAAAAAAGCAATGGAGTTAGCATTCATTAGCAAAAAGAAGAAAAGAAACAATCCAGTAAGGATTACATGTTAATGAAGCAACTACGCTTTTCTTTTCTTTGTAAAAAGATCTTGAAAATAATTTGATGTCTTCATCGCGTAACTCCACCGAAGATTGCATAGTTGCTAAATATTCATGTAGCCGGATAGAAATATAGTCTCGAGCTAAAATATGAGAGTTCTCAAAGCTTTCTTCATTTTAGTTAAGTCAACAAGCCTTCTGTACAGCAGCTCCATTTATTTACTTCACTTTTTCGTCGTATTTTAGCAAAATAAACTGACTTTGGAAAGTTGCTTTTAATATTTTAAAACGGAATCTTGACATTAATTCCTTTATGTGGTTACTTTACCATTTTCCGTTTCTATCAATCATATTATCAATCATAAGCGCATGTACATCAATCTGGTTGATTGATTGTGTATTAGTTTGGTATGGAGCATCGACCTCAGTAACATTGGCGTACTACATAAATATACCAACAAACGATGTTACTACGAGTCTGAACTACTTATAACTTTTACGATGTTCTCTATGAGATGTGTTGTATAAATAAAAAATAAATATTTTGTTTATGCTTAAGAGGTTTTTAGTGATTGGCATATGGAAACCGAGAGAATTGACTCACACGCGGCGGAGTGCTTGCGTACAGTTATGATTGTGTACTAAATCTGTACTCGTCCCGAGATAGTTATATCAAACATCCTCTCAGTTATACGTCCGTGATAACGCTCATAATCCGCGAATTTTACGAGAACATTTTTCAATCCGTGTACCTTCCTTATCAGGCTAAACTTGTGAATTTATTACGTAGCCGTTCCTACTTGCGAAATACTCGCTGACGGGGCTCGTCCTTCTATGAATATTTATCAACGACTCCTTAAGGGGAGATCCTAACGAATCTAGGAATGAAAATTTTAATTCAGCTTGAATATGGGTTTCGAATACATTTAGTTATTACTTATTAATCAATTTCGGAATGAGATTAGGTCCAATTGTTTGGGGATTCGGTTGAATCATTGATTTCCTTGTCGGGATGTGATGTAGGAAATGATTCATGAATGAATTTGGGTTAATTATATAGTTAAGGTTTGCTGTTTGATTCAGGGAAGTACGCATTGACAACTTTAGTAGGATAACAACTACACCTACTAAACGACACTAGAAATATCACCCTTCACTCACTACTTTTACTACCATTCACAAACGAACTGATAAGTAAAAACAGTTAGCAACAGCGAAAAAATGAACAGTGTTCTGATAAAACAAGCATATGGTAAGACAATTGTTATTATGTATATTCAAAGATAAAACTTGTGCCTCCCCTTTTCAAATTGATCACTGAATTGGATCTCGTAATTTGCCAAATAAATTTAGCGTTATGCTTCAGGAGACGAAATAAAAATAAAAAAAGGGAATTTGTTTTTGTTTTTTATTTCGAGACATTACTTTGAAAGTAAGGGGCGAAGGTTTGTGACCGTCCTGTTACTGACATCCGTTTTTAAGCTGTTTTTTTACAACTGATGTTATGTTTTAGGAATTTCTGTTTGGAAATGGACTGTGATGTTTTCATTTACTTATTTTGTGATGGAATTTCTTAATCATTTCTGCAAGATAGAGCCTATTCTGTCTGTAGAACATCGTGTATTTCAATACATGCAACTAAGGAGTTAAAACAAATACGTTTCCGTACATTCGACCTTAAATTTAGTCACAAAATTGCCACAATTACTCAATTATTCAGTGTTTGTGTATATTTTTTAGTTAAACCCTCATTATTATATTTACTCACGCCACCACTTCCTAGTTTATCAATGAGGTTATTGTTTTCACCTAATGTTGTGTGAACAGCTATTTTAAGAATGAGGTGAGGCATTCCGCCATTTTAGTTTGGAGTGCAGGCACGGCATGGTAGCTAAAACCTGCATTATTATGAAGCAAAATACTTTTAGAGTATTGGACCAAGTCATGCTATTTCATGAAAGTGTCAAGTAAAAATGTACATTGTTATACAATGTTGCAGTTTTCAATTAGGTATGTAGGTAGGGTTCGGAAAATGAGAAATTGATAATCGTATTATTTGTATTACAATACAAATAATATCGCAATAAACATACACTTGTTTAAAAATGACGTCAAAGAAACCGATAGAGTTAATGAAACTGCAGTATTACAAGTATGATAAGACGAATTCCTTCATTCAGATAAAGCAATGAATGGAACGTAAAAACGAACGAACATTTAAACCAAGTTGATATGCATGCACTGAATGAAAATAAAATATGAATGAACGTAACCAACAACTCAATTTTATTTGGAATACTATTTTGTGCTAATGGAAAGTTCTCGAAACGATACAAGAAGATTGTTTTCGTATAGTTTCTTTGCTATTTTCTTGAGTAAAAGTGTCTGAGGCATTCCTAAATGTTCCGTACACACCCTATAATGTTCGTGGTGATGTAATATTCGTGCTTGTATGATGAATATTAATTCTTGAGGCGAATTGTTTGCTAAGCCTCGTTTGTCTTGTGAAAAGGCTGTCAAGAGTGATAAATCTTTACTTATGGCTCTCTGACTCACTTATGAATTAACTGATGATAAAATGACAGTGTTTTATTTCTTGTTTTTGTTGTCGAAACACATTTTTCAATTTGCATTGTTATATTTTACGTCATCGCCACTTACTTTAGACAAGTGTTTGGAAATTTCGGATGCTACCGTGAAGAAATAGTTCAATGTGTATACAGCAGACGGTGACTCATCGGGGAAGATGCATGTATTTTGAAAATTAAACACGCTGAAAGATCAAAATGAAAAATTGGAAAAGCAAAAGAACATGTGGGTTTTCGCTAAAACTGACTAAGTCTGAGACAAGTCCTAATCCGTAAATATCTCCTGATTTCATTGCTTACAATTCTTAGATCATCAGACGTGAGTAAGATGGCACCCCCAGATGAGCTCCTTCACAAATAGCAATGATTCCCTTTCATCCCATAAAGTGTCGTGACCTGCATCAAATTGTTTGGACATTCCGTTTAATCACCTCGTCACTTCTTATTTTAGGAGCTCTTGTGTAAACTGGCCCAGAAACAATCGTGTTATGGACAATGTATGCAGGTATTTTATAGTAGGCTAATTTTGGATTATCAGAAATTTTTTATGAACATTTTTTGTAACCCTCGTGCAAAGAATCGTCAATTCTATCTTAATAAAACAAAAGTTCGTTTTAAAAGAAGTTAGAGAAATTGGTTACACTTTCAGGCTTCAAAGCAAACTATTCTTTATCTGTAGCCAGCTAAAGTTTGTTTTCAAAATCAAATGATCCCTTCCTCGTAATCGGGGTTTGATGGGAGGATTCCTATATATGAAAATAGTCTCTTATAAGCAAAACGTTTAAGGGGAACGAGTCACGATCAAAATATTTACTTGTGTCAATATCAAAACTGGCGTTTCGAAGGAAAATGGTAATGGTGGGATTGTATAAACAATTATCAGACTGACTGAAGTTTGCGTACTCGTACGAGATAATGGTCTCTTTGCGGAAATTGTCATTTTGTGTGTGTTTATGAATTTCCAAAGTCGACTTGAATTTCAAACAAGAAGGGTTGAAAATAATAGCAATGAAGAATGTAAGTAATATATATCGTCATTTAAATGTACAATAATTGGTAACAGAATATAGGTTATCAAAAACTGTGAAACCTTCCATAAACACGAATGCGTACTTTCTCTTTATTTCGTATCGATTACATCTTTCCATTTCAAAATTTCCTCCGTACCTTGAAAGCCTTAGTAACTTATCTCTACTACAACCAACACCATCTGCAGACTTCCGAGATCATTTTAGCCAAGCCTTTCGTATCTCCCTCGTTACACCCGAAAAAATATCTTAAAATGTAAGCAGGTAGGTTCATAAATGAATGAACAGCCGTATATCGAAGCGGAAGACCGGAACGGTTGGCGATAACCGTAAAATATTGATGTGAAGTCAGTGCACTGGGTTTGCCATGCCTACGTAATGTTACATATGTTACACAAACGGCATTTTTTCAATTGGCTTATTTACTTTTGTTGTTTACTTTGCTTTGGGTGCAGAATGCTTGAGTGCGGAGATTAAGTAAATTGGTCGTGTATTGAAGGCTATGGGTCTTATTATGTTGATTTGTAATCGTTTAGTTCTTCGTTTTGTGGTGATTGCTGTGTTCTACTTCATAGTCTTATTGGGATAGGTACTAGTAATAATTGATCAATTCATCAATATAGATTGTTCTATAGATAATAATTACCCACACAAACCAGACAAAAATAATCCTCCTCACGGACATGTAATCAGAACAAGAATTTCTTTACTAACAAATAATGATTCTATTTCTCTTACAAAGGTAAAAATGCTATAAGAGAATATATCCCTAATTCGCCCACAGGATATTATTACAGGGAACATTAACAAGAGGGGTTTAGTACGACTATTACAACGTACTAATAGAAGATTAAGATCTGTAATGAGCGCTGCTTCCCCCTCAGTTTTATTGTGTGCGTGATAAGTAGCTGTGTTGATCATTATGGTAATTTCCGTGTTGTTCACCGATATTCGTTGAAGGTGACTTTTGCAGCCATTTCTTTATTCTACTATGCAATTTTTCAGTTTGTTTTGCGAGTCTTTTTGTAATCTGCATGTCACGTTAGAAGTTGGCGACTATCTGTGAGATCGACCTTCTGGATGATTAAAAATATATCATGTCCTTAATGTTTATTAACAATGCCTTTATTTAATCTGATTCTGATAACTTGTCATCCATCATACTTTCAAGCTTCCACTTGATCACCTATTGCGATACGAATTCAATTTGATAATTTCAAGCATAATTATATTTAGGTCGATTACTGGTTATGATAAAGGCGCCAATCTATTCTTATTACCTATAGGAAAAATTGGAAGCCGAAGATAATATTCAATTACTTACGATAGCAATTATATAACCAGATTACCTGGTATATTTTTCAAATCATGAAGTCTATTTAATCATAGCAAATATTTTCGGCTTCGACATCATACTTTCCACGAAAAAATTCCGGGCGATTCAGTTGGAAAAGCATTGTTTTCACAAGCGCCTACAGCCCACAGAATAAACAAATCAGATCTGTTCTTGTCAGTTTAATGGCCGTTAACTTTGTATTACACCCACACAGACGACTAACGAAACGTTATTTTGATAATCGATTAAAAATCGTAAGCAATTTTATATTTGCGTACTCCTGAGTATAAAACGAGTACGAAAAACGGTTTATTGGCGATAAATCGAGTGAACGACTGTAGTCACGGATAAATGAGGCCTCTCGCGACCGTACAAACATACACACATACCTGTGATAAAATTACTCGTGTAATAAAATGAAAATACACGGAGCGTGCGCGGTGCGCGAAATACGAGTCAGTGTTGGCGCTAGCAGTGAGATGGTTGGCGCTTGGCGCCATCGCGCCACTGTGACGAATAAATAATTAATTAACAGCTCTACCTGCACAGCACTTCATTTGAGGGTCCTAGACACGTGTTTGTTCGTTAACATCCCTTTACAGGGTACACACTTGATAAACATCATTAAAATGCTGACAAATTTAAACCGAATAATTGTGAGAACAGTTGCTCTCGACTTTAATGAAGTAAACAATTGCAGCCTTTAGCGAAACATGTTTCAGCTTTTAGCTGAAACAGAACAGAAATAAAATAATTATACTAGTAACATTTAATTCCCCAAAGGTTGTAAAATATTGACCACGACCACGAGGAAGCGTCCTTGAACCGCGAACACAAACGGTCTTCGTGCAACCAAACCGGGGACGTCGAAATAGTAAACGCTATCGAACGAATTATTAAAATAACATGACTTTCATTCTTAACACGTATTAATATAACATGGTACACAATTAGTTATTGTATGAAAACCTTGTAATTGTAGTTTAATTGCTTGAAATTTTAACATTGCCTAAATTGGGGTAGGAGTTTAAATAGAAATTGGTTTTCATGGAATGAATTAGAATATATATTTGAATACCTATAAGAGTTGGAAATACGGAAGCAGATGTGGTGAAGATATCTATAGATAGATCCAGGATGGACTTTGATAGGACTTCGACGAACGGACTTAAAAGAGGTTTTGTTGAGATCATTCAAACAGTTCGGTGTGCGTTAGAAATATATTGACATCGTAATTCAGTTAAAATCAACACTACATCACAGGAAGGACAGGTTAAGCTTACATTTGAAGTAGTTGCCAACACGTTCGAGGCGAAGAATTAAACAGAAAACAATGTAACGCTTATTGAAGAAGTTGTCAGTGATTATAATCTATATTGGACTTTCAAACAAGAACAGACGAAAGTTTGCAAACTCTATTCCATTGGCCTTACTTGTATTTATTTCTATTTGTTGGAGAATTGAGTCAAATAGAATTTGTTGAGAACAAAGCTTACTGATTGCTCAAGAGCGCAGTCGATGTTAATAAGGATATAAAGATTCCTCCAGTACCAGCAATAATATTATACCAATTCTGTTGCTTCAAATTTTTATTTGTGTATGTTGATTGCATTTATTATTTCCATCATTTCACAGTCGCATTTAAGTACATTAATTTAATAAGATGTTTCTAAGACAAAGAGTAGCACGAGGTCTTCGATAGTCAATCAATCAATTCAAAATTTCTATGGGTCTTGTTTCGTCCATGGGACCGAAGTTATATCAAGGTCTCTTTGTCACGTGGTGGAATACAATGGACGATATCTGAATAACTGATGGACCGTCACATCGACACAGCTGTCTGACCGTGTGCCGACGGAAATAGAACATCGATACTGGCCGACCTGAGCGCTTCTACCCAAGGAGACTAACTCCAATTTTCAACAGTTTATCGACTATTCCAAAGTTTACTCGGTAATCAAACCCCATGGTAAATAGAACAGTCGATTTACTTTTTAAAAGTATTGAAGATTATCGACAATAAAGTATGAAGTACTGTATCTACAAAATCGAATATCGATCTACTTATTACCGAATGAGATTGTTCGCCTCCGATCATTCCATTAGGAAAATATATCAAACAAACGGCGTTGCCTGAAACCGAATAAAATAAAAGCAATTAGGTTACTGGCATTGAAGCTTTTTTGCTCCAAATAAATAAATGACAAAGGTAATATAATATCAAAGCCAAACATCAAAGTACAGTACAACATAAATACATGTTACGCTTTATCTGAAATATACTCGATGCGAAAATGTATGGTGGAATGCCCCACTTCACACGCCGCGTCCCACGGGGAGAACTTACCGACCGGAATGATGAATTGTAAAAATAAAATACCAATACCGGTATAAATTTCACCCGTGTAAAATAAATATGAAGTTCTGACATTTACTCTATGAATCCGAACCACATAAATTGATTTTTAGATACAGATGACCATCGCGGTTTAATAGGCTTTGCGTGAATTTAATCGGGCATTTTCTCACTAGTACCCTAACAATAGAATATTGTGTGAAAATTTAGAGAATATTTTGTGAACATAACTATCAATTACACAATAATTAGACAACAGGATACCAACAATTACAGCCGCAGACGTCAACGGAAGGTGGTATTCATTAAAATAAATGGGAAGGTATCTAATATGTACCCTAATTATGTTCTGTTTAACGGAAAGCGTGTGCTATGAATGTCAAAAGTAGTTTAATCTAAAGATATGCTATAAATTAGATATAATTGAAATCATAGTAGATCATTTGTATCGATAAGCTCGACAGCTATCGATAAAGTACCACACCTTAAATCGTTTAACATATTTACGATTATTGCTAGACTTTGATGTAGCTGCTCTAGTTTTAGATATGTTTTCGCGTTAAATGGCGACCTACAAGTCATTATTAAAAGCTTAATTAATTTCCTCAAGGTCCTTTTAGCTTCCATCATTACGCCCATCGTCACTACTCCATTTATCATCAGTACGCTTAGCGAGACGACACTTGGAACATTAGCAAACACAAAAGAGCGTTAAACACTGAACCATTCTGTACATAACAATAAAACTGCTGGTATTTTCCAATCTGAACCTTGGAAGTATTCACGTACGCGCCGAGAAATAAATAGAGGTATAACGCATTAGGCTATCTTGGAGAGAATCTTGTAAAAGGGTCCCGGGCGTCCGGTCTCCAAGCGCCCTCACAATTGGCGTGAAAAACGATCAAGCTTCGGTCGACATACGAAATAATGGTCAGTGAAATTCTCGACACAAAGATTATTTTATATATATCGCGGTACAATATACTTGATTACAATGACAGTGGAGTATTTGGTATGTGGGGCAGGCAATGATAGCCACTATAGGTACGAAATTATAACGAATATGTGTACCGTTTTAGTAGTCAGGTAACTTGTTGGAATATGTTTTGAAATCTTTATGTACAATTCTAGCTACTATATTTTTGGGCTGGCCATTTTGTAGCGGTAATGTGCGGTTATTTTACCGACTATGTTTGGTGTAGGTTGAAAATCTTGTAGATTAGAAGTTGTTTTGATATCAAGCGGACACGCAGTTTACTGGAATCCTAAACAAACATCTCTTCTTATTTCACATTGACAATGTGTTATACGATTTTTCGAGAGAATTTACTATCGTGCGTGATAAAATTGCGACTTTGACAGTCGTGTCTTTCACTGTGATAGTTTCGATTCAGGCGTTTCAGTTTCTATCAGTTTTACGAGCTGTGAAAATGGCCAATTCGTATCGAATTAAGATTGAGATATTCTTCCGTTCAAACGTCCGGTTTTATTGGGAACATAAAAATTGTTTGAGAAGAAACGATTTCGTAACTTTGAAGTATAAATGAAGAGGTCCATCTGGGTTGAATTTTATTGCAAAAATATTGCAAATCTCTCATTTATATTCAATTCTATCTTATAAAACTTAAAAGCATAACAATTGTAATCATATTTTAGGAAGAAAGTCGTAAAACAAGACTCGGATCTCATTGAACGAAGCCGAACAACTCATTAGCGAAACGAAATTATTTTTAGACAGGCACGGTAACGTGGGCGTTAAAAATGCCCTAGAAATTCAGAAACCATTCGAAATACCCAGCAGTTTGCACGAGCAATTTGCAAAGGCAGTAAAATAGCTAAGTGTTGGGCAAATGGGATTATCCGAGCGTCGAACCCGGGAACGATGCGTAGCCAATAACCATAAGTTTGCCAACAACGGCTGCTGAATGCAGTGTGGTCAGGAAGTTACCGGAATATAAAGCCGGCACATTTATTGCTGATGAAAACCACGTTTGCATAACGTTTGTAGTCCTTTATACAGGTCTTTAGGAGTTTTGTTTTACAATATACTGCCTTTATTATTTTTTCCAGCGCTGCACTTACTTTGTACTGGCAATCTTTGTGCCTTTTGTCAAACAGAAAATATTCCAGAAATCTCAAAAGCGGGCTCTTTAATGGAAAT
Source organism: Spodoptera picta (assembly GCA_038387885.1). NCBI lineage: Eukaryota > Metazoa > Arthropoda > Insecta > Lepidoptera > Noctuidae > Spodoptera > Spodoptera picta. Next base: position 1,138,507 of record JAZHFQ010000269.1, read on the forward strand.
ACGTATCTTGCTATTTACAGGGACAAGTAATATCCTGAAAGTGTCTTCTGTCGTAAACATACAATGTTGTGGCAAGAGATCTATGTGGGACAAACAGTATAGTAGAAACTAACAGTATAGTAGAAACTATTTGTAAAACCAGTACCAGTAGAGAAAGACGTAAACGACGCAGACAACAGATGCATGAGACATTCAAAACTTGCATACAACCATTACACAAGAGATGTAAGTCCAAAAATACTTATTATATTTAGACAACAGCTTCGCTTCCGCGATCCTTTCATAACCGACAACATAAAAGATGCTCAAAAACCACCAGATACAGTCGAATTTTCTTTACCCGACATAGGAGAAACTAGGGATATATTCAGAACAATTTACAGTGGCACAAATAAAACACATGTGAGTTTCTTAATTAGCTGTCACTTACTGCTGCGAATATTGAGGATATTCTTGTATTTCGATCAATCATTGTAACGTACAGCTATCCGCTAATGTAACATTAAGAAAAGTAATGCGGGCTAATCGACGCTAAATCCACCAAGGGCCTGAGAAAGTACAGATGTACCGACGCGATGACGCCATATCGTATGGTGACGTCACTGAATTTTTCACGTTTCATTTATAATTTATTTTTGTGAAAGTGATTTCGGTTGACCTTACATAACTCCTGTTACGTCCCTGGAAGTTGGAATTTAAGGTAAGACTACGAGTCACCTTGGAACTTTTTGGAACGGACCAAAAACAGGTTGTTGTTTCCATACCTTTTACATCTTAATGTTTGTAAAATTCATGAACATCTTTATAGTTATTATAAAAGTTGTATGATCGTAGTCAGAGGAAAAACGAACCATGACATCGTGAAGCTCATGGTCCACATGGCACTTAATCTGAAAGATACACTAGCAGTGAAAACGCATAATACAAGCACAATATTATGCAAAAGGTTACGAAACGAAATTACTTCCGCGATGTTAGCTTTGATGAAAGATCCTATTCGCAAGTTCAGATAATAAAATCTCGAGATTCGGTACACAGATATTCACGTTTGATGCGGTAACACGAACATCTCCAGGACTTATTTCAGCTGAAATGGCCACGAATAAAGGTGATAAAATAAACATACGTAAATATTTGCTAGACGATAACAAAAACGAAAAAAATCCGTTTTATATTTCGCAGTTGAATTATTAGATTATGTTAAGATCATTTTCAGAGGGTGTTTCAACAATCTCTAAACTCGGTTCCAACTGAATATTAGTTGTCTAATCTTTGTAGTTGAAATGGCAGTGCTTGATCAAACACAAGCCCACAGACGAAAAGATAAGCTTCCTCTAAGATAGAACTGGCTAAACTTGCTCTTTGATATCAAGTTGTTCGATTGTTAGTTTAAGGGATCTTGACCCCTCATCCCTTCCAAACGTTTCGAAATGTGGACAAATATTTGAAATCAATGCTGTAGGGATTAAACTCGGATTAATATCATGAAATTTGAAACAGACATTACGTCCACAATTGTGATTGTGTATTGCAATTCACATTTGAATTATTCGATCCAAGCTCCGCCTACGCGATCGCCTAGAGATTACAGTTGTAATGAAGTATCAAAACTACGAACAGATATTAGGGCGTTGATGACGTGCATCAGTTGCCTAACATGACCCGCGCGGGCGCACGTCCAAATGCTAACAATTCATATGGATATTTTACCTATTCTCGTCTGTTAATAACGCAAGATCTTCAAGTGAACACATCTGCTGATATCAGTTAAAATGTTTTAGCTTTATGTAGTAATGTGAGGTGAGGGATTTCAAGCGATATAATCATGTGTTAGCCAAATGAATGTATTTGTAATACAAGGAAATAGAGTTTCTCGAGGTAATGTGCCAATTCGTGGGATATCCTATAGCTATTTTATTTCAAAGATCTTTAGCCGAGTGTGCCTATCCCTCCTTATGGAAAACAACTTATATAGTTCCTGTACATAAGAAGGGCTCCAAGATGGATATAAAAAACTATCGACCAATATCCATTCTTAATACAATCAGTAAAGTTTTTGAGAAAATCGTGTATAATAGTATATATACGGTCATTTCAAACGGTGTAGGCCAGAATCAACACGGGTTCATTAGGAGACGATCCACAGCATCTAACTTAGCCGAGTTTTGTAACTACGTATTGCATAATATGGAAGCCGGTGGCGAGGTGGACGTGATTTATACGGATTTCGAAAAAGCATTCGATCGTGTGGATCACGTGATCTTACTGGCAAAGCTACAAAGGCTTGGAATCCATGGAGATTTACTAAGATGGATTGAGTCATATTTATCTAAACGATCGCAAGCTGTAGTTATGGGGGGTTTCAAGTCTGACTTCGTAAATATCCCCTCCGGTGTGCCCCAGGGATGTTTATTGGGTCCCCTTTTTTACTGTGCTTATCTGTATGACATTCAGACTTGTTTCAAATCCGCGAAACATCTCATGTACGCAGATGACATGAAGATATACATGTGTGTAAAATCCAGACTTGATTGTGAACTAATACAACGCGACCTTAATGCATTATTCAGGTATTATAAACAAAATAATATCACCGTCAATATCTCTAAATGTCAATGCATTAGCTTCAGTCGTTCCAAATTCCCAATTAGATATTCGTATGGATTCAATCATATTGCGATCGAAAGGGTCAATGTAGTCAGAGATCTTGGTATAATGCTTGATTCTAAGTTGCTTTTTGACCAACATATTGACACCATCATCAACAGAGCGTCTCGCAACCTTGGTTTTGTAGTACGTATTAGTAAGCCATTTAGAAATTGTCATACTCTAAAGATTTTATACTATGCTTATGTCCGTACTGTAGCCCAATCTGGTCACCTCAATATGAGGTATATATTAAAAGGATAGAAAATCTGCAAAAAAAGTTTATAAAAATCCTCAATTTCAAATCCCGTAGACGTCATGATTTTTATGCCCTAGACTGTAAACACTATGATATACTTCCCCTTATGGATAGACGTAAGTTGTTGGATATGCTTTTTCTCTTTGATATCCTCCGAGGTCGCTTGGACAGCGGTGATCTGCTTTCATGTATACGTTTTTGCACCCCTAAAACGCGTACCAGACATACAAAATTGCTCAGTATCCCTGGCTGCCGCACAAAATACGGGAGAAACGCTGTGATGACCCGACCGCCTCGCGTGTATTCTGAATTTTTTGAAAATGTTGATATATTTCATCTGTCCAAGCAGTCATACCGTAAAGAAGTAAAGCAGATTCTGTTTGATAAGCAGATTATACCATGAGCCAGTTCAACACTTAGTAAATAATTGATTATAGTTACTTATATATATAAATATTTCAATAGTCTAGGCGTATTTAATTATTGGATTAATAGTCTAAGTCATACTTACTAGGGTTGTCAGCATAATAATGATTTGTATCAACATAGTAATATTTTGTATGTTTGTTCACTGATGTGATAATGCATCTTATTATTGTATTGTGTTGTGTTACCTTTTAATCTTCCCTTACATTACATTACTTTCTGGTTGAGCTATTCTTACAAATGTCGTGAAACTCTGTAATTGGCTTAAGTGACAATTGTCATCATCTCGTTATCACTGTGCAGCGTGTGTCGATTTTACTTTACTAGCTTGTATATATTCTTTGTTTCATGTAACTGCATAAGGCTGTGCATTGATAGTGTGATGTGTATTCCCAACTCATGTAACTATATTAATAAGCTGTTGAGTTTCCAAATAAACAAAATAAAAATAAAATAAAATAAATTCAGTTCATTTGCTTTCTTCAAGTTAATATGAAACTGTGTCTGTAGTCTGCTGCGATAGTATCTACATTGATATAAAGGAGTCTTACGTTCAATAGTGCGTTACTAATCTGTTCTGTTTTTCCTTCAGTGAGCAACTTGTACGGTGTCATAAGCTGCACTCTTTCTATTCATTCAGACTTTATTTTCTTTAAAAATATATCAACCATTTCTATCAACGTTAAGATTTTCTCGTCCATAGATTTTTCTTCTTTAGTATTATCTTTTTAAGTACTAATTGTATAATTTTTGTAGTTATTTCTTCTTCAAAACTCACAAGAACTGTTAAACATTATTTCAATGTAGCGACACGGTATATTTAAGTTGCTACAATGTCAAACTTTCCAATTATATCTGGAATGTGAGCAGCGTTCTTTATTTAGCTGTCTGGCTTCCACGTCATAATCATGACACGAGAATTTCAATAGTTATTGGTGGAGTAAACATGAAGCTGGTCTCCAACGTCACCGACCGCATTGACGTCTATAAGACGAAAGACGACGTTTACCGTCGCGTCACCAGACATGGGTTTGGCTGACATTATGTTAATCGTCACTATATTTTCACTTCTGGCATCAAAAATATCATCTCTCAAGCATGTGCTTTCTACTGACATTATTATAACATCAAATCCGTTGAAATATAAAAAATCAGCGTGTATTCTATTTGCTAAAAGGCACGGTATTATCGGATCGACAGCCAGCCGACGCCGTATTTGCCGATAGGCTCTAGTGAGATAGGACCAATTTTGGGCACAGTTCCAATTTATTCTGTATCGAGAATTTATGTAACAGGCGAGACCTATATTTTTTGTCCTACCTCTCAGATCTTGTTACTATGGAGTCTAGAATAAAGTATGTAACGTCGTTAGTCAAAAACTTTTCTATTGGTAGTTTGTAGCACGTTTCTGTCTGCTGACTCATACAATTCGAGAAAACAAATAGTTCACTTTATGTTACCTCGGTTTCTTTAATAAATAATCACGGAATTTTCTATTGCCCAATAACTCAAAAGGGAGATACGTTAGCGAATTTTAATTTTTAAAATCCACGTGGATAGGGTGATTACTGTTGTTTACGAGTGTTCGTATATACTGTTAATATTTTATGCCAACCATCATTTTTGATGGTGTGATAAATTGCCTGGTTATCTGTGCCGGCCGGATCGGGTGGGATCATGTTGCCTCGTTCCGTGATGGCTATATTGTTATAGTTTAAATTGATTACTCTGGGAGCTGACTGATGAATTTATCTACGAATGGAAACATCACGAACAATTTTGGAGCAGGTGTTAACTTTTTCGTATCAACCAAAATGTAGAAAAGCGTTAGTATTTATTACGTTTCACGACCAAAGGACTACAAAACTGTCCACGAAGGACCAAAAAACTATTTGCTAACGAATTACCAATTGTTCCGTTGTTATCGTCATCCGCACGCGAGCGTCGAGTTCACGTGTACTCGACCTAATTAACGTCACCGTAACTGTAATCGTCAATGGCGGCGGCATGGTCTGTCCATCGTTTTACTTTTATTCATACAACGCGAGTTCTTTCAAATGTATTTTCAACTAGTCTACTGAATACCTGTACACTACTATTTAGGTACTATTGAGGCTATTGCAGTCAAATGATGCTGGCTTATTTAATCGAGCTTTGGTTACCTCCATTTTGCAAACTTTGGTCAGACACGAAATACCAGTTTCTATAATGTAGCATGTTTCCATTTACGGTCTGAAAGGAAACAATGGCAGGAGCCATATTGGACTTTGTTTTTTTAGTTTAGTTGCTAATTGGATTAAATATATTATGTAGTTAGAGAAAAGCCGTGTACAGTATCAGTTACAGATTTGTGATTTTAAAGTGGCGTTTAAGTGAGTAATTCAAGCATGAAGTGCTTATTAACAGTAACTGGAGCTCACAGTAATCGGCAATCGTCGCCATTTGATATCATGACTACTTGGATTACTACGGATACGCATTTACGTTTACGCTAACGCGTACGTTAACTCAATCAAGAGATTATAGTAGAGGTGTGGCCAACATTTTGGTTCGGTAAATGGATTATAGTATCATGAATCGAATTAATACTGTATCATATTAATGAAATTAGAGCTTTGACGTCGAGTGTTCTAGAAATGAGAGTTGTTCCATTAATTTCTTGATACGTGTGTTTAATAAATACTTCAATATATTTATAGCAACGCAAAAACCCATTTTCTTCTTACAATACACTCTAAATAAGATAATATTACCTCCAAAAATATAAGTCTTCACAGACATTATGCCGAAAATTCCTACAACATCTAAGAAAAGCTCCGTGTATTTTTAGTCAAATACGAGTATAAGGGAGTTATGTGTAAATATGTGAGAAATAAACCAACATGGAAACAGAAATATAGACGTGCGAAAATATCCACATGTGTTATAACAAGCATATCCCCTGTCAAAATCGAAGAAGTGTAATTAAGCGAGCAACTGCGAATCTGGCACTCAATGTACTGAAAACATTCCCTTTCGGTACGGCAAACCAATTTCACTCTTACCACCTTCGGCTAAAGTCCAAATAGTTCTATCCAGAGCATGTGGATAAATTATTCTCTCATATTCATAGTATATGACGTACGGTTAGAAACAGAAGCTCGAAGTAACAAAACAGTAATTGAAACTGGCAGAGGTTGTAGGGTTGGTAGGTAAATTATTTAATAATAGTTTGAATAATGTAAGGTATAATCACAAGTTAATTAGGTAAGTAATGGGTGAGTTTAAAATCAACATTGAACATTAAACTTTACACAGATACAAATAAAGAAAAGAAATAGTTTGTAGAAAACAATGCAGATAGGTAAATCTCTCTTATTAAGATTCCCATTCATGTTTCAAGTTCCCCTTGAACCTGAGGTCGAAGAACTCATTAGCAAATGTAGATTTATTGAAATTTTCTTGAACTTGAAAAGTGTCGATAGCTTCTAAATTCGCGTCCGTTGTGGAATAAACACGGCATCCCAACTAGCTTTGATGATGATCGATCCAACCAAACTGGCTTTGGTCTGGAAATAGACCGATCGGCGGGCGACTGAGAGTTCACAAAATGGCACCGAATAGTGACCATTTTGGATCTTTAAATTCGGATTCTACATTTAGGGAACATCATGTTGTTGACAGAATTCAAAGGTAAAGACTATAAATATAACCTTATCAGGACTGTTCCAGCATTGTTGTCATAAAAGGAATAAATAAGCACATAATTCACATTTCACCAACATCAACAATTTACATTAATTAATTTCCATATTAATCTCTCGCGATATGCAAGTCACATTGGCCCAGAAATTGCCATAAAATCCATCATGTTACACGACACTGGACGAAAAAATCTCATTACATTTTTATAGAGGCGATAGACGCGAAATTTCATTGACAAATTGTCGGCAAAACCCATCAAAGGGCCAAGTGACATTGCTGAGTGACTGCTAGTCAACGTTCATCAAAATTCATGGAGCCCCGCAATGTATGTGCGTCATGTTTGTATGAACGACTACTAAATGTCAAATGTCTGTTGGTTCACTCGCTAGAATTTTTTTGGAAGTAATTTTATACCTCTACATCTGAATGGCCTCTTTAGTCATGAAGCCGGTAAAGATGTTGGAACACATTACTTCCATTGAAAGCCTTAGGGAGTCATAAATCGTTTTTTCTATGTGGACAGAACTGACATTACTACGATAGTATCCAACCAAAATAAGCAAAATATGAAATATTATTAAGTAGGTACATCAGCTCCTAAATATTTATGAACGAAACTGTTTTTATATTTCCGACATGACCTCTAGGTCACAGACCACAAGTTCGCTATGACATTGGTAAATGCAAAAATATACATTTAAAGCATCTATGAGAAAGATGGTCCGATATGGGTATTATGTTTTAAAATGTTAATGAAAGTAAAATGAAAATACAGATCTTTTGTGTATTAAAAATGGCACTTATTAACAAAAACAGAATCGTAGAGTATGAGAACATATTGCCAGTTTGTATTAAAGAACATCAGACGACCAAGGAATTAAAATACCTATAGAAGATGAGAAAAATGTAAATGAAAACAAGCACGGTTCGTGGATTAAATAAGTACAAATAACTTATGCCTACCAAAAAAGCGCTGGACATGAGTTTGATAATATAATCCAACATTTCTCCTAACCCCGAATTTAGGGGAAAATAAATAAGACCCCAGATACACGCAACCGTTGTTAAGAATAATGTACCACGTTTAGCTGGTATTCATCCTTCTCTCAGGAGACTGTAGAAAAATTACGTGAGGAAACAACACTATCAAACATCCAAAGAAATACCGATGTTTTTTATTGGAGAATGCGTAAACTACTCGTTCCTGTTTATATACGAGGCTTATGTGGATTCTAGAGAAAATATCGTGAAAATAGATACTGCTGTAGTTGAACACAATGTGACTGCTCAGATCCTGCTCTGTAAAGTTAATAAAGCCATTATAAAATCTGAAAAAGAAAATTGGCCTAGACATTAAAAGCTAATGAGTTTTCGCTGATAATGAACCATAATATATCAGTGGAAATGTTTAATAAAGCAGCATAGCAGTAGGTCTATAAATATTCAACCATTTCAACCTAACTATTGTTGGACAAAATCGATCACGACCCTGAACGATAAAAGGGATCGAAGATTAGAAAATAGACATAACCGTTTGTCTGCCTCAATGAGATTACCTGAAGAATTACAAAAGGAATAACGACGAACAAGTTGAGGTCACAACTAAATCCCGACTACTACTCCGTGTTCCGCATAGTACGCCGGCAATGTACGCGAGTGTAATACAATTTGTTACGTAATGCCAGTAACAGTTATGGAAACAATCCGCTGATTGCTTACTGCAGTACATACGTTTGTGAGAGTGTTATTGCTCTATTTTCGGTATGTAATACCGTACTATAATTAGTTGCGAGGCAACGCCGATGTTACGCTTTATAAATATGGGTGATTGTGTAATCAACGATGAGTAACTGTCTATTGTGATGAAGAAAAATGACAGTTTCAGGAATTGAACGTGGTCGTACCGTGATTCTCCGGCAGTGACCTCGCGATAGCTTTCGATAGCATGAACCCGTCTGTTTCGGACGCTCCCGACCTATTTCAGTCCGCCGGCCAACGGAGCTACACGCTGAAACAATGAAGTGAGTGCGCTAGAAAGGGACGGGCTTACGTGCTGGATACAAGAGGGAGCGGGACGGGAACACCAGCCGTCGTCACAGCGCGAACACGCTTAGTACCCGCTGCGTTCTATTTCTGAACGTCGCAAAACATGTCTCGGAATTCGTTTCTATGTGTCTGGGAACATCAGAAATCATGTGACTAATGATCCACGAGCTAAAAACGTGTGGATTAAGGTGGGATGTGGAACAGTTCAGTGATAACTGTACCCATAGGGTCGCATTCGTTAATTGTTACGATCTCATTCACAATTACAACTTCATTCCTAGTGACATGTTCGCACACCATAAAAGCATCCAACATGTATGATATTGCTATTAAGCGATATGAAATGATACTAGATAATGAATTCAGGGCTATTACCTTGGTGACAACAGGTCGTTATGCAACTGTACTTAAAATTATTGCCGTTTGCCAAATTGGTTGTAAATGTAAATATATCGAACGTTCACTCGCAGTGGAAAGTTTACACAATAGAAATAAAAGTGCAAATAGCAATACTATTGATTTTGTTTCGCCATTGATAGCGAGCGAACTTCAAAGGATTCGTAACGTAACGTAACGTGTCTGCAGAGGCGGTCTCGATACGGCTAACATTACTTGTACGTACCTCTACTACATACGAGGTATGGAGTTAAAAATATCTCGATTGTTTCGTGTTGCTGTACCATATTAACCTGCAACAGCTGTAAATAAAATGATGTAGCACCTCAATAACGGGCTTGTGTAACGTGTGTTGAGGAACATTTTGGTTATTTGTTTAAGGAGGTAAGCCGGTCGTCCGTCTTTCGTTAATCTAAGGTTTATTTTAATCTCAGCATTAATATTATGTACGAAAATACCTGCTAGCGTTCAATCATAAACCGTTTGTACCTGGTTTGTTTCTGTTGCGCACGAATTTAGAGTTTCGTTTTAGGTATACAGTTTACGGTTTCTGTTTCCGTTAGCTCAGTTGTTGCCTAATAGATGTGTGCGTGTTTCGCGAGTACTTCATCATCGTATGTATGCAGGATTCCAGAGTTAACACAAGAATCCATAATTAAAATAATGCATCGCGCCACACGGCGGCCGCCGGCGTGGTTCACCAAAAAATAATTATGCGGTATCGTAATGGAATTATCTGTTGTAAATCATCAGCTCGTAAAGCAATAAGTTCTGATAAGATATCACTGGAAAAGTCCGAAAGTGTCGCTAACATATTCTGGGAGGGAGAGATCACCATTTATGTTTATGTAAGTCGGAGGAAAATGGAAAGACATTGCTACGTAAGGAGCGGAAGTAGTCGTATTCCTGTTCCTAGTGGCGGGCGCGGCCGGGGGCTGGAGAGGGTCGGGATCGAGGGGTGCCGGTGACGTCATCATGGAAATTGATTCGAAGGCGAAAAACGGGGCCGCAACAAAGGCGCCGCGTCCGTCGACTAGACATAAATTAGTGGTTTATTTGTTAAGTCGGACGGGGACTGTCTTTTATTCTACGCAATGGCTGTACCTCTAGATGTACGCGAGCATCGCTTATCATGTTACTATTTAGGCTAATGCCTTCGAGGAGATCAATACCGGCGACCTTGATACCGAGACGAGGCTGAAATAAAATTGCGGTTCAACCAAAATTATTTTAACAAATATTAGGACGAATTAAGTAATTCTAGTTTTCGTGACGGACAGAATGTACACCTAGTTTAACATAGCGGACGTGGTGATAAAGCCAATTAGCCTTCATTGTGTAAAATAATGCAAAGGGAGGTCAACGAAGAGTTCAGAGCACGGGCAAAAGTAACGGACACTAAAATATACTGAGAAGTGAATCCTACTATAAATAAACTCCAAATGTTATTGGAAATATAAAAATAGTGTTCTTCTATTTCTTTAAAGTTTACACAACATGTATGAGACGTATAGTTTGTAGAGAAAACAAATGGTGTTCTTGCACTTCTGAAAGTTTGATTTAAGATTATTTTGAACAATGTAGCGGCAAATATTGGTTGCTTACTTTTATTTCACATTCATCTTTGTGATTACGTAAATAGTTTTCTTTGTAATTCTTTTAACCCAAGCCGTAACAACGACTCATTACTAGAGGAAAAACTTCATTTAAAAATACCATACAAAGTTCGACTAAAATCATGAATTTAGTCTTTATTCTGGTTACCAATATCCTCAATAAATTCTTCGTGTATTGAAAACAAATTAAATGTTGTGCCAATAAACAGTTAAATCCACGGATATCATTTTGTATTTTGACTCGGCATCGGGTATTAAAAATTCAAGTGCAATTTCCGATATTCCGTGCAAAATTATTGGTGCTATCAGAAAACGGTATAATTGAACACCACATGTCCATTATTTTGGCATCATCAATCATGTGAGCAAGCGTTTTACCGAGAATCAATATCCAGGATAAATTCTAGAGTTGGGCAAAATATTATTGGGTCTTTCGATTCCAAATCCTTAGCCTATACCTATAGTGAAACTTATAACTGGTATCAAATGTTTGCATTGTTCATCTCTTCCTATTTCTTTATCATGTTTATACCATCAAACTGTCATTGTAAGTGGTGGATTCTTAGTATATATATAACATAGTACTATTATATTTCTTCGAATACTCTGGGAATGACTCGAATTAGCATATAATCGTGCTCTTTGCACACACCAATGAACACAATACGCCATGTATGTTAATGTGAATGTATCAGACGCATCGCAACTTTGAAGATGTAAATTTTAAATCGTTTATATTTGCGATTTTAGTAGTTGAATCTATTATAGTTTTATATATTGAGCTTGGCAGGGGTACTTAGAATCATTTTGGTGATATTCACTTGATGAAACATGAGATTGTATTCATAAGTCATCGTGGTGTTAGGACAGTTAATACGTGCGATGCCTACAAGATAATTCTAATGTCTGATTGAGTACACGAAGACCGATAGCTACATAAACAAATCATAAAAATACTTAGCTAGAAAATGTTGAAGATATCAATAAAATTTAATTATTCTTTGCTTGACTCTGAGCTCACACTTGAGACACTGATATATATAATTGGTGGTTCATACCCACATAGTTTTTAACAGGAACTATAAAATCGTATCAATTGTAATTCTTAGAATTTTAAAAAGGACATGTTAAAATCTTAGTTTGCTTAACCACACCAAACAGAATTTTGATGTCATAGATATTTTTATACGCTACAACAATGGCGCCAATTTCATCCACGGTTTTATAACATGACATCATTCATACGTCATTATCGTATTCTTGTCAGGTAAGTTTTTTGTGTGACCACGTGACTTTTATTATGAGCTTAATAGTGAACAGAATTTACTTATGGTGGTAGGAATATTATCGTCTTTTGAAATTTTTGCATGTTTACTTTATTGTGGAATATTTCTTGTAACTCTCAATTTTCTTAATATCTCATGAAGTAGAGTGCGAGCCTCTCTGAACAATCTCTGAGTATAAATACGAAAATGGAAAATGTAATAACACTTCGCCCAACCTGAAGGTAGAGTTTTGTTATCCATAGGTCAATCAATGAAACTTCATTTTATTTGATTTCTAAGTATTTAAATGAGTGTTGCAGTATTCTTAGTATTGAATATAATATTTCTGTTATATCCATGTGTCATACACAGCGTATCATGTAATTAGAGGTCAAGTTAAACGTTTATTTCATATTGTGGTTTATTTTATGTTTATAGGAAGTAGTCATGACAATATGACAAACATCTCTATAACTATACTAACTCTATAATATTAACACGTGAGTCATAACAGTTCATTTGTAGAACTGATTTAATACCGTGTACAATTATTTATTCAAAGTGAGTAAATAATGTGTTAGTCGGACATTGTTAAGGTATTCTGCTCAAACTACCAATTGAATTGGATAGAAATTGTATTAACATTATTTATGAAACGATATTACTCATTAACTAAAGAAGTAATGAATAAAAAATACACAAAAATTAAACATTTTGTTAGTCTGCGTCAGTAAAACCACAGATGCGTCAGTGATTTCTGAACGGTTGGTTTGTTAGGTTAAGTTACCTACATAGTTGACTGCAAATGAGTGAATTGCAATAAAATAATGAGACACTGTTAATCATTACACATCTAATGACATCATCACACGTCATTAATGTATTCTGGTCACAGCGATGACAGCGACCTTAAGCGGCATAACGTCATCAATGGTATTCAATTGAGTTTATTGGCATCGATGCAAGTTTTTAATCATCTATCAATAATAACACAGTGACATCCTCTCACATTAATTTTATAGCAGCCATTAAAGATTTCATGACAGACGAAAAAAAATATAACGATTTCCAAAATTGGCTGTTACAGATGCCAATGACATCGCCAATCAATTAAGGATATCAAATTTAATCTTCTTGTATGTCAAACCTCCGGACCAAAGCCTTAATAGAAAACTTTGATATATGTTTGTTAAATAAAGACTAGATCGAATTAGTAATAAGATAATTTCTAGACACAGATTAGTCATTGATGACGTACTGTAGGTACTATATGTAGGATGAAACATTGATGATATCGGGATAATAAACTGATATAAAAATAAACAACGATGAAAATAGACAATTTCCTCGTTGTAAAGAATATGATTTAAGCGAGTTAGAAAAGAAATGTTACATCATAACTGGTGCTGAACGTAATTGGTCTTTATAGAGTTGAGGGCGCGCGCTTAAGAGCGTTCAGCCGAGTAAAAGGGTGCAACTGGCTCAAGGTATGAACCTCAATGAAAATGGTTTAGTGGAGGTTGAAGACTACTGACGTCATTATTTTAAAGTCAAAGGTGCACTTTCAGCCGACATTGATGAATTAAACGAGAAAATAGAACTTCTAAACCACATTGCGGCTGAAGAGGTTAATTTTTAGCATGACTTAAATAATATAGTAAGTTTGGAAATAAAATCTTGCACAACAGTAACGTGAAACAATTTGCACCGAAATTTAAATGAAGGTGTATTCAAGTTAAGTAATGCATTAGTAAAGTTTTTGTACGGGATCCTTGCTAACGAGTCTATTATCGTTTCAACAGTGTTACTTTCAAGAAGTGTTACCACACAAATTAGTTTAGTTGGCTTTCAGACCGAGTACTAGCGTACACAATTTGTGCACGCGATCCAGGGTGCAATAACCACTACTATTATTTCCTGAATAACTGTATAAGTCAATGATATCGATTCAGTTTACGAAAGTTAGTTTGGTAAGATTAATGTCAGTGTGCTTATCAATCAAGAATGACAGTAATTTATATCCCTTCCTTCTGAATAGAGAATGAGTGATGGTATTTTGAGTATAATTTTGAATACATGCAAACGAAGACTGTTAGTTCAACAACAGAAATGTAGGAAATTGTCATTTTGTTTTGTTAATTTTGAGGCTCTTGTATTCATTTCCATGTCTTATTTAAAAGTTTAAATAGACGAAATAGACGCTAAGTATAGTAAATTGAGATATCAAGTCTCAGCAGGTCTAAGACAATAATATGAATGATATCATATCTAATTTTACAACAGTTCTCTACGCATAACACTCGACCTGTTTCGTAGAAATCATTTTAATATATCTTGGCCGGCTTATTGATATTGCTTTATGGATTAAAACACTTTAAATATACTATCGGTTCGGTTCAGAAATAATACTAATAACTTATTTTCTACTTATCTCAATCTTTTTTGATCTCAAAACCAAAGTATGTGTACATTCTACGCCTAAACAAAATACTGAAAGGTTAAGCTGAATTATTAACCCTCTACACGGACACTGCCTAAAGAAACGCACATGTATACCGTAACATGTAACCCTGAAACAAATTAATACCCATAATTAATGGTGGCGCCCGACCTTGGAACGGTATTTTCTATACAATATTTATGAATTTGGCACTTTTTGTCCCAAGTTCAATATTAAAATCTATTTCGCGACCAATATGTGTTGGAAGCTGTAAAACAAAGGGAAATAGGTTCATGAGATCGACGTGACTGAGCATCATTTGTATGAGCTGTCAAACGCAGACATATGAGGGTAGGCTCGAGAGCATCGGTATGATGTCATAGGATCGCGGGCCCGCCTCACACCTCTGATCGAGATGCAAGCTTCACAAGTGAATTGTTCGTTTACACTCGTAATATATATAATAATAACGAACCGGAGACGTTTCTATGTCGTTAAATTAAAATTACTCAACCGAGTAACAAATCAAATGTGTCTGTAATATTTATAGTAATTTATGTGTTTGTATAGGTAATATAGGTGTATTATCCTGTACAGGACGTACGTGATTAGAATTTACCTACAAGTTAAAATTATAATTGTATTGTTTTCAGTGATCTTCCTTATTACAGAACAAGCGATAAATATTCATCTATAGATTTATGGTTGAATAATCTACGTCTGATGTGGAATGTCCTTCTACTCTATAGCCCTTACTGATACACAGCTAGCCGTGAATAGCCGCTCTGCTTCGACCCTCGATTACTTCTAATGCGATTTGTGTTACCTTGCTATCGGATCCGAGCTAGTTTAGATAAGTTGTTCTAAGCAGACTAACGGATCCTAATATTTGTGGTTTTACATACGTAAGTAAGAAAACTTTGATAAGAAACATGAGCTTTAGGTATAAATAAATTAACTTTTTAGTTCGTTTATTCGTTTATTTCGTTCGTTTATTAACTCTGTTGATTAATTACGACGGAAAAGTTTGTAGAAAAATTATTTCATTCAGGATTTTTATTAGTTTGAGGACCGAAGTGTTCTTTATTTTTCCACCTCATTAAGAAGGCTGGCTAGGCTCTTTACAATGCCTCGTAACTATCGCTATTATTATAATTTGTGTACTTAACTGGATTAACAAAGGACATACTGTGCGGATTAGTTGTCGTTATGCGAAGAAATCGTTCATAATAAGGGCGTTACCTAAACATTTTGCATCACAAGCCACGATTCGTCTAATTGCAAAAACATTTATTGTAGCAGAGACCTCGAAAAAGCCATAAATCTCTTAACATTTATATAGACTGTACTACCATGCTAAGATTAAATTTCATTCATCCGTACTGATGCTTATTTCAATTGTAGTACAAGGTTCGCATAATTCAAGCCGTGACGGCATCCAACTGAATTTATTAACGCAAAAGATAGGCGTGTTGGGTGCCAATGTGTGTCAGTCTGGATACACATTTGGAGTATTTGGACACAGGTTTGGAATCACCGAAGCTTGTATCCTTAAAGCTTACGAAGATCAGCCAAGCGTTACATAGGACTGTAAAAAATGACCGATAATGTCGGTTTTTGCGAGACAATTGTGAATGGAAATGATTGGTATGGTTTCCTAAAAAAGTATTGGTCGTATAGTTCGGAATGTTTCGTCCAATGTTTGTTGGTATGTCTCGTTAAAGACTGCATGTGTGGGTATTGGCTTTGCAGTTAATTTGCACATACCGATAGCCCTTTGAATTTCCGAGAACCGCCGCCGATTTAAGCTTCAGTGCATTACACATACACACTGGTACAGTGAAATGTATCAGTTGGTTAAACGGTCATGGTGAACGAGATTTTATAAGGAAAATGAATTTAACCAAGAACGGTGTTATTTATTTCATCATGCCTTTGAGAGGTGTTTTATCGAACCATTAAAATATTGTATGTATATAAAGTCTACCTAGACTGATTTATTTCAAATCTTATAGCTTAGTTAATAAACCGCCAAATCCAATCACAGTACTCACTTGCTACATAAAAGGCCGCGCCAGTATAATGGGTTCCGTACAGTTTCCATCTAATTTATTCGCTCGGGACGATTTGTGGATCCCTAAATTGGTAGCTTAGGGCCCTTACCATGAATTATTCAATTATTTACACGTATCGTCTGACCGGGAAAATACTTGAGTTTACGAGGTTGTAAAATTAAATAGGTCCTGTTTAAAGAAAACTTGGGACAACCATATAAGGAAAGCGGTTATATTGTGTAGGAAGTCGCTTTAAATCGTTTATAAAACCCGTCACTTTTCGAAGATATATAAGTACTTTAGCTCTGATACGGTCTAATTGAATTGAGTTGTAACCATCAATGGAAAACTCGTATAAACTTGCTGTTATTGCAATTCCATTAATAAAAACGAGTAATTGCCAGTCGTATTCATTCAATCAATTAATTAACAATCCATGCCATGTATTATTCTCTTAAAATTCCAGTTGATTCTCCTTTGCACCTGCACGTTTCGACGTGGTCCTGTTTGAAACAAATATAACAATGTTATCGTAACTTTGGCATTGATTCAGGCGATAATACACACTATTGAACTCCAGTTCAGTATAGTTTCAACTTAAAACCCTATAATAGTGCATGCGTAATAACCCGCTTTAGTCTGGATAAAGATGTTATTCCACTAGACGCAAAGAGGATCATTTTTCCCTAGCATTTATTGGCTGAACAGTTGACAGAGGTGATCCATCAGAGGCGAAGAATTACGCTCCAAATGGCAAGTGAAAAACAACGTTGTATTTAAGAAGCAAAATTGCTTGTAGTTAACGATAGCCCGAATTTCTTGGAATACCGCGCTCTAAAGAGGTTTGCGGGTTCCCGTAGCTTCGGCTTCGGCCCGTTTGATATTATAATAAAACCCTTGGAACAAAGGTGAATTCATATGTTGGATTCAGCGTGAATGTAAATTTTTGTATTATCATGTTATTGCATATGAAAAACTGATGCTCTTATTTTTAGAAAGAAGGATCAAGGTTGCAGACAGCTACAATGAGAATAGGTAATTAAATAGCCGACCTACAAACAACTACAACTTTTGGAAAGTAGTAGCGATAGGAACGTTTGCTGGTGACCTAAAAATTTTATCGTCAAAAGTGCAGCTATAAACGAATTACCATTCTATTAATATACGACAATAGCGTTTGTATTGAAGCCGCTTGGTATTTATTGTGCTCATAAACCTTTGTAAATTGTGATTAACTAATTGTCTGTCAAAATGTATCGAGCATGTCGATAAAGTGTATAAATTATGTTTTACAATAAGGCGTATAATTGCATGTTTGGTCCGCGAGAATTTCGGCGTTCGCATATATCATAATGAAATATTACAGTTGCTATCAGCCGTAGTGACAGTTGCTATTTGCACACGTAATTTGTGCAGTTTAAACTGTCAAATGTATGGGAAGGTACGCAGACAATGTAATTTAAATTTTATTGCAGGATACGTGTTTCATTAAAAACGGGCATCTCATTCGTTCTTGAAGTTTTTTGTGAACGAGACGTGACGGAAGTCAATAAAAATGTCATTACAACTTTATGTAATAATACTAGGTTATTTAAAACTAGTACGTGTCTATCAATTCGGAAGGCTATTCAACGAAATGGTTACGACAAAACGTTTTAAATAATTCAGAAGACGTTGTCATGAACCAGATTGGTTTACAGACAACGTTTGTAGGCTACCTGCATTAAATTTTCATACGATATTGCAGTTACAAAGTTCAATTTCAATAGGACCTTTCCTTGAATTGAATTGGAGTCAACGGACTGCCTTTAGAGTGGTTCGTAACCGGTGAATAGTCAGATAGAATTTCAAGTTAGAATAGACGTTTGCAAGCTTACGGTTAGACGGCACGATGGTATCTACTCGGTTGTTCGGATATTTCAAGAGTATTGCTAACTCGTGTATGTTTAACCAAACATGTAAAAATCTTTTCGTTCGTATTTCAGCATTCCTACTTTTTGTCAATTTAGTCATTTAGTCGTTTCGGCTATAGCCAGGTTAGGTTAGGTTCAAAATCAAGCGCAGAACGAAAAATTCAGTTGCTAACCAACTTGTACATAATATATGCTTCGATCAATATTTAGTCGTTTGAACATTCAATATAACACAAAGAGTTGCCGACTTGGTCTCTTATATTTGGCATTTTATCGACCGCCCATCTCGACTCGTTACGTCACCAGAGGCCTGACACAAATCGCAATGGTATCGACTCCAAGATTCTAGTACAAATTCTTCTGTTTGAAACATGAATAGTAGCTATTCTAGGTATTCTTAGTCTCACGAGACCTATCGAACTCTAAATAAAGGTCAGGTCAATATAACGTCTTTCAAGAAACGTCGGCAATCCTCGTTTCCCCTTCGGAACAAAACGTCCAGAATGTCGGAAGATATATAAAATAGTTTCTCAGACTCATCAAGGCGGGCCCTAACTTTGGAACATAAAATTCGGGGCCTTTCATGATGGGAGGCAGTAAAGGATTTTTTGCGTTTCACGACGGACTTGACATGGATAGATGGCGCCCAAAATTAAGTGGAAACCTGACCCGAAATTTCAATGCAAAATATAAGAATACCTGGCCTAATTTTTAAGTTGTTGACGTGAGAAGTTTTTTGTAAAGTAGAAATATTCTGCAAAGTACATAGAAACCTTTGAAAGTTGATATTTCGCACCAAGACATGTCGAACAGTGCTGAGTAATGAGTGACCTCATTAACTGCGAGAACGGTATGGGGACCATAAAGTTCCTACTAAATTCCCGTATTAGGGCTCCATCGAGTGGGTGCAGACATTTATTAATTAGGACGCCATGACACCAACCGAAAGGATTGCCGGTTCAGACGTGACCTTTTAATGTAATTAAAGCAAATATTGATGTGTCCTGCGGCTATGCGCCACATTTGCGAATCGATTTAACTCTTATGTGTAAGGACTGATAAGTTAAACTCCGAAAACCTTTGGGTAATTTAGATTCTATTTTTACAAAATGTGTAAAATTCCGCGATGTTATTAACCTCTAAACGTTTTTCTGTCGCGACACGTCGTCGAAGCGGTGCCGCGGTGTGCAGAGCGCCACGTTTTAGTCATAGCATATTTTAGTTGGCGCTAATTACTTTTTGATGAGCAAAGTGTGAGTAACAAGATTACGAGATGCATTAAAAGGACATGACACATACCGCATTTTCCATAAAACGTTCTATTTTTAATAGTTGCCTTCCGTTCGTTAGCATAATGTGCATTGTGCGTCGTGTGTAGCCAGCTACACCACTTTGTAGCAAAGCTTTGAACAAAGGAGACATTACCGCCTCCATTTTCTAAAAGTAGTACTTTACCCAATTAAGGCTGTTAGCAGGCGATGATATAATCTTGATGAATTGCTGTGCTCATTACCATTAATTTACTTGTAAAATAGATTCGAAATTTCAAGGCGTCCTAATTAATGATGGAACAATGAATAAGATTTTCTTTAGTGTCTCTTTGTGTAAGTTAATTCGGACAGCTTGTACTGGTTTTTAGTTTATGGATGCGGCTGCAAGCCAGCGTGAAATGTAGGTACTCGAGTAAAGATAGAGCCGGACGGACGTTTGGGACCGCTGAGAGTGCCGGTTTACAAAATGCTATTCCCGAATGTGCGGTGGGATATTGCGGAATTGTCTCCAGCCGTTTTCACTATGAAAACTTTAATTTTGACTGTTTACTTTGGCAGCTGTTAGGTAGCGCAGTCGGTTTTAACATCGCTTTCAAACGCTAATTCAACATCAGAGTCGATAGTTACGACGTCTCAATTAAGTCTATTTGTATTTCAAATTACAACACTCTGATGGTTCCGCTGCTTTTTTGCAGAATGTTTTGCTAAGAATGTAATCACTTAAAAATGGCGCCATCAATTTTTCATTATTTTAAGAGGGCTTACAATCGAATTTCAACATGGCCGAATTAACAATCGATCACAGTGGCTACTTCAAAAAACATATATTTCTGCAACCGTCCTTTCTGGGGTCAAACAAGCCATTTGTCGACATTTAACGTGTACTCAGTTTGACCTTTGCCGCTTCAAGGGAACCTTCAGCATGGCGTTTGACTACCGTTGGGCCAATAAAGGTTTTGTCAACATCAACTTTAGGTCTTTCAACTTTGACATTGGCATGTAGCTGGTATATTTTTCTATAATATTCCTTTGGCAGTGAATCAAAATATCCGATCTGGTAAAGGCGAGTTGGGTCGGAATAAATGGTCGCTGTCGGTTAGTTGATACGTATCGGGACATTTTCCGAACAATATCGATAAGTCTGCTGCGATAGTGTCGGTATGATGAGACTCGATGCCAAATACTGGACACTTTGTAATAGATATGCGTTTTGTATTCTGTGGAATAGAGTATTTCGAGTAACTCTGAAACAATATACAGTAAAACTGGCTCCAGTGGAGTTAAAAATACAAAAAACACAAAGACCAAGATTAAAGGTAAAGTATTTCAACAGTTTCTACAATGATGTCAAATAAGAAATGTTTTAAGAG
This sequence comes from Spodoptera picta, assembly GCA_038387885.1. Classification (NCBI taxonomy): domain Eukaryota; kingdom Metazoa; phylum Arthropoda; class Insecta; order Lepidoptera; family Noctuidae; genus Spodoptera; species Spodoptera picta. The sequence continues at coordinate 1,159,893 of JAZHFQ010000269.1, forward strand.
GTACTTAATGAAATTGCGCGGCACAGGGAAGAAATGCGACAGAAACGGGTTCCTGTTTATCTTGCATTACAAACAAGGAAGGTATCTACGTACGTTGCGTAAAAAGAATTTGGAATTATATCATTTCAGTGTGGGGAGATAAAAGAGCAAGTTCTACGTCCAAGACGGTTATGAAGCACGTAGGGCCTCCATCCCAGGAGATTCATCCCCGTCACCGAACCGATTGCGGTTAACTTAACTGCGAAGTAACTCAACCTTAGATTGTAGGTAAACTTGTATATTGTTACGGCCAGATTTACGACATTTGCTCACTTTTGAATTTAACTTTGTTAAGTACGGTGTTGACAAACTTTCAAACTGGATAACGTAAATTTCAAAACTGTCAAAATCCTTTTGTAACATGGTAAATTGAATCACATTTTCTAATGCCGTTTTTGTCTGTACGTTTCGTACAGTATAAATTATAATTAACACAACGTAATCAAAATTTTAATAGCACACGCGTGATTTAATACAACGGCAATGTTAATCCCAAAAATAGATATTTCATGTGTGTATATTTATATCAAAGCGTAAGGAACGGAAGATCGATTGAGGGAGCGAAAACCCCTTTTTAGATTTAAAAGCCACTATAAATACCGCGAGATACCGAAACTCGTAAACTATCATCGATAAACCTTGATGCACTATACCTATCAATAACAGAGTTACGTTCATTTTTCTAAACAACATCAAAAATTTTTATTGTTGATATAAATATCAATCATTTCGCATGTTTAAATCTTCTTGATAACATTAAATTCAGAATAGATGATGATGAAATACGCGAACAAAGGTTTACAGCTAACAATAAAACCCGAAATTAATGTGAAGTTGCTGAATCAAGCAAGAATATATTTTATAGTCAAAAGAAATATTAGACAGGAGATTAATACCAGCTTGACATTAAAAAAGGATATTGGACGCTCTTTGTTATGGTAGCACTATATCCATTATGGACACACACATTATGTGAATACTTAATGAAATAACGGCAGTGCTAGTGAATAAAGTTAATGATATAATATTTAAGACCTACTTAAACAAGTTATTATCTGCGATTCAGGTATAAGCGACGAAGCTATTAAGCGAACTGTTATCGGAAACATTATCAAGGGTGCAAAGGATAAGAAGCCACTAGCCTCCCCACCTGTTCAAGAAGTTTGGATAGCTATCGATCTGATAGCGGTTTTGACAACAGTTCAACAAGATTAAACTTGATGTTCGGGGGAAAAAATGGGACATTTACTCGAGCATTTTCGTTAAGCTCCAATTTCCTAAAACTTTGTTTGGATTAGATTGATGAATGGACATTATGGGACGACGTTGTTCTGTTAAAGCGGCAGTTTAAATAAGAAAGACAAAAAGTTGACATGTTTGACGTTACGAAAAAAATGTGATATTTTCGAGACGGAAAAAGAACTAGGCCGTCACGCCTGTCATGTGGAGGTCGCGGTTGAATAAATATGTCAGAATTGAATGCGGCACTTCTAAGGACTCTCAATGGGCCGTATCGACAATCAGCTGCTCGTAATATACAGCTCAGTACTGAGAAATACTCCAACTAAACAATGCATTTTATAGAGACATTAATTTCATCAACTTGATATAAGTATATAAGCATTTGGCACTAAGGACTAGATATAGATAAGGCATACATAGGTAAGAATAAACTAAACATTTGGAGAATTATATTTCCGTCATAAGCGAGACCTCACAGCGGTCTATTTTTAAAGAATTTCCATTTAACTTGCAGCTATGAATCAACTTGTCAAATCATCAAAAGCGAACAATTTCTCGTGTGAGCTTATGAAATTCTGCGGTTTACGTGGTATTTACTAATGAAAGCTACAACTGTTTTGTGGTACATATAGGATTTCAACGCGTATTTGTTTTCTGGTTTAAATACCTGAAGTTATTTGGATTAACCGCAATAATGTCTATAGAAAGGTAAGTGACTGTTCTTGTTGGGCAGAAAGGTAATGGTAATGAAGAGGATAATAAGGAATTGGTACGGACCATCTGTGGGCGATGTGTAGAGCTTCTTGCATATTTCTTGCGGACCACCGAGCGCGTTGATCTTGGCCAGGCCCTCGGCGCCGCGAGACTCCATCAGCTCGCGAAGCTGCCGTAGGGTGACGCCATATTGCGCCGGCCGCCCCTCCACCGTAGCCATGGTGCCGGGCTCGCGGCCGCCGCCCGCACCACGCCCGACAACCCTCTAGCTCTGAAACAAGAAAAAAAATAACAATTAATACAAATCATCTGAGAAACCAACATCAATCCTCAAGGTCAAGATCCCTTTAATTTACAAGAATCGATTCACAGTCGATCAACAACATTTGTGGGCAGTAGATTACAAGACTACTACTCCTACGTCGCGTTCCGCCTACGTAGGCAGTGGGCGGATGGCACGCACAGTTCATCAGACACAATCGTCTAATGTGTACTGCGAGATTGTTGTATGCAATTTGTTAGGCAGCAGTATAATAATGTAATTATGCAAAATGATACGACAGAGATATAGGATATTGTAATGGAAACTGAATGATATTGCTTACTCTACATCGGTAAAGAGGATGCAGTTAATAAAAGTGTGCCTCAAGTCAAAAAGAAAAGGAAGAGCTTCCAAACATATGCACGATGATTAAAGTCCACGAATTCCAGACGACGCACCTGCGTCAAAGGAACCAATGACGTTCACGAAATATCTGCGAATTGACAATGCGAATGTATTTGTAAATAAAATTACATTTTCTGAGAATTCCTCACATTTGTTATCCAAAATTAAGACTTTCGCATTTCAGTATGATATTTACGATAATATGACCGGCCAAGTGGCGGAAGCTAGTGATGAATCTGTGCATGGCACATGTGTTCTGACGTAGTTTTTTTATAGAAAATCAGATTCTATTATAGCTAAGGGAATCATAAGAGACTCAGAGTAGTATTTCTGCGATACTTTCATTGTATAAGTAGAAGCCTGGGCGCTATTTACGGCGCTATAAAACTTCCCGTCGGGTGCACTTTAGCGTTGAACGGTGCATAATTAAACAAGGGTGGGGGATCTTCGCACCTACTCTGCAGGGGCGTGAGCCTCGTCCCACATAATTACTGGTAAAGGTAAAGGATATTGAATATAATTATTTCAGCGCAGGTTCGAAGGATTTAGGTGGCCAAGGAAACTTTTGGGGATTAGAGGAAAGTTATTAAACTATCAAAGGAAGATAATATTCTGTGGGGTCGTTAAGTAGTGGATAGGATGGAAACAAAGCTCTTAGATGATTTATACACGAATAACCGTATAGCCATAACGAACATGGTAGTTCGTGTACTGTGTTTTGCAAATTAATCTGTTTAAAAAACGGTCCTTGTAATCTAAACCCGAATCAATAATTACGAAGAGTGTCAGCTGCAGTACACACCTGCAAAGCCATTACATTCTTTTTACAACGCTATAAAGACATCAGATGGTTTATTGCAGTGTCGTACATAATTTAGAAGTAACATGAAGACAGCTCGTGAATGATATAAAAAGATACGCAATGAATGTACTTTCTCAGAATTTGTAACACACGAGTAAACATTTAATTCTGCAGTTTTATGATGGCTTAAGTTAGATCAACAGAATTATGACTCAACCCTGAAATTTTACCTGACGAAATGCTTGCCTTTGGTTTTCATAATATAATAATTTTAAGCAAACTCTGAAATAATCCCAAAGTCTGCGTAAAAATGAAAAAGCTCTCAATTTCGTTGATGTATTTGTAGGCATTCTTTCAGCCATATTTAAAATTAGATATTGGAAAGAACAAGACAAAATATCACATAACAATAAAAAAGAACAGGAAACACAAAAATATTCCGAGGCAAAAGATAATTTTGCTGTCAAAATGAAAGCTGATCCTACAAAGTAAACTGAAACATTGAGGGTTGGGCTTCAACGAGGAGTACTTAGCATACGTCTGACATTTTACGACAGGTTCAAGCATTAGGACTAAGCTTTTAAAATTACAGTACTTACTTACGTATCACTATTGTTTAGGAACATGGTTACCGGGCGGGGCTTGCCAAAAAGAGAGGGTTAAGTACTCCATAAACCGTACTGAATACACAATAGAGGTGTGCTGGGGAGGGGGTAGGTTCTGCGTATCCTCGTATTTTATATTCGCAAATCCAACTCGAGTGGAAGTTATGGGCGACGTGTTAAGTTAAGATGATTGCAAATGATGCTGTTATGCAAAAGGGTGAAGAAAGAACAGATTTGAATAAGGAAAAGCAAGATACTGACTAGAAAACTCTTGGAAAAGAAACAATAACTAAAATAAAAGACCTGACGAAAGTAATCAGATGGTAATGGATATAATTACTCAAAATATAACGTCAATTGATCACCCACGCGGTTAGCAACAGACATAAAACAAGTGACGTTACCCATATCGATAACACACCTATTTTTAGTTAATAATTATCCCTTAATTAACCACAGGCCTACAAAAACAAGGCCAAAATATTCACAAGGGTAAACAAACATGAGTCAACTAATCCACTAACTAATTACACATGTTTTAATAAGTATGAGGTTATTATAATTGCTGGATCCCGGTTAATTAATATTATTTTAAGGTCCTATGATCAAGAGTTACATTCAGTACTTATCTTAAGAAGTGGCGCATTATAAGAGGAAATGGGCGAATGAAAAACGTTGAAAGACGAAGGCAGATTATTGTATGAAAATGGATACGAACAACTAAAAAGTTTCTAAGCTATCTTCAATGTCAATGTAAAAGTTTAATTAGGTACATACAAACAACGCACCAATAGTATTTTCAATCCCAATAAATAAGTAGCACAGCCAAAAGCACAATTCACAATCACGACACACTGGATAGATGTACGAAAATTTTAGGTACAATCAGACTCCAAGTCACAAAACAGATAAACATAATTCAATTGTTAGTTCGCGTCACTGGCCCAACAATATTTCGAGTATATAGTATTATCCCTCAGTGAAGCAGGCTGCGAGGGAGGGGGAGGGTGAGGAAGAGCCTGAGAGCCACCCTGCAAAGGCTGCCAACAGCATCCGGGTTGAGTGTCGTTGAACGGCCAGCAATTAGGTCGACATCGCCGTCTCCGACGCGCCTCCAAGACGCCGGGAAATCTTTGAATCTTTGGCTTGTTCAACATGTTTATTGGCTTTTTATTGGTCTATAAATAACTTGTTGGCTTAGCTCTATGTGTCGTGCTTGGTTATGATTTGTTAAGTCTATGCCCGCTGTTATGTCTGCGCATAATGCCAGAAAATCCCGTTCTGCTTAATGAAATTAACAGGCTAAGTAACATGGCCCAGATTAATTGTATGCATTTTCCCAGCAATTTATGGTCGGAGACATAAATAATAATAGTTTGAACAACTAGTTAAAAGCTTCCAATTATATACTTTATCCACTCGTTCACGCAATTATTAAGCATTCAGTAAATTAGCATCATTTCATCCCAGCGGAATGGCTGACGAATTAATTTCTTTCTATAAATTAATATTAGCGTGATAGTGGGTTTGATCAACCGACGGAATAATATTAATTCGGTATTCCGGTCAATTCGTCCAGCATAATTTATTGATTACGAGTCCACATGGAGTACAAATAGAAATAGTTTCATCTGTTTGTGGTACACAGCTACACAGTGAACGTGGATAGACGTGCAGCTATTTGAACACGCTTCTAGTTCGCCAAATAACCGGTTTGCCAGTGAAAATAAATAGATAACAGAATAATATACGATTGTTTGGCAAAAAGTTGAATTTTCGACTTTGTTCTAAAAAAGAAGCGTATCCAGGTGAAAGAAATAGACATATTATTATAACATATACGAACATATTATTGGAAGAAAATCTATTTTTAGAAACAAAGATGGATACAAGTGTTGCGATAATCAAGTTCAAAGTTTGAAGACAAAAACATTTGGTACTGATCTGCCCTAACATACTGGTCAAGATAAATAAATGTATATGATGATGTTATTTTGTTACCAGTTTTTACCAGATCCATCATCGGTGTATGGGTGAATTTACAAAGGCCTTTATTGAAATGCAGAGGCTATAAACAGCTAGCCTTTGAGTCGGGTATTGCATACACACGTTAATCCAAATGCCGTACATACACAGCGATGTTTAGAAAGCAATTAAAAGGAGCCAACGGACGAGGTTGCCGGCGACAATATACCCAGTACCACTAAGTGGGTCAATCATCGCGTTTCTGAGCAAACTTGGCACAGCCAGGCAAACAATCTTGATTGAAAGTGCCCCTAATCGGTTACACTGAATGGGATAAATCGAACGAGCCTAACCGTTGCCTACTATGGTCAATGATTAATGACTAAACTGATATGATATATTAGCTGGCGTTCAATTTCGTAATTCGTCAGGAGTGAGACAGTTATTGGTGGTTTACATTCGACGTTAATTCTACATAGTTCAGTTCACTTTTAGGCCAGTTGTTCATTATAAACGATACCTTTATAGAACCATTGTGTTTCGATGACACAGATTAACGTAACGCATTCATATTAGATTAAAATTGATACCACAAAAAGAAAAGTAGAATTTGCAGAAACTCTCAGTTATATCCCATCGAGAGAAGATATAGGGGTAGCCTTATCAAATGTCACTTAAAATTCGGTTGAACCACGACTGGTAATCTTTACATCAAAGAGAAGAGTCGTGACGCGACTCAAATATTTTCAGACTATAAATAACAAAGATGAAACTGACATCTAAAATGTAGGGAAGTCTGTAAAATTGTCTCGCAAATTGGAACGTGCACAATACTGAATGCTACTCATGAAAAGTCTTGTAACAATGTTTCGGACAGACTTGTTAAGCAACAAATGTTGCTTGGTTCGCTTCATTCTAAAGAGGATCGTGCAAAACATTTTTTGTTTACTCCCAGTACATTTACATGAAATGAAAATATACAATTCCATGTAACGTAACGTACACACGAGAAAAATAAGCTAGTAATTCAAATCATCAAATACTTTTAACTATCAGTCATCACTTGCAGGCCTTGCTCCACCATAAAGATCACTGATCCATTGACACGAAACACTGGTCCAGCATCAAAAGAACCGAGTTCTATTTAAACCGTAACAATTCCAATGTTAACTGTAAACCAATAAATCGAATACATCGATAAATTCGAAAACCACAAATCACTCGATGTGCAAATGGTTTTCGTAAAATAAAAGAAACACCGTGGCTTTTACTACGCGAAGGTTAACTAACACCTATATAATTTATAACAAATTCAATAGTAGTGATGTACGGTCCCATCGCGTGTTTCGTTGAGTTTTATCAGAGCCACACCTGGAATTTCGCAACTTAGTTATTAAATGTGGGCTCGTCGATTTGCCGAGCGATTTTAGAACTTACACCCCAATAAAGTAGTAAACTAGACATACAGCTGGTCTATCTTATTAGAATCGTTTAAGTTCCAGGTCATCTTGAGCTAGTTCAATTTATATTCTAGATGGAGTGCTGATTGTGTTAGTAACAAAAGGTATTTTTCAGAACATGAAACATGCATTTTACTTTCTAGCAGTAATTTTACTCTTGCTACGGCAGTGCTTTTCACATCGGTTGTTTAATATTGAAAAGTCTAAGTAAAAAACGAAAGTGCACGCTCGACAAGACTCGATGCCGCTGTTAAAAGGTTACTCTTATTCCAGAGTTTGTTCCACTTTTTTCAATCCAATCTTCATTCAGTTGAGTGTAAACGTTTGAGTGCATTTAATTTTTTTTCCTTGTGAACTCTGAGTTGTGGGAGATCTTATAAATGGATGGAGATATTTCTTGTGTTGCTTCTTGTTTAAATTTGAGTTTGTATTTCTCTTTGGTTATTATTTTAATGTTTGTGTACAAGCCTGTGTGGTACATTATTTATGTATAACAATTTCAGGGCTTATTTTTATTTCAGTGTCTCGTTAATCTTGTTAATGCAACAGTGTAGCAGTAATGTTATAGTAACCGGTACAAATACGATTACTACCTTCTACTTCGTGTTGTTTCTATGCAAGAACAATCGCGTGTTCATAAACCTTAAAAGGCTTACGGTTAATATCGACGCGGTGCGGTGACGTCACGTCCGGGAAACGGTCGGCCCTGAATAGGAAGCAGGAAAACAAAGTTTAATACGAAGTTCGAAAGAGGTGTCAAAGTTTCTGATAGTGACAACGAAGAAACTCGTGCTCGAGCATCTTGAAAAGAAAGTTTATTATAATTAATAGGAGAATGCGCAAAGACAAGCGTACTGTTTCGAAATGTAGACCATCCAATCGAACGCTTAGATATAACTCTACAGCAAAATGTACCAGTATCATCAACATGAAAGTTGCAAAACACGATAAAATCAGACAAGGGATTATCATAACACATTTTCTCAGTACTGAGACATAAAATAATGTAACTAAAGGTACAGAACCAAACGAAATTTTCGTAGCAATTATTTATCTTTATTCATGGTGTCATGTCCGATTCATACGGTACCCTGGAGGACGTGAGAAGAAAGCCGCAACACAATTATTATGTTCCCCACGTACACACTGCGACACCTTTATCTGAGAATATGTGTGTAAAACGATATACACCAGGTTTATTCCCCCCAGTATATGGTAGGATTAAAAATGGAAAGGTGTGTTTCAATTTATTTGCTGAAATCTTTATAGACAGCTTCAAAAATATAACTGTTCTGACAGATAATATTTTATTTATGAATGGAGTACGTATGTGCATTTTGTCTCTTTCTTTTCCGTTTATATAAATTGTAATAGTTAGACTATATTCACCAATAGCTTTGATCATAGCCTTGAAAATTTCGGTTATGGTTATTACCCAACAGAATTTGATTTGTATAAAGAAGTGCGAAGATATAACAATGGTATTGTGAAGCCACGAGCCACGACCTACACACACGACTTGGACCACATCTGTTATTTACGCGCTCTTCACTTTGATAGGCAGTTTATTGTTTATCCAGTGGAATAATGAGGGCAAATATCAATGCAAATTCCGACACTTGGCATCCATACAAGCAAATCACGGCTAACATGACAGCTGATTCCATCTATCCACGCCCTGTACACATAAACAATCAAACTCAGGAAACGTCGAGATTACGACAATCGCAAACAATTGAGAAATTGATGCAAGTCCCAAATATTATAAAGAAAATCAAACAACAAAATTGACTTCCCTCCACGTTAAAATTCAACACAATGCCAGAACGCAATCACCTCTCGACTTTAAAATTCCCACTGTGAATTTACGAGAATAACAAAACAGAAATGCACTGTCGAAATACTACATTGACACAGATATTTAAATGGCAACTCTGTTTACTGACAGACGAGCCGTGTAACAGCAGAATCGCATTTTGAACTAATGAAGCGGGTGTTTCCAACCGGCCATTGGCAATTTTAATTGGAATCGAAAGCTATGGAAGAAAATATTTTATCAACAAAAAATACAATAACAAGCGTCGCTTTTCCAATATTTCATGAAAATAATTCCAAGTCTTATGAAAGGGAATGATGGACGGTTATTATTAACGTCGAACGGTATATTATTTGTATCTCCCTACTTACGTATCAATATCCAAGATAAAAATACGGGAAAGAACCAATTTGAAATCCACAAGCAATCGAATATCACATTGACGTACCAGGAGTTCGGAACTAAAAGGAGATTGCTAGTGTATTCAGCGCACGGCCGCCGCAGCCGGTCCGTGTCACCGCTAATCAGTATATCTCGTGACTGCCAGCCCTGCTTCCCTACCAATGTACCTACCGCTGTGCCGCCCTACCGCTATGCGGCCTAGATGTGTGTCCCTGTAATGGGAAAATCGGGGATGAAAACCGATTGCCAATAGACACGATAAAAGCAGCACAAAAGCTTTTGATCTGTTTTAGATGTGACTCAAAAAGGTTGAATGTTGGACCGATAATAAATTAGATAGACCCAAAATTAGATAGACGGGTTTTATCAATGTATTCAATTAGAAAAATAGTTTTTAGATAGAAATGACCATTGAAATGAATAAACGTATTTAAAAGCTGCATGACTTATCAAGCCTTTTTTTTTTCATTTACACACGGTGGGAGAATGCCCTGCGTGGGCTGAGCACCGCCGTGCCCTCAGGGAAGTGATCGGCGATGGCGACCTCTCGCGTCCGGGCCTAGTGCAGGCCATGATGCGGAGCGAGGGGGATTGGGATGCCGTCTCCTCCTTTTGCGAAGCAGTCATACTAGCTAAGGAGGAGGCGGGACGCGTGAGGCAGCGAAGCGCTGCCTCCTCGCAACCCAGCCATCGCGAAGGACACTCCGGGCGTCGGGGATCGCGAGACGATCTCCGGCCACCGTAAGCGCGGGCCTGCGGACGGCGAGCATGGGTGGCTTCCCGTCCGACCAGAAACAGACCCGAGCGTACGGCGCGTCGCGTTCCGCGCGCGCCTCAAAGAGCCATCAGACCACCACAGATGGGGCCCAATAGGGCCAATACCGATTCGGAGTCGCGGAGAACCTAACGGGTAACCGGGGCTCCGGCTCGACGTGCAGGAGAAGGAACGGGGTGGTTTTTAGTCAGTAAGAGTCTGACACTCCCTTCCGCCTCACCCAGGCGGGAGCAGTCATTCGATGATTTTCCCCACTTAAAAAAAAAGCCTTTTTATTTCAACACTGTCAGCGGTAAGGATAGAAGCAAGAAATAAAGAAGTGTAAAACAATGCGCGAACATTTTTCCAAAGGCTTTATATCAAATTACTTGCTCATAGACCCGAGGATCAATATGAGCTAACGTGTGTCGTAAACATTCGGGTCACGTGTCGGTTCAGTTAAACCGAGGCGAACTAATCAGGACTCGCACGCCGAGAGCTGGCCTGACCAGAACTAAGTTTTTGATTATATTACTTTGTCAGAGCTGGGAAACTTAATATAAATGCAAACTGGACTAGATCCTATTTGTTTGTTGGTCTATTTGATAGGTGTCATCACGGTCGGGTGTTGTGATCAGGCAGAGAATGGATATTGGATTTTATGTTTGCGCTGACAAACCGGATAGAATGTCGTCAGTTTGTCAAAGCTAACAGAGGCTGTTTAGAATAGCGGTAGAATTTGTTGCCAAATTTAAACGTACATTTTGGATCTGGTGAAACATAAAAGAGGAGTATGGTTCCTATTATGCAATTCGAACTAAAAATGAATGTCTCAAGAAAGTCGTTTAGTAAAGACCCTTTTCTGTCAGCTCGCTCTTAAAAACGTGTCCCTCACGTTGACTTTCCGGCTCGGAATCTCTTCATTTTATGGAACAGTTTTCTTAATCTATTATCCCAAAAATAAACTGAGATAACGTTCCTCTTTAAGCTACTTCTGGCCGGCTAAGGCGGCTGGCTTCATTAAAAGTTGAACGATCGACAGTTTGTTTTTAGTCGAGCTGAACAATATGAAAAAGTTACATCCATAAAGAGCATTCTGGCGGTTAATTAGCCTAGGTTAAACACAAAACGGGTGCGTTTTAATTATATTAAATCCTTATATAAATTGCGTTAAGTGGGTTACGTGGGGTCGGTTAACTGGCGTTAACTGTTCAGAAATCGGTAATTTTTATACTGAAGTACTGCCGAGGGTTTTTAATGGAGAAAATGTTGGAGTGAAGGAAATATTTATTGCGAATTTCTTATTTAGCTTTTTATCGTTCGTAGTAAAGCGCCCGGATACTATAAAAAGTCTGTGTTTATTTTCGGCAATTCGTCACTTCTATGAGGTAATTGTCATTCGTAGGCAAAGCACCAGCTGTAAGGAGTACTGATCATGCTTATAAAGCGCTATTAAGTAATCTATGGACGTGGAACTCATACCGAATAATTATGACTTAGTTGATAATAGACGGACTCTTCAAGTCAACATGCTTCCGTAACGATAAAACAGACAGTACGGTAAATTAACAACATTATCGAGACTATCAGGGTGTACTTTGAAATTTTTCCATAAATAAGATAGAATTGCATAGGTATAAAAAACATGCTATTGAAAAAAAACAAAGTGGAAAAACGTGTTCAATTGAAAACAATCTTACAACACTTCAAATCAAAAAAATCGGGTCCATAGAACTTTCCAGAAACTCCGTAGACCATGACGCACGCAGTTAAGGTATTATAACATTTCTTATAAAAGTAAATTGTAGGGTTTATACTACAGATATTAACAAAGAAAGCTTTTCAAGACATTTAAGTTCAATGACACCCCTTTTAGTAGTCCTTGGTGACGAATTAGAAATATATGCCGTGGGAATAGAAACTTGAGACTTAGCAAGCCATTAATTCAAATTAATGTGTAGACAACAAGATAAAAGATAGATTCGGATTTAAGATAAAGAAGCTGCAATAAAGATACAGCAAAAGCTTCTAAAAGTCTATAAAACTATGACACAACTCGATCATGAAACGATGGAGCACGTTCGATAAAACCAGCAACGTCAAAGTGGGAACTCGACTTTTCAATAGCGTCACTATTCAGTCAGCCAACATTAATAGTGTCAGCCATTGTCTCACAAAGTTGCAACTAAGCCAAACTAACCCGTAAGCACGCAGGACAGTGTCACACGAAGCCCAACAATATATACTACACATAAGCACCGTTCGAATAACTAGTTTCCAACGTGCAGTACACCCTTAATTGATTGCAGTTACAGAGAGGGACCAGAAACCGCAAATGTATGTATAACGTCACTTTAAACAATCACCTATAGCAGTGGGACTACAGAATTAACTAGATCCAGATCCATTCTGACAGCGGTGCTCGCTTTAACTACGAAATAACAATGGCTGACTTTTTAAAATTTAAGCTCTACATGTCCATTGTTCTTGAACAGACCAATGTGACGTTTTATTAAAACTAGAGATAAAACTGAATTAACTTGACGTTAACATCCAATGACTGCCCACGTTTTAATCTTCCAAGTTGAACGGTTGTCCTTCTGCATTTCAAGGCATCTTCGAGCACACGAGTGACCTATCACTGCAAGCCTTTTAAGTTATCGATTCCATTTCCGAGTCTTAAAAGAGCGATCTGATAGAACTCTATTTGATTTCGTAATAGAAATCATATTTGAGAAACTTCATTGAGATTGTGATAAATTGGACATGTTTTGAGCTGAACGGGTCGTTCTTGTAATTGGATTTGGTTTTCAACCGGCTTTATGTTGTGATGTGCAGTCAGCTCCACCAGATTGATGATGATGAAATTTAATTGGATGGTTTGCCGGGAACAAATTCCACAATCTCTAGCATTTCGAGCAAATCTTAATTGCTTTGCGTCGCCAGTTGAAGTCAGTTAGAAAGAAAACTTATTATTTCTTGGAAAGAATTTCATAGGGAATTATTTTTCCAATAGCACTTAACCTAAAAATTAAATGTTGCTTTTGGTCGTTTGATTTTTCAATTAGTCATTTGATGTAATAGTCCGGTCAATTTAGAATTTAGATTTTATGAGAGTGAAGTTACATAAAGTCCCAACAAGCTGAATTTCTGTGAAGTTGTTCAAAACATAATAATAAGCAATGTCTTTTTTTTTTTTTTTTTACGGGGGGAAATCTTCGAATGACTGCTCCCGCCTGGGTGAGGCGGAAGGGAGTGTCAGACTCTTACTGACTAAAAACCACCCCGTTCCTTCTCCTGCACGTCGAGCCGGAGCCCCGGTTACCCGTTAGGTTCTCCGCGACTCCGAATCGGCATCGGCCGTATTGGGCCCCATCTGTGGTGGTCTGATGGCTCTTCGAGGCGCGCGCGGAACGCGACGCGCCGTACGCTCGGGTCTGTTTCTGGTCGGACGGGGAGCCACCCATGCTCGCCGTCCGCAGGCCCGCGCTTACGGTGGCCGGAGATCGTCTCGCGATCCCCGACGCCCGGTGTGTCCTTCGCGATGGTTGGGTTGCGAGGAGGCAGCGCTTCGCTGCCTCACGCGTCCCGCCTCCTCCTTAGCTAGCATGACTGCTTCGCAAAAGGAGGAGACGGCATCCCAGTCCCCTTCGCTCCGCATCATGGCCTGCACTAGGCCCGGACGCGAGAGGTCGCCATCGCCGATCACTTCCCTGAGGACACGGCGGTGCTCAGCCCACGAAGGGCATTCTCCCACCGTGTGTTCCACCGTGTCCTCAGGGCGGTCCTCGCAGTGATGACACCCGGGCGTTTCCTCCCGCCCCATCAGACACAGGTACCTCCCGAAACTTCCATGTCCGGTGAGGACCTGCGTCAGGCGGTAGGTGAGGACGCCGTAGCGTCTCTCAAGCCACTCCTCAAAGAGGGGACTTACCGCTGCGATGGCAGCGAGCCCAAATAAGCAATGTCTAGAAGTTCCCCATCATTCCCCTGTAAGGAAAAAAATTATTTTAAGGTCAAAGGTTAAAAAAATGAGTTTTTCGTGATTTTCAGCAAAACTGTAAGTTTTATCATAAAAGTACCTCAGACAAAAATTGTAGATCATAAAATGATCCATAAAAATGTATCAATACTTTTTTTCTTACGAGCCATCGTTTCTGAGATATAACGATTCAAAAAAATATAAAAGTTGTTTTCGTCACAATATGCACACGTTTCCACGCCACCTATGAGGTAGTGTACTTAGCGCGTTTTTTTTTAACGTGGTTTCCCCAGTACTACTCCACGGGTCGGTTGTGATCCTGTTTAATGTAAAACTATTGCAAAATAACGGAAATTTTCAAAGATTGGGAAAGATAAAAAAAGGAAAAAAAAACAAATTCAATTAGCTTGTCTTCCTCCAACCTCAGTTGCTGCTCACCAACATCTTTTTCTAGTATATTACCAAGTTCAAGTGCGGCTTGGTTATCAGCTAGACCCTAAAGACTGGGGTTGGAAGTTGGTCAACAATATATTAGAGCCAGTTCAAACTTTACTTCCACCTGCGCCGGAAAAACTGCTGAACACTATTTTTTGCAACTGCAAAAAGGGATGCAGTGCTAAATGTGGTTGCAAAAAAGTCGGACTGTCTTGTTTTTTGGCATGCACAAATTGTCAAGGCCGGTCGTGCTCTAATATTGAATCACAAACAATGGAGGATTCGTTTGACTCCGACGAAGTATCATGCGATACATCGCTATTGACGCAATTTACTTGCATCCAAAATGCAGATGTAGAAGAAGCAGGAGAATAGGAACAAGAAGAAGATCAAGAAGAGGAACAAGAATTTGAAACTTACGAATAAGACGAATAAACTGCAACACTTTTTTTTTCATTTACATCGCTTTTATCTTTCCTAATCTTCGAAAATTTCCGTTATTTTGCAATAGTTTTACATTAAACAGGATCACAACTGACCCGTGGAGTAGTACTGGGGAAACCACGTTAAAAAAAATGCGCTAAGTACACTACCTCATAGGTGGCGTGGAAACGTGTGCATATTGTGACGAAACAACTTTAATATTTTTTTGAATCGTTATATCTTAGAAACGATGGCTCGTAAGAAAAAAAGTATTGATACATTTTTTATGGATAATTTTATGATCTACAATTTTTGTCTGAGGTACTTTTATGATAAAACTTACCGTTTTGCTGAAAATCGCGAAAAACTCATTTTTTTAACCTTTGACCTTGAATAAAATTTTTTCCTTACAGGGGAATGATGGGGAACTTCTAGACATTGTTTATTATTATGTTTTGAACAACTTCACAGAAATTCAGCTTGTTGGGACTTTATGTAACTTCCAATGTCTAAATTTACCGGACTATAAATGTTTCCAACAATACGGTGGTACGTACGTACTTCAAAGCAATTAATCATTAGCCTTTTTGTCAAGTTGCTTCTATAGAAACACGTCTCTGTTTTATAGCGCCATTATAGTCTCTTTCTTTTGGGATGGCCGTCGAGAATAATCTCACACAATTTCCGCAATTTAAATCTTTATTACCGCGAAACTAATCTTCATCCAAATCCGATCTAAAATAATGGACGGCGAGATATCCACGTTACTGCGGATCAGTTCATTTTATCTTGTATTTTAAAAGACTGCACTCGTATGTCTGTAAACGAGATACGATCGAGGGATTATGTCGTGCAGTCGACATATTGTAATCGATATTCGTCTAATCGAACATACCCTCCGTGCATTGTTAGTGCAATCTAAATGGAAGCTCCGTTATACCTTCACCGAGTACAGACGTGGCTTAATTCGATTTGCGGGAACCTCGGCACAATTCTGACCGTGGACGTGATATGCATGAACAAAGGTCTTATTTTATACTTGAATCTATTACAGAGGGATCGCTGTAATGTTAAAATTAATTTCCATTTAAAGATCTTGAATATTACATAGTCGATTCTTAAAATAATACATTCGACCGCAATGCAATTAGGATAGTTTATTAAAACAGTTCCTTAAAATAATGCCATAAATCACAAACAATTTAAAGTAATCAGACATGCAACAATAAAATCGAATAACCTTAAAAGCATAAATGGATACAAAAGAGAAATCGAATTGGGATTGAAAATGTGTCATCGGATCTGAACGGTGGATACAAAAAGAGTTGACGTATCGACAGTTGAAATACGAGTGGTGAAGGTATCAACGGTAAGTGAGTAACTGTTGCGGAGTGTGTCAGAAGCGATGTGCATAACGGACGAGGTAGATAGGCTACTGCAGAAGCCTCTCAGTTTATTGTTAACATTGAACACAAATCGGAACTAGCAGATACTGATGTCACAGTATGCAAACACAACGGGGACGGAGAAGTTATAACAGAATCGTGTAGAAACAGACGTAAGGAAAATGAAAATGTTGTTAATAATAGCAGAATAGAAGACTAAAGCGATGGAAATTTAAGTTCAACTAAAAATGAAATCAAAACCACCGTGGATACAAGGAAAATTACGCGGTTAATTTATATTCCGAAAGTGACTTTATAATTTGGAAAAATTATCATATTTCAGCATACCTGTTTTGTGAGATGAATTTAATGAAATGTTTTTTCGACGGGAAACTTAATTTCTTTTGATATTAACCTGAGATTTTTTGTTAATGAGAGGTTTTAGTCAGACGGTTTCTGGATCATACGAAGTTTTAGCTTATGTAGTAATTCGAAGTCCCTGAAAATAACTACATCTAAAGGATTTAATAAACTTGGATATTGGATACATACCACGAGTGCGTGTCGCACCCGTCTTTCCGCCGCGGCGTATGGCTCCCTATTATGCTGCAGGTTGCGAACTGAAACAAGGAAACAACAGATTTATTGAAACGAACAGGAAAAACATTCGTCACTACGTCCCTCAAAAAGTGGAGCAAACAAATACCTGGTGGATCGATCACGGTTAAAGTAAGGTAAGAAGGAATTGAAAATTGCTGGAAATCTAATACTACAGAGTCCAATTTCTTTCTTAAAACATCATAATTATACTAGTTTGTCATTATGTACATACATTAACAGACTACAATTCTAGATAATTCACCATTATCTCTTTAAACATTAAGTGAAGACGAAGTAGGAAGTTATGCAATACCTTGCTTTGCAGTTATACTCTTTCTAGCAATAAAACTCTTTTTCATTAGAAATTAGCAAGTGAACTATGCTTGGGTAACTTCCATATTATGCGCATTCATTTACATAGTCCGTAGAGAACTCCTAGTCAGATTTTCAGTTGCTCAAACGTTCAAAAAGTCGCACTTAGCATCAATTAGTGTTGAAAGACCTCAAAGTTAGGTTTTAATTTTACGTTTTCCATGTAAATGACTTGGTCGTGAGCTGGCTATGTTTAAAATTACACAAAATCTAGACAGATTTTGGTGTGACTGTTTTAAAATGTTATGTAGCAATAACTGTGGTAGAAATTATTTCTAAGCTACCACTCGAGACTTGATCTATTTTCGCCAGGACTGAACAAGACTAGTCCATTTACCGGCAAACCATTACTGAGTGTAACCAGGGCATTTTATATTTAGAGAATGGATTCCTGCTGCACTTCCGCGTTCAAATGCAAGCATTAGTGGATCGAGTGACTAATTGCAAAGCTGTAGCTCAGAATTGTGCCGGATACTGTTCCTGGTACCGCGATATGCTCCGTTAGATGTGGTCGTAATATATCATTGCGATTTTGTTCAATGAAAGCCGTTCATAGCAAGCGGTAGTGGGTTCGCTGTAACTGATACGCAGGCTTTCTGTTCAATGCGATTTCATTTGATGCTTATGCATGAGAGAAATTATAATACTAAAGTTAAAACAGCAGTAACCACTATTCGTTACTTAGTTCAATGTTTCGCGAAATAAAACATATTTTTAATAAAACGTGAACACCAAACAACTCTGACCGAGAAAATACTAGCTTTAAAAACATTTGCGGAACATATTTTTCACCAATTAACGATGCAAACAGCTTTTTAAATAAAAGAGATGACTTTTCTATTTTCGTTTGTGACCGTAAAGCTTTTTAAATATAAAATATTTCACATCCACTGCACGCTTGCTGAACAAAATGTTGGTCACGACCTTAATGTTTATGCTTACATAAAGATATTATACGTCGGAGATACGATCTTATATTTCATTGTAGAACAATGTAAGAACAGCACGAATCGTTAAACGATTTGTTCTTGTAACAGCGGAAAACGAGGTAAGATGACAGATAGATTGGGTTAGAAACCAATAAATATAGACAAGCGGAATATAGTTCCCAAGTCCATTGCGCACTCCTTGACTATAGAGGTAGTGAAAAAGTTCCGTATGATCAAGACCTCGACTATTTTAGAAAAGTATCTTCAGAAACAAAAGTAAAGAAAACAACGGTAATGTTGGTATTAGTATTTACTACTGAGCTTTTTACGTCAGAGCGGTAATAGAACAACTGAATGATATTGTTCTGTTCATACACGAGAGAATAACGCAGCGGTCCGTGAGCGTATATCACAATAGATTTGCTTGTGAACCCAACCAGTACTGTGGGCAATGTGGAGCATGCCTTTGTCTAGGCCAGAATCTCAGTGCATGTATTTAAAGCCAGTCGTATTGGCTTCAGTGGAGAATTAATTATTGTACAGCTGGAATATCTCCCGGGTATTAGAGTTTACACTAAACTTGGTGTTGCGAGTTCAGATTACTGGTTTATGGGATAACGTTGAGCAAATAACTTTGTGCAAGTTCTGGGGTGTGATTCGAAACACAATTGGTTAGAAACATTTGCACTTGTGTTAAGTTTTGATATCTGGCAGTAATATTATTTCTGTTTATTGTTTATTGTACCTTGTGAATAATCAGTATCGTCCGACAGTTACAAATCAAATTGATTCGTGTAATTGCTTGTATTTTAGCATTGATTCATTGCTACAGCTCCTAAATCCTTGGACGAGTCCAACTTTACACAGAGGGAGCTTATAGCCTCATTTATTTTATTCCAACCAGACAGCTCCCTTGGGTATAAAACAAATCGAACTCACGTGGAATCCTAGTTAGTTAATCGAAACTTTAGATTCACGTTTGGAAAGAGCATTTCTTTGGTTCGTTTATTTCATTGAAAATAGATCGCTGAATAAAAGTGATTAGTGTCTTTATTATCGTTTATAAATAGACGAGGATGTGTCATAATCATAATAGACAACATTTACGACATCGTCACCAAAGTAATCATGTAGCTAGATAGTACAACAACGTCGACAACTCGACATTGTAACATTTATGTGTGAGTAAGTACTACGTTTCGTAGTAGACGCTTAGAATAAATATGTATAACACGGGCGTTCGGTGTAAGATTACTGAAATACCTTCACGCAAGTCCTTTTCTATACAGAATTGATTTTCGATATCAGAAATGAGTCGTATAATTACGCTATAGCTGAATGCCTCTGTAATTTATTACCTCTCTTTTATAACTTTATCAATATATTTTAGTGAAGTTTCAAATAGTTGGTAATTGATTTTTCACAGCCTACATTTGGATATTATCAAAATAATTGTTCGAGGATCGTTTGGGATGTTATGGCCGGCCATCAGACTTTAGGGCTCGCCAAAATTAAGACGAAATGCTTAGAAGATTTTATCTAAACGTCCTTAAGAGCCCTGTATCTGGGATGGGCCCAAGAGGGGTAGGGTGTAAGAGCTAGTTCAAACAGCGATAAGGTCGTGAGGCGGGGTAAGCAAGTGTGCTAATATTTGTCAAGCGTCGTACTGTGACGCATTACGTCTGGCAAAACAAATCTTATTTGTTTTGGACGTCATATTATTGGATAATTGGACGTTGGTTGCGGTGCATCTTGAAGAACTTAGTGGACCGTTTGGTAAGAAGACACGACTGCAAAAGCAACCGGATAACTGACGAAGAATGGGCATAACTGTCAACTTTTAAACACAAGACAGAAGTCAATGTAAAATCTAAATTAAAAATACATACGTCTAAATTGCACAATCACAGAGCATAAGGCACAAAATCCAAATTAACTTCGAGTATGTTTCAAGCACTGATACAAAAATCTTTCCGAGATGAAGCGTTCACAACCGCGATGATACTTCTGAACCAAATGTTGGTGGTTCCAAACGAAATATGTTATCTTAGTGCAGACTAGTGTATTAAATAAAATAATTAAATGAGATTGCCGTTAACTCTTGAAGCATAAAACACGGTATTCCTTATCATATAGAACAAACAAGTAAAACACAACACGTGTGTTTAAAGTCTTAACGATACATGTGTCATGATTTATTTACTTGCACGTATTTTTTAGGTTATTATCTCACGTAGATTTGTTAAGATACTACTACACAAACATTTAATTATTAATTAAAATGTGTCATTAGAGTAATTGTATAATATTTAGATCAAGGAAAGATTGTTTGATATTTATTTTACGATAAAAATATTAAGGATGATAGGGGTGATAAGTTGGTAGATTTTCCTAAGTCATTGAGTTTGAGTTATCCACTTTTGACTATCAGCTCCTTCTTATGTTGCTACCCTGGTATCTAAATGAATTAGGAGCAGTTTAGAGATGATCTTTTGGTTAGAGTCGTGTCTTTGAGCCTGTATTTATGAAGGCAAATTTTCTGATCAACAAATTTATTTTGATAATAATTATTAGGTATATTAAGAGTGATTTGAGTCGTGTACCCGAGGCTAAAGTTATAATTAGCACAAACAAATCTGGTAACTTCTGATATCAGCTTTTGCCTCACCCACGTGAGGTGTGGATGTATATGTCATATATATATATATGATCAATGTTAACAGTTACCACGTCATGGACATATCTCACGTCCCATACACTAAAAACTAAGACACACAAACTGACAAACAGTGGTATTATTTGTATTATATTTTGTACAGATGCGACATTAAATACGTCTGTTGCTCTTGACGTTAGATAAAGCTGTTGTGCAAATATTGCGGCACTGTGCGCTTGTGTGCACACCTACACGTTAAACTAATGTAATTGCACTCTTCCTGGTAGCTATCTGTGAACAGGAGACAAACCATGTAAAGAGCATTTAAATTATTAAAACAAGGCTTAAAATTTAACCTTGGTATACTTTTTTAAAATAAATTCTTGACACATAGGCTTTTGGCATTGAAAAATTAAGTTTGAATTTTAATGTTGGTAACACTGTCAGAAAATTATAACCAATCATCAGCTTGTGCCAGCGTTATAAGCCGGGACTTGGAAGTAACAGAGTTTTAAGTCTCATGCTATCTACCTTACTCCTAAGATGTCTTGTAGCGACAGAAAGACTTAAGGACGTCTTTAAGTTAAGTAGCCTTTTCAGCTGTGAAGAGTAGAAAGTATGGTGTTTTAAAGGGGATTTGTGTTGAAACGTACTGGTAATATTTAGATATTAACTCATATTTTTGTGAAAAAAGAAAGACCCATTTTATAATACCAGTCACAAACCCAGCTAGATTAAAGTGTACCACTAATAAGTCTTAAATTACAAAAGCTAGTAACATCTATTGGATCATTCATCGAATAGGGATAGTAACCAAAATACAAGTAGCTTGTGCTAAGCTCTAGTCAAACAGAATACAAAAGAAAATCAATGTACTGGATGGATGGTTTGAATAAATTTTGCCAAAGCTTAAGCCAAATCCATAAACACTCCCTCTCTATTCTAGTAGCGATATCAAGACCACCATGTCCATCAGACGAATTTGTGTCTACTACACTACCTTCGTCATTCGCAGATAGGAAAGGTACTGAGTCACAATCATTTAATATTTTTTCTATAAATTAACCATTACAGTAATAAAACAAAAAATAAAAACAGTAGATATGTGACTTATCAGTATCGTTTGATGTAGCGTGAAGTTGGCAGGGAATTTTTCACATTTGACATTCACGACTGGTGTGGGAGGTTATTCGTTTAATGGCCAATATAGTGTTTATATTTATATGAATTAACTAGTTATTTTTTACATGAATGAAACTGATATCCGACAGAATATTTGGTGTTCATTTAGTAGTAAAACTGGTGTGTGTACAGACAATTTGCAAGTTAGTAGAACAAATAGTGGATGTACTGATGATTTCTGATTAGGCGTAGCTTAATCAGTGCTAAGTACGGCGTTATTCGGTTTAAAATTTGTTTTAACCGTTAGGAATATACACACTTGTTTGCTAAAGACTAAATTTTGACTTAAAAAGTCTCAGAATATTTTTGTAATAACCTTTGACCTGGTGTATTTTCAGTTCAAATTGAAATGGAAGTTTTTTTCCATAACACTTGAACCAAAAAATACCCATGAGACTGTAATACTAATGAAAATATGAAACTGGAATTTCATTAAGAGGTTGTAACAAACGTATTACGCATACAAATAATTATGTCAACAGTAACTTTAGATACGTAAATTAATAAACAAATTATGAATATAATTAATTATAATAATGATGCCGATCAGGATGTTATAGAGGTAAATAGTAGCTTGGTGGTATTAAACTCTTTATCATGCAAATGACGTTATTAACACAGCTATGTGAGTATTTCCTTTCTATAGGACTCATGTATTATAAATTATTTATGAATTTGTTGTACGTATTATTTTAACTAACGTCCAGTCTGACCTCGTTAGCAGCTCTTGAGTACGAGATTAAAATAAAAATTGACTGATTTCCATAGGGTTCAGGTGTATCAGAGTCTTACTGCCCGGTATCCCGGTCTCTGTCAAATATGTAGATAGCTTACGGCCGAAATTATTAACACATCGTTATCCAAAATTTCTAGACCGATGTCGGTTTTTGCTAGAAATTCCATAGGTACAAGTAATATCAAAAAATAGATCTTAATAGAAAATTTTTGGATTAACACGTACAACACCATGGGGGTCATTTGCGTTACGTTACGTTACGTTAGCGGAGGATTTGCCTTCAACAGTTTTCTAGTCTGCCAGTCAAAACCTTAATTAAGTAATTAATTTGTGCGGTTAGTCGGATTTCACATCAGCGGGAAGGGACAAATGTATTGTATTTAGCTTACTTTTAAACAATGTGAGGTAAATTCAAGAAGTTGACGTATTTAGTTTGCGTAAGTTAATGTATAGCGTCAATTTTCCTTTAACGTAAGGCAGTGAGGCAGGAATACTTATATTAATACCGTATTGACATATTTGTACGTAAATCTCCTTAATATAGTCGTGTGTAATGGACATGACGAACATTTACGCGGTTTTTAACGCGTAAGCGGCCATTGCGGCAAATTCAATGTTTGTGGTCTTCGTGAATTTAAAGTTTTTTGTCTTGTATTCTTTAACATATTGAATAGGTTCCATGTTGATTATGTGTTCATTAATTTTAGGTTTTTTAATTAAAATTAGTTGCTAATTTTAATGTTTGGCATTCAATTCTAACCTTATCTTATTGCAGCTAAAATTGATGGAATAACAAGAGGAAAACCCAAAAATGTGTTTTTGAATAATATTACTTGAATTGTTATGTATAGTGGGCGTTTATCTCGTGAACCGTGTGAAGTCGGTTGCGTAAATCGACCCTGGGACAGACGATGATCACATCGCATCAATGCTAACCGGTGTCGAAGCCGCCTCAGGCAGTGCAAGCATGAATCAGACCCGCGTGCAACCAGCCCGGTGACGTCACTGTTATGACGTCACCAAACCACCTCGACCACTGCCAGCACAATTAGAACAATTTAATTAATCCTTACTTCAATGCTACAACTTACATATAGGTCACGCCATGAATAACCATCGCGTATTCTCGACTTTGAGCAGATTATAAACGTGAACGTGCCGACGCGAGTTTTCTAGCTATTATCTCCAACAATAGGTGTCGTTTTATATGATTGTATGACCTCCTCAGAAAATACATGAGATACGATCGATGCCGAAGACGAATTCGGGTGAGTCACATCTCCAGAACCGCCCTGTTGGCTCATTGTATAATTATTATGTGTCTAGACTCCCGGCGACGGCCAGGCGACCTCTATGGAAATATTACGACGCCAGGATATTTTATTCGACTCTACTAACATACCTAATATTTCATAGGAATGAGGTTAGCCGAGGTACGCCGCCGATTCGCCGCATCGGTATGGTAATCGGCCACAACCATAACCGAATAAAGCATCGTCTAAGCACATACCTGAAAATATCACGAGTGCAGTATCAAGGCAAGAGAGTGCACAGGACGGAAAACACGAAGAGGTGACGTTCCCAGAACAACTTCTTATCTCCATATCACTTCACAGGGGCACCTCATAGTCCTCAAATGCTGAGTTCCTCGCACATCGCTAAAAGCGACTCCGGAATTCCTTTCAGGCATCAAATTTGTCACCTAATTTATCAGGCACTTGACTCATAATTGGTTGTGAATTTTCGCGCGGTACCAATGGGGCACACATTATATTATGAAATAGTAACGGGGACACGTGCTCTCGCGGCAGAGAGGGACGGATTCACTGAACGTCCTTGGCGAGGGGGCGCGCGGGGCGCCTGCGGCATCAGACGTTTCAATCATCCCCGGGGGGACAGGGACGGGGCTAGAGGCGCGCGGCGCGAGCGAGCGAGAGGGAGGAGACCGTGCTATTGACCGGCCCGCAGACCACGCCCACCCGGGCGAGACACGGGCGCTGATGCTCCAAGTGAAAATCGAACGTCGGCCCGGGCAGACGCGGCGGGAGGCGCCTCAGCTGCAGCACCAAGGTTACCCCCACGAACGTACTACTCATGCACTTCCTGTGCCACTTACGACGCTGTTACCACTCGCCAACCACACGCGCATTACTTCTATTACATTTTGTCACTGTACTACAAGAATCTCATATAAAATCTATAAAGCTGGCTAGGTTGTACGGTTCGATATAAAGACTTGGCACGGAAACAATATAGGTTGCCAGAAAAGGACGTAACCGAACGCGAGAGAGAGGAGCTAAAAGAATAATCGACGTGAAGTTACGACACCCGACATAGGACCTTTCATATTTAATTAAATCCCTACGGAAGGGGTTTGTGATGATTGAATGAAAAAATAACGGTCAATGGCGACCAGTACTGAAGGTATTAAGGAGAAATTTTTTTAAAGGCGAGCACACGGTGTTACGTAATCTGTTCTTTAAGGGTAATTAGCTTGCATGTATAGTTTTAAAGCGGTTATTCACAAGCGTGCTGGTTGATAAACCACGCGGTATGAAGGAGACGTAAAGCGAGCTCGCGATAGTAAAGGTTATGTAATAGGAGGCTTCTTTACGGCTTAATCGTGTACGTGAGGTTTTAGATGTGTGGAACGCTCAGTAATAAAGGTAGACGCTACACAACTGTGGAAACTGGTTACATTTTATGGACTCAACTTGCTATCTCGACGCCTAGATTATAAAGGACTATATTCTAGACATTTGTAGACCAAGTTCAAGTCTATTTTCGGGAGTTATAAAGGTTAGGTTAGTCAAAGAGCATTAAAATACTGTTTCAAAACTAGAATACTGCTTAAGATTATACCAGTATTACCTATTTAATCTGACTCGTATGGAGATAAGTATCTACTGTACACTATTTAACGTTTCTTATGTCTTAGGATTGAGGAACACTTAAAACCTATGTAATTACCTCTATATTTAACTGTTATGTTCCTCAGTTTAGGATAGTTCAACATTTGAAATTTTTGAGAAGCTTTATTTTTTCATGTTGCAAAATCTTATGTTAATTTGGAACTAGGACAAACGTCCCATGGAACATTAAAACCAAAGCTTAGTTAGTGAGGGGACATGAAGAAAAACTATCGACTACCCGAGTAATTACTATAAGCAACACGCTACGTCAATGCTCATGTCAAAGGTTTAAAAATATTAAAGTCATGTGTTTAGAAATAAATTGTTTTTCTTATAATAACATTACGTATTGTTCACAACAACTGTTTGTACTTAGCATCATGTTTTTATTTATAGAACAGAATTTACTTACTGTGCTATCAAAAGATGCATGTTTGATTGTTTATTATGTGTTACTAGGTATGTGTATTGTTAATCTTATCATCGATAATTTCTATTAATATTTAATGTCCTAGTACCACTTTCATTAATATAAGTTGCTACTTATTCGTTCTGTTTTCCTTAACAACTATAGTCAATAATTCGATATCGAACTCACAAAAATAAGGAACCTTTATTTTTATAAAATCAAAAATAAAGCTGTTATATCAGGTTAAGTATAAAAGTCAAATTCAAGTTGAAGGTTACAACGATCTGCATTTACCTCTACAACATCCTTTACGTTTAGAAGAACAACTTAAGGATAGTTCTACACGACCCCATGAACTTGTCATGGGGTCCAGCAAAAATCAAGGTCAAATCATGAATGAACCGCGAGCAGGAGATTGATTGAGACACTTAGATGATGTTATGATCCTAACCTTCCTACCATTATTTTAAAGAGAACGAATATATAAATAGGCTAAAAGACTCTAAAACTACTTACTTCAGCATATCCAAGAGGATCATTGTTAATGTCTTCTTACTTAGTTATATCGCAACAACAATCTCTTTCCAAACTCATACATAAGGAACTTTGATACCTCTGCAAAGTCCCCAAACGAGTAAATTACGACCTTGAACCCACAATGCGACATTCCAACTTAACAACAAATCTATATTCGGCCCAATTGGATCGATATCTAAAATGCAGGTGTATTGAAGTAACTAAAAAATTCATATGCACCTGTGTTTTCCCTGAGAAAGTTGAAACAGTTCGGATATGTGGGAAACTGACCCTAATAATCCACGTGTATCGAACGGTTTTTGTAATAAGTGCTTTGATTTTTGTTTTCAATGATAAAATGACTTAAAAAACTTGTCAAAAATACTAAATTTCTCTTTGCTCGTGGTTTAAAAGAACATTTCCCGAACATGGAAGCTTTACAATCACTCCAAACTTCACTTAAAAGACCTACCTTAACTATAGTATCGATAATTTAACACCGACCCATATTTCCATCGCCCCACCGTTTTTCGAAACTGGTTTTAACGAATGAGCTTGCATTAGGGTGGGACCACACCTTGACCTACCTGGCGGTGAAACACTTGAACACTCGTTTTGCGTGTACACCATCGTAAAAATTTTACGGTATTGCATTTAATTTTTGTGTTTACAAAGAAATTGTTTGAGACGTTTAAGAGCTATGAGTTACACTTTATTATGCTAAAATAGCTTTTTGTTAGGTCTTGCTAGTTTTATTGTCTGGACTATACGCCTACTTAACTATGTGTGTTCAAATAGGAAAATGTAGGTACATTCAATACACATTAGGTCTAGGCCGGGCCTTTACAGCTCGGCACACGGTTTAATAAGCTTACGTCTTCAATAAAACAACTAATTTAAAAAAAAATTAAAACTAGTTAAAGATGCTGACGTATCGAATGTCTCATCACTTAAACAAGTATTTACTTAACTCAGTTTGAACCGGTGTAAAGTTCGCGTGTAAAACTGTTAAACTTTTAGATTTTATAGCAAATTGTAAACTAGCTGTAGTTCACACTTCAACTGGTTTGAAACTCCTTCAGCTCAAAAATTAAGTCTACATTACAATTTCTTGAAACTTTTAAGAATATATTTGAAAAATTTCCGCTGTAAATGACGTCTGATTTAAGGATAACAGATTTCTTTACACCTAAACTTGTTTTTGCTGTTGCAATTTCATTCAAAAGGCCACAAGGAAATTATACTTTTGGTAAATATTTTCCTTAAATGTCTTTATAATAACTATGAGACACACTAAATTAACAGCCCAATGAGGTAGGTGCGGTGACGTAGGCTGCGTGTCATCGCCGCAACCGCGCACACTGCACATGAGGAAGAGCCCCTCTGTGGCTCGAAACTAGTAGAGCATCTCAGTATTTTCACGTGAGTAACCGGCTAGTTTTAGTTAGTTTCCTTAACTGACCAATTTACTTTATTTGAGGTGATGTTCACCATCTTTGGAACGAAAGGCAATCAAAAAGATCACTTCAATGTTGTGAAAACTATAGCAAAGCACATTAAATTCTACCCAAGTGTCACTACATCAACAAACTAGTAAGTCACATTGCTGTACTAAAATCTAATACTAAACTATTTACTATCCACAATCGTAAACAAATAGTAGGGAAGGCTAGCTTATGCAACAGAACATAGGTACCATGTAATATAGTAAATGTTTAATGTTCAGAGACTTGGCAGCTAGAGAACATCTGATTGTTTTACTGTATACTATATTTATTAGGTACTTAGGCCCTTTTGTGTACGTTTTATGCGGATCGTTTATTCAGTAATGGATGTAACTACGCGACATATTATAGCAATTTGTTTTAAATGTGCAGTCCTAAATGTCTTGAGTGCTCGTAAGTCATTTGAAGAATGTGTTATAGCGTACACTGTATGAAATGGCATACATTGGCCTGTCTTCTGTTCTCGTTGGTGGACGATGAACCCTAAAACCTAGTTGTATTTCCAATTCTGTTTCTGCATTGTGTTAGTAGACATTGATTTTTAACTTTGTTGTTTTGTAATAAAGTCGAAACTATGTTATGTTAGTGGGTAACTTGATTTGCTATCCGTTTAACATGTTACTAAGTGATGTGAGAAACTTTGTAATGTGTTAGAGTGTTGCCTTATTATCACTACGGGACAGTAAGGGATCCGACCAATATCCAACTACAAGTTAAATTCGTAGGAATGTGTAGAATTTTCAGGCAGCAACGTTGGAAGCCAACGTCAACAAAATAGTATCAAGTATTTATACGTACTTAAGCTACGGTTAAACTTCTGATCGATAGCCGATTCAGCTGAGTTTAAAGATAGGTTAGACATACGCAGAACTAAGAATACAATTGTTAGAAAAACACATAAGATATGCCTTTGATTTCGTTTTGTTCGGCAGTCGAGTTTGTTTCATTTAACTAGGTATTACTAAAGGTTAATAATACAAATAGTAGACTAGCCACAATATCCTTGATAATGATACTTCCTATTTAATTAGACACGATTTTATCACAAACATCAGTTTTAAATCAGATTAAAAACAATCACGCCATTGTAAGCCTACACAATGATGATAACATACATAGATATATAGTAAATATCTATCTAGGTAATGTAGATACAGGTACACTTATAAATAATCATAATAAGGTTAATAAGTAAGACCTCCTTGAAAGATATCATTGTAATAAATAAAAATAAATTGATTAAAATTATAGGTTTTATTGTAATAAGAAACTAGATTATTGCTAAATACGGGTGTGTTTTCAGATTAATACTAGAACTAGGTACTCTACGACAAGCAAAATTTCAGACATTCCTTAATTGACCCCGGTATCGAATCGTACTCATAGGGATATGATAGACTAGCTTCTGCCAGGTGCTTCGCCCGTGTTCCCGTGGGATAAAGTCGTCTGTGTTACTCCAGACTATAACCTACTACTGTTCCAAATTTCACCCCGAACCCTTTAGCCGATTTGACGTGAAGTAGTAATAAAACATACAAAGTTTCGCACTTATAATATTAATATAATAATTATGTTATCACAACTACCAAAAACTAAATACAAGTTACCCCCTATCAAGCTTGAAGTTTACTGTTAAACTATTATTGGCATATTTACTTATCAAGCCTTAGTCTAATAAAATATCGACCAATAAAAATACGTTGAATCCTATTTACACTTCAATAGGCCTCTTAAATTAATTTCGCTTTTCGTGGTAAACCAATATTAGATGGGAGGGGTGAAAAAACCAACATTTTTCCTTAAGTTATGAATCCATTTTCTTTATAATATTTTTTTTCATGCTAGGTGGGTACTTACAAGCATTTGGTAACCGTAAAACGGTTTAATGAGCTCTCAAATTGATTTTTATATGATAAAATGGCTATTAAAAACATGTATGATATCTATAAAAATATACGTAAGAATTTACCGAAATAAACATAAAATTTTCTGAACATCTTGTAAATAAAAACAGGATTGTGAAGAAATCTCAGAAAAAGCTATTAGAATCGAATAAATCTCGTCAATTACAAACACATTATGAGTAAGGGTATTCGCAAAAATATGATTAACGACGAATCTCTACGCTTCTACGGTTTCACGTCAAAAGTTGAAGCAAAAGAAACGAACGGACATCTTTACTTAATTATGCTCGAATAACTCATTAGGGGATGGAATTATCACGAGACTTTTTTTAATTATAGTAGAGGTACAGTAGAAGTTTTGGTAACAATCTACAATAGATTTTGTACCTTAATTACTTAACACATTAAAAGTCATGGGGGTCACCGGTGACCGACGTTAGCGGACGATTTACCTTCAACAGTTTTCTATTGGCAGTCAAAACCTTAACCATACTTCAGCTTAACCTTCAGCCTTTTACTATACCAGACTTTCATATGGGTACAAGCTATTCGGTTCCTTGTCGGTTTTGCTTGCTAGAAGTCATATATCTTAGAACAAAAGCCTATAGTTTTTTTTTTATGAAACTGTGAATAAAATTAGGAGACCAAGTAAGACAAAACAATCACAAATCTAGACAGTACAAACAAAAATAAAACTTGTACAAAGTTGATTAAAGGTCAATTAAAACTTTCAAACTGAATAAACTATAACTAGATTCCAACAATAGTTGAAGCTAAATGTGTTGTGAGGGTCTCTATTACTATTAACAGGTTTGCGTGTCAAACAATTCAATGGCCGTCATCAGCTAGGGTACCCACAATGGAACTACAATAGAAAGATTGATCTGGATTGGATAATATAGCTGAGATACGAGCAGCGATGTGGAGGACATTTATGTAGCTCTGAGCTATTGTATGGAGTATCAAGACATTAAATAAAGTCTATTTCAGCCTAAGCAAAAGTGATTTAAGACTCTTTTCATTCAAAAATACAATTTAATCTTTATTAATATTGCTTGGCATTTATACTTTATTAAATTATAGATTTTTAATCCTTCTAACCGAATCGTGATTGGCAATAAATGCGTATTTCTTCTAATTCCATTTGAGATTGAGGCTAATCGAATCTTCTCTAAATCTCAAGTGCCTTTAACTGTCAGTCTTTATTATCTTATCATTACTCCCTTCAGATCGCACCATTTACTTTTACAGAGAGGGGAAGGTTAGTTCACTCTTTAGGGTTGGTTGAGAGCAAATTTCTCAAACTCCAATGGCAATTTTGTGATTTGACCATTTCAATTATCGTAGAGGAAATAAATTTGCAATAAGCAAATATAAAACAACAATTATAACCTAATTTCATTTTCAATTAGAGTTATTTATCCACAATTTATGAAAAATAAATAGAAATCTAACTGGATTTCTATTTTAAATTGGGTTCAAAGGGCGAAAATGTGATTTTATCCGAAAATCCCATAACGTTTCGTGTAAAAAATAATGATTGTAAATATTCTTGTACTGAAGCTAAGCCAGAAGGTCACTCCTAATATTACTTGATTATCATATCGGGTGTCAAAACAATTTGTACTAAACACCAGTCCAACAAGTGTCGCCAATCATCGCATAACTAAGTGTGACGTAATGACCTTCCAGCAGAATAAATTAACATCGTTCGTAAAATGCAACCGATTATCGTAGAGCTGTGAGGATTTACGGAATAATGTATAAAACCGCCATTTTGTTTTGTGATAACAACTTCAAAAATTATTGTTCATTAGTTCTATCGATAGTTTGTTTTGATCAGATGATTTTTGATGTCGCCAATTACTTCGAAACTTTTTTGGAAGCTAAATTACGACAAGCCGAAATTATGTAACTATAAGAAAGAAAGTAACTATTAGAATGCAGAACATAAGAGTCATCATATATGTTTATATGGTAGCCGTTTACATGTGTTGAATAATTAAACGAGGTCTTTGACCAGCTAACTACGTAAGATTCTATAATTAATATTGATATTTAATTAGTTACTTTTATAGCTACATAATTAGTGTTTAAAATTGCAGCCATTATTGTTTTTGATAACTTGTTTTTCATTGACCTGAACCAAGTAGCTTTTCATTAAGTGGCGTACCAACCAATTACCATAAAATAATCTTCACCTAATTATAGTTAGATCCTCCATCAGGGTTTCTAGTTCTTCCATTACAATTCTGTTCTATGTTTCTATCCAAAGTTTGCCCTCGTTAGTTCCCCGATTAAACGGAGAAGTTAACTAAGGGCATTAACTAAGTAATAAATTACTATATATTTCCCTGAGGTCTGATAAATGTAACCATCCGTCATCCTGTAAGTCTAATTTAAATCAAGAATCGCAAGTCTTACATGGATAATCGGATTACTTAACGTGAGAGTACATTACTCACAGAGCAACGTTTTGAAACAACGTAGGTGTAAGTCTAAACAGCTAAACGTACATTTTATTAATCGTATCGCACAGTGAATATTTCAAGTGACAAATTTCGAATTTCTAATTCAGCGAGCCAGACTCGGTACAGCTGAAAATAACTGGACTAAAACACACTTGGCGCTTTTTATAAAACGTCATCCAACTAGTAAGAGAGCTAGCGACGTTTCTTCAGCTTTTAATAAGATCCTAATGAATCGTTGACGATTTTTTCTAGTCACTCAACCACTCCTTGTCATTTAATTAAGTCATTTGTCTTCCCCAAAGCGTAATATCAGTCTGCAAAAATGTGAGTCCACTATGAACCCGATATGGAAAACTTGTGAGAAAATCAGCAATTTACAGAAAATAATCGTACCAGGTTTTTGGGAAAATAACGAACTGTAATTACACGCAGTAATCAACGCAATTAATTCCCTGGAAGCAGGAGTGCTTCTGCGTAAATCGACCCTCTCATTAGAGTTCACCTCCAAAAGATTACGACATTTTATAACAGATGAAGCTGCTGGAAATTTGTGTTGGCGCGAGGGACGAACTTGTTTTACCTAACGCTACTGTTTGGACAAGCGAACTGATGTAAAGCGCAAATGCTTTTGAAATGTTTACGCTTTTTGCACCAGTCTATAGTGAGGTGAATCAACCGAACAATTTTCTTTACAAAATGTATCGATAAATCGAAAATCGAATACATTTGCTAACATACCTATTCTGATCATCTGTTCAAATGTTTGACTGTTATTTTCTTTCACTCAAATATTAGGTGCGATCATAGATTCAATTAATCCAAAGCAGCTGCTTACAAATTCGTCTAACAATGAATAACCTTGATAGGAAATGAACGCCACAGTCGAAATTAAAACCTGGCAAAAAAGTGCAAATATACGCCAAGGACAGTGGTATTTGAGTTGTAATTTGAGGAAATAAAAGTCGGTCGTTTGAGTTGGGATAAAGTCGATATTTCAGTTGGCTGGTAGGGAAGTATTACGTCACTGTTTGCGGATCGTCGTTAATAATAAACGCTTTAGTGTAAACGGAGCTGGATGCAGGTAGCAAGTCGTTAACATACTTAGTTCCCGGATGATTCACGAGAAGATTACGAAAACACGTAAAATTATAAAGAAGTAAGTACCTACCTAAGATCAGATACTTGGTAGCTGGTACAAGCACAAGCTGGTTAGAAGATTGAAGTCACGGACGGAAATAAAGTGTCGGAATTTCGTGCGAAGCGACAATAGTGTCGGAATCTTTGTCGCCTACGGACAAACTATTAAGTTTGTCATCATTTTCCCAAGGTCTCAATTGATGAGCTGATTCGCGGACATGTGAATTTTTGTTTTTTTAAATAGTGTTGTGGTTTGAAGTAATCGTCAACATAATAAAACGAAGTTGGTCTGTGAATGGTGTAAAATATTATGTACATACAAATAGTTATTCATCAAAGGATAACACGCTTGAAAGAGTCAGCCAAGGGGCTTATTCAGCTTCTTGCGAAAGACTTTGCGTCACAGAAATGTGTATTATTGAAAGGAAGAAAAAAACGGTAGCAGTCGATTCACTCATTCTGACTCACTCAAAATAATCATGATAATTCACTACATTTTGTTGCCAACTGTTTCTATTATATAACATTTAGGTTTTTACTTATTATTTCGTATAATTCAGCTAGTTCTCGTACCTAAAGAAAATAAGTAGTATAAATGGATATATCCCGTCAAGGGAAATAATTCATCTTGTTGTTAACATGTAGATATTATGAGCGGTCTACGTCCTTTTTACGGAACAATTTCAAGCAAAAATGTTCCACAATGTAACATTTATCTTCGGAACATGACCCCAAAATACGGGTAAGTTCCATGTGCAGGTTGCGCAGCCAGAAAATAGTATGATCAAATCAGAAAATGTCTAAACTGATCAGTCAGACATGATAACCGTATATTGAGTCGTGTGGGGTGACCTTACTTGACTTTTACACCTTGCGGCTTGATAAGACATTTTTAGCCGTACTAAGATAATAATACCAGTTCTAGACAAAATCTCATTAAAGTAAGGCCTTCATTTCTTTAAGAATCTGAATAAGAAATAGTATTGTTGTTTCTAGCTTATTAAATATGACTAGCACTAAGCTAGACGTTTAATTATGTAAGACTAAAGTCATTCAAGTTTTTACTACAGAAACGCGAACGTCTGGCAACCAATCATAATTGCTATTTAGTGGTTTAAACGTAATGTATTTCAAACTTGTTCAGAATGGCATACCTATAGTTGGAATAGGTATTGAATGACTGAATTAAATACAATTTTGTTATTTTCTGTGTTATTATAACACAAATGTCTTTGAGCAAGAAAAAGGTGACCGCACCATACAAGTTATAATAAATAAAAGATAAAGTTCATTTATATACAAAAACAAACACAGCTCTAGTGGCCAAGAAAAAAGATATAAAAACGGTATGCTACAATAACTGGCATATATTAAAACCAGCAACGATGCATAAGTAAGAAACAGTTTATCTGGCCGCAACCACAACCTATTTTCCACAACTTTTCCGACCAGCATCGGGTGTTACACCACTTTTAGAAGAGACGATCAACTTATAGATATTTCAACGATGTCATTTACAGTTTCTACAAGTTTCTCGTACAATTGTATGCAGTAAACTGCTGGAGCGAAGTCTCCGGAAACATGGAGACATTGCCAAACTGCGGTTATTCTTATTATTAAAGTTTTGCATAGTTCCCGAGCGATGTGCCGAGGTCATAAGTTCCTACCATGTAAGTGTCGAAGTTGGGAACGTTTTATTAATGATAGCACATTAACATTTAATGTATCGAAAAATTAGAGGACTTGTCTTTCATCAATTTCGAACCTTATAACTCATAACATTAAGGGCAACATTAGTCCGAAATTGCTGATTAAAGACCCTTTCTAGCTGAAATAAATTTCGATAGACCGAGAGAATATTTATTCAAAATTATGCAAGCAAAGGATACGAGTATCACCGACAGTTTAGCATGAGGTAACGAGAGGTCACAAGGATCGGACCCAAAAGTTAAGTAAAGGTTTTTGAAACTTGTTCGCAATTCAGATTCGCCAACCGATTAGGATTTGAAGGACCATTTCGATAGGTAAAATTGACATCAATAGTTGATAGGAATGTTACACAATAAACGTCCTTTTACTCCTTATAATTGGGTCTAAGATTCTATTTACTTTTTAAGTCCAAAAAGTCTAACATTAAAACAATCTGCTGTGTACATCTCTTCATCAGCATCATACAGAAGATGGCTTATTCCTGACATTAGTCAGCCATTAGACTGACGCGTTCTGAGATGAGTATCCAACGTAATATGAGACGCTTAACGTGACGTCATTTAGACATCAATCCTCGATCCAAGTGAAGTGTACAACCACAACGCGTCATTGAAGTTAGAGAGGCAGTTTAGCATTTCAAACTTAAAAAACTGTGAAAGATACAAGGCAACAGTTTCGTAAATTCGCAATTTTTTTTACACGAAATCTTATTCTTCTATATTCTTAAAGGTATGCTCCAAACAGTTCCAATCCTTCTTCCAAATTTTGTTGTACTATTCTAATTTGTTGCTATCAAAAACTGCTCGAAATCACTCAATCAGTTTCACTAAAAATAGCGTTCCCATTATTCCTTTCTTCACATTCCAACTTCAACAATTGTTTATACCATGTCCCGTCCACCATTACCCGAAACCTCATTCCCAACCATCTTAAATCTTCATCTCATCATGTATTACACAAGTCTTTAACTGCCGTGTCCCCTCAAGCATGGCATTAAGATAATATTGGACATCACGTGTCTAGGTTCAGTCACCTGCAGTTAACGAGTTCCGATGTTGATTCTCACGTGTGGCACTGTGGTATTACACAGTTGTCGCACTTCCCATTTTGTAAGCGTAAGCCTGACCACACATTAGGCTCATATTTCGCGGATTATTATTAGGTCATCGAACAGTTTGCCTTTGCTATTCTTGTTCTTGATTAAAGTGGATTTTATAAACATATCTGCCTTGTGGGCTACAAGAAACAATACTACTACACCTACATACGGTGTATTTTACTGGGCGTAGGTACAATTTCTGACTTTATCATATTGAAGCTCTGAGCGTATGTATGTATAAATATTTATCGACTAACATCGACGCTGATTAATAATTACTTATCGAAAAAGTAAATAGTTGCGGCAAGAGGAATTTTTCAAGGGAATTTTATAATAAACATCTTCATCACTATCAATATATTACAACGTAGGGTATGATGGCTTAGTTCACTCACATCTTTGAAGGTTTGATAGACGTTACAATAGGAAAAACAAAATGAAAATTCATTGATCGATTCGTCGTCAAGTGGTACTACTGTACGACGTGCATTTCAACTTATGTATAACATCAAACGAAGCATCAAGGAGGAGACAAGTCGTCACAAGACGCGTCGTCGAGAATAAAAAGGTAAATTTTCAATATTCCAAATCCAAAGCTACGGAACGAGCCGACGTTGGTCGGACGCAAAACGAAGCTAACACTTGGGAACAATCGGACCGGCAAAGCGGGTTTATTTGTTTAGAGCGCTAACAAAATGGAACAGCGAGAAATCGAACAAACTGCGGGGCGACGTTGCCGTCAGAATGCTGACACACATTCGCTGAGCGGCCAATCCTAAAAGCCGAAGTGGATTTATAGTTAAAAATGTTTCTGAAGCATCGGCGTCGTTCAACCTTTCATCCATTTCTGGGGAGTTGCTTTACCGATGCGACGATGCTCTTGAAGTTTGCATGCAGAATATGGAATTCAACGATCACCATACGTCTTAGCGATGCAAAAGTTGACAGTTTGTAAGCCTTGAAACCTTCAGTCTCTCGACTTGCAAATGAAGGTGACGACACACTTTCAGTGCATCCGAACTCAGCTAAGCGACATTGAGGTCATATGAAATATTTGTTAATGTAAGGATATCTACTTTCGACAAAGCCTGGGTTTGCTAATGATTTCCTG
This sequence comes from Spodoptera picta, assembly GCA_038387885.1. Lineage (NCBI taxonomy): Eukaryota > Metazoa > Arthropoda > Insecta > Lepidoptera > Noctuidae > Spodoptera > Spodoptera picta. The sequence goes on from JAZHFQ010000269.1 coordinate 1,197,833, forward strand.
AATTAGTCTAAGATAAGAGATGTTGATCTGCCTAGCCTTGATGCATGATCTCACTATGGAATTGACCAGTATTTACAGGATGGATCTCCAAAATATGTGAATATTATAAGTCTAGATTAAGACGTGAATAACATCCATCTAGCTAAAAGTGGAATGTAATGACAAGTTGTCAAACTGGTTTTAGATTTTTTTAATAGCAAAAACTGGACAGGACATTCACTCATCGATCCGTTGTTAGCTCGTATACATAAATATTTTTCTGCACTCGTATTTTTACATGGCACAGAAAAATAAATATATTTTATGAAAAACCCAGGTAAAATAGTTTTATACGTGAGGTGGAAAAAACCTCATATTGAACTCCAAAGTAGCAAATAAATGGGTATGAGGTGCTTCGAAAATCCGAAGGTTACAACGGATGTACTGTACGTGTATGAATAAACAAGACACGTAGACCCTATTGAAAAAACAAGTGGAGTTTTTTATTCCAAATGAATATGTTCTACCAAAGGGGCATAGTAAACGCCGTGGATCCGTAAAAAAATTACAATGATGTAATGCTGGGCGGTGACCTCGAGAGGTTGCGGGCCTCTGGCCATATTACCGCGACACGTGGGACGAACAGACTCTGCCGTGCACGTGCTATCTCCTAATTCTATTCCAAAACTATCGAAAACCTCCGACATCTCTGTATATATGCTTTCATTATGCAACAATTTAAAGGTAATACAAGCAGTAATTTCACTCAGGAGCGCTTGTAAAATATTCCGCTAAACTAACATTAATTTTAGGAACGTTAACACTATAAATTCCAAAGTTTAGGTGCGCTTTTGCATCGTGTAACGTGCCTAGCATATCCAATCGACAAATTATTATCAGAAGCCGGTTTTTTATTTTTATTTATGAAACAGATAACAAGCATGTTGCATAAACTCGGCTCTGGTCTGTTGCCGATAATTACATATTGTTGGTCCGCCATCTTTGTCCGTGAGTCACCGTGCGATCGAGCACTCCTACGCACGCTAAAGTTGCCAGACACCAGGCGATTTAAACAGTACATCAAAATTTATACACACAAATAAAAACTGATGTCGCTTCGCCATTGGGTTGGGTTACGGTAATAAACAAGGTGGCAATCTTTCATCCCTTTTACTCGAACCCCTGTTTTCTATTGTTATCCTTTGTCCATATTAATATTAATGTATGCTGCGTAGGTGTACTTTGAATATTAAATCAGGTACTTGAGCAGTTTCTATGTATCTAAGTACGGATATTTTAACTTCAATAACTCCAAAGACAATAATCTTATCTGTGGGTGAATAGATGAGCGTGACTAAACTAAAGTCATACTAAAGTAGATTCTACGGAATATTGAAGGCCTGGAACTAAATTTTTCGTCATATCATCGTCGTTTTATCATTTAATTTTGCTTATTTTCTTCTCCGGGTAATTTATATCTGTCAGTCATTCAATGCTGCAGCTTTTCAGGGAAATGAAACGAACAGTAGGTACTAATGATTTCTTGTCATTTTAATATAATTTCATGCGACCATTTCAACTATAAGCTAAGTAAATTCACGTAACTATCTTTAAACGCTTCTAATTACAATTACTTAGCTGGAAATTTAATTAAAACGCCCCTGTGACGTCACTGTGGGAGTAGGGAACAATGGATATGTCCTGTGGAATATGTAAGTGCACATTCATGTATAATGAACGGCCAATACGCTGCAGCCATTTTGTTGCTGCAGAAACTGCAAATAGTGACCGTAAAGTCAGAGTAACAATTACACGTTCTAGTCTAACATTTACACACTGCACCTTTCAATGATAACTAAGGTTCATTTTGTGATGGTACCTACTTGATAATAAAAATTAAGTTATATTACTACCGTACTTAAGTCATATGTTCAGTGTTTACGCAATGAGTACCTAAAGTGTATTTTTTCTGACACATCTTTAAAATATCTTTACTATCCTCTTTTCTAAGTATTAATCAAGAGTTTGTTTGTTTGTTTAAACGCGCAAATCTCAGTAACTTCTGGTCCGATTTAAATAATTATTTTTGTGTTGGATAGCCCATTTATTGAGGAAGGCTATATATAAGTTATAAAACATGACGCTACGATTAATAGGAGCCGAGCAGTGGGGTAAAACCGCGCGGGATA